>JAYESA010000020.1:16534446-17127453 GCA_036927795.1 Iris macrosiphon | reverse complement strand
AAGTATCTCAAGGACCATAAGTCCTTGATTTCAAAGTCTATAGCAAGTCTCTCTTTTACTCTTCTCATTTCAACTGTATCATCTCCAGTGAGGACAATATAATCTACATAAACAATCAAGGCAGTAAATTTTCCATCAGAGGAGAATTTGGTGAATAGAGTGTGATCAGCTTGTCCTTGAGTGTACCCTTGGTTCTTCATAGACTGAGTAAATTTTTCAAACCAAGCTTTTGGAGATTGCTTTAAGCCATAAAGAGACTTCTTCAACTTGCATACATTTGATCTGAATTTGTCTTCAAAGCCAGGAGGACTATCCATGTATACTTCTTCTTCTAGATCACCATTGAGGAAGGCATTTTTAACATCCAACTGATGTAGAGACCAATACAGGTTAGCCGCAAGAGATAAAAAGTATTCCGACAGTGTTCAATTTTACAACAGGAGCAAATATCTCTGAGTAATCTATGCCATAGGTTTGAGTGAAACCCTTAGCCACTAAGTGAGCCTTGTACCTTTCAACTGACCCATCTAAATTGTACTTCACAGTAAACACCCACTTACATCCCATGGTCTTCTTACCAACTGGTAGTGTCATGACTCTCCAAGTTTTATTTTTATCAAGAGCTTTCATCTTCTCAAATATAACTTTCCTCCACTTTGGAACTTCTAGAGCATCATGTACATTCTTTGGAATATCTACACTAAACAATTGGGAGGTGAAGGCAGAAAAAGATGAAGACAAGTTTGAATATGATATAAAATCGGACAGAGAAAATTTAGGACAAGATCTAACAGGTTTTCTAACAGTTATGGGATCATCTATATCAGGATACCTGATACAACTCTCAGAAATAGAGATAAACTTACATTTTCTTTTCTTAGGAGGTTGATTATTTTCGGGTTCAGGTTCATGGCAGTGTTGAGATGTGGACACATCCTCTTCTTTATGGTTCTTCCTCACAAACACCTTTCATTTCCAAGTCTTGTTTCCTACTTCGAACATGTTCTCTTTAGATGACTCATCATTTTGTGGCATTTCAATTAGTTCATCATTATTATCAACTTCAAGATTCTCATTGTTTTTTCCATGAGAAAGTGTAGGCTCGGATTCATCGAGTTTCTTACTCATAGCAGGAGTAGGTTCAGATAATAAATCATGGCCATTTTCTGTTGGTGCAGAAGTACAAGTCTTAGAATTTTGTGATATAGGAAAGGGCAAATTATTTAAAAAACTTATGTTCTTGTTTGAGAATTTTGTGATATAGGCAAGGGCAAGTTATTTAAAAAACTTATGTTCTCAGTTTGAGAATTTTGTAATATAGGCAAGGACAAGTTATTTAAAAAACTTATGTTCTCAGTTTGAAACGAGTCTTCCTTTAAGTTTTCCTCCTGAAGATGAGTATCATAAAAAAAATGTTTGTTTTCAAAGAATATGGCATCCACAGTGACAAACATTTTCTTGTTTTATGGATCAAAACATTTATAATCCTTCTGGGTTGGAGAGTACCCTACAAAAACATATTTTATAGCACGTGGTTCGAGTTTGCTAATATTCTTATGTTCATGAACAAATGCTGTGCAACCAAATTTTTTTAATGTCAAATCAGTTGAAACACTAGCAACAGGAAAACATTCTTTGAAAATATGAATTGGAGTTTGAAAATTGAGAACTTTGGAGGGCATTCTGTTAATTAAATATGCAGCAGTTAAAATAGCTCCATCCTACAAATAATTTGGTATTTTATTTGAGAAGAGTAAAGCTCTAGACACCTCCAATAAGTGCCTATTTTTTCTTTCCGCAACTCCATTTTGTTGGAGTGTATTAGGGCATGAGCTTTGATGCACAATTCCATTTTGAAAAAAAAATCACCCAAAATTGTGTTAAAGTATTCCCTGCCATTGTCACTTATAAAGACTTGAATAGTTGTCTGAAATTGGTTTTGCACCATTTTAAAAAAACCCTTTACAGCCAGACAAACATCGGATTTCCCCTTTAATAAGTACACCCAACATACTCTTGAATGGTCATCTATAAATGTGATAAACCATTTTTTTTAGAAAGTGTACTTGTACGGTTAGGGCCCCAAACATCACTGTGAATAATAGAAAAAGTTTTTGATGGTTTATAAGGCTGTATTGAAAAATGGGAACGATGATATTTTGCAAATTCACATGCTTCACATTTAAACAAAGACAAATCTTCATTACGAAATAACTTAGGAAACAAGTGTTTTAAATAACGAAAACTAAGATGACATAATCGTAAATGCCATAATATAATGTTGTCATCATTATTCGAAACAAAACAAGACTCAAAGCAGGCACTTATTGGTTTGGAAGATAGTTGTGATTTAGGTCCAATGTCGAAGTAGTAGAGTCCTCCATTCTCCTTAGCACTGCCAATCATCTTCCCCGAGTTCAAATCCTAAAAAACACAGTGAGAACGAAAAAAGTTAGTATGACAAAATTTTTCTTGGACTAATTTACTGACAGACACTAGACTACAAGATAGGTTTGGAACATGAAGGACATCTTTAAGAGTCAACATCGGAGACAACACAACTAAACATTTACCTGCAATGGTTGAAAAAGAGTCATCTGCGACTTTTATTTTTTGATTCCCTGCACAGGGACTATATGAAGAAAACATAGTATAGATTCACTTGTCATGTGATCGATTGCACCTAAATCTACTATCCAAGTGTGGTTGGGACTGACACTAAGAAGAGCAGAATTACCTTTTGTGCTATAGAGCAAGGAGTTTGAGATTCGAGAAGTTTGAACAGTTTGTCTAGTTGTTCCGTCGTGAGTGAAAGTTGAGTTGAAGAAGATTGCTGCCCTTGACCTGAATTACTAGCATGGAATGCACGACCCTCATTTCCACCTTTCTTCTTCCAGTTCAGAGGCTTGCCATGGAGCTTCCAACATGTTTCACGCGTATGCCATGCGCGTTTGCAGTGATCACACCAAGGTTTGTCTAATACCAAACGAACGGTTTGGGCCCATTCACTATAATTTTTTCATTCATCTTAGAAACATTGACCTTGAGGGAATTTGAGGATCCCTCATGATCATTGAAACCTGTGTTGAAGTCGCTGTCTCCGAAAGACCTTCCGTCTTCATTGCCGCCGCCATCGTCACGGCCAGTACCGCCGCCAGCACCGCGACCAGCGCCTCCGCCAGCACCTCCGCCAGTGCCAGCATCGCGACCAGTACCACCACCATCGCCACGACCTGCTCTGCCTTCTGTTGTGGAGGAGTCGTCGTTTTTTGTTGAGCCGGTGATGGCTCGCTGCCATCTATTGGAATCGGCCATTTAAGAGCCTTACAAACCCTAGGTTAGGGAACCTGGCTCTGATACCATATTAGAAAACAAGTGGTGAATGATTCAATTTTATTCTTCAGCCCCAAGGCTGGTTTAAATAGAAGAAATTATAATCAATATTCATCCTTGAATCAAGGAGAACCTTAAGGAAAAATGAAACTAAATAAAAACAGAAAATCTTCTCTAATAATGACTAATAACAAGAAGATCTTCTCTAATAATGACTAATGACAAGAGGAGAGAGAATCAAGAGATTCTCCAACAAGGTTATTAGGCTGGTTACATTTGTTGCCATTACTTTTCAATGTAAACTGGAAAAGCATAAAAATAAAATAATAGCTTGTCTCTACAATATAGGTTTAAGACAAAATGTGGGAGTTTTTGGATGGTGAGAGAATAACAATGAATGCGCCTAGTAATTTCCAGGTCAGTTGGAAGCATAATACAGATGTGAGAAAAGAAAAGAATATATAGTGACAAGCATAACAATGAATAATCCTAAAAATTTCCAGATCACTCAGAAGCAAACCTGAATATGTAAGATAGCACTATAACAATTACACTTGCAACATGATGGAACATAGACACCCCAAAGTCTGACCGCCGTGTTTCCCAGTACATTAATGCAAATATAGAATACGTATAGAATCCAGCAGAATACATGTAAACAGCCTTGAGTTTCAACCTGGGAAAAATCGGACACTTGATCAAAAGGTTGTCAGAAAGATGACATGTTCAAAGGAGAATATAAATTATAATGGAGAAAAACATCAAGAATTATTTAATTGTTTACTTTATCTTTTGATCAGGCCAGACTTGATCTCCTGGTCCCACCCAAAAGTATTTGGTATTTGTGAACCATGGCTCACTATAGGTAACAGACAGAGATAAAAGTTCTGCTGAAAGAAAATAGGTCCACTTCCAACCTGCTTCCTTAAATTTATTAATCTTCTTTCTCCTATCATCTGTTTCACAATCAAGTTTGTCATTGTCATGTCCGCTTCCGAATATAAGCCTTCGTGCCACTTTCTACAATAAATATAAACACATCAGGCATAAAAATACGGTGTCACCAACCAAAGTTACAATAGTTATCATAAGCATCAACTGACACTGTCCAGAGTTTGTCATAGTCAAATTGAATTAGAGAGGATGGGGTAAATAGTAAGAAACTCACAAAAAAGTCAGTCTCTTTTATGCAGAGAAATGGAAACCCAAGAGGTTGATCTCACGCAAGTTTTTGGGAACAAATCTGCAGCACATGATATTGGTAGGACAAATATGTTGGTGTTTTTCACTTTGCTTTGGGACTGAAACAACCCAATGTGTATATCTCAATATATGGCTTTGCTTAGTATTGGTATATGCACATGGGGTGGTGGCCCATGTGGGTTGATTTTCGTAGAGGGATTAAGTGTGAACCCCTTTATGACAATCTTTATTTTGTCACCACCTTTGGGAAGTTTTCCTTAGGAGGTAAGTCCCGAAGGGGCTTAGCGACTCGGACTCGGACTCGGGCTTAAGAGCGCAAAGTGGTGCTTTGTTGGCGCACTTAGCATGGCGCTCGTGCGCTCATTTTATGCGCGAGTTGCATGCACAGTTACTTGCTCGGACGCATGATTCGTGGCGCTATGCGGCCGTTGAGCTATGCGGCCAGGGGCTACGTGGCCTGGAGCTATGCGGCCAGGGGCTATGCGGCCAGGAGCTATGCGGCCTGATATGGAGGGAACAGGATATGTTGTTAGCGGCGTCGTGCGGCGCGAGCGACACGTGGTTTTCTGTGCATGCTGCTGCTTTCGGCGTTGTCTGCTCTCGGCGGCTACTTTCGGCGTTTGGTGGCGCATGCGGCACATGCGCCTTGGTATCAGGTCTTCAGCGAATATGCGGCATATGCTTTATCGTGCCGCATAGGTGCTGACTTCCTCTATATATAGAGGTGCTTCTCTTTCATTTGAGGGGTTGAGAAATTCCAACTGAACCAGAAAATCAGAGAGCACCAGAGCCTTATGCGGCAACAGTGAGCACCCTTCCAAAAAGTATTTTCTGAGTGATCCGAAGGTGACCAAGAGCGTTCCAGAAGTTCTCGTGTGAACTTGCTGGATCCTGGGGACAGTTCGTCGTATAGCGCGAATCTTGCCTTGAGCACCGGTGGTTTTGATCACCCCAGCATGATCCATTCTTTGTATTTCTTATCTTGTTCCCGTTTTTTCTCGTTATAGCCTCTACGAAAGTAAAGAGAAAAATGATTTTCTGTTCTTGCAGTGTTTGCTTTTTCTCTCTCTCCTTTGTTTGTTTGTAACCTGTTCTAGGTGTTGTGCTGTTGTGGAGTTGTTTTTACTGTAGAGGCGCTCTCGAGTGACTCACAATACACCAACTTTTGTAGAGACGAACTCTTGTGTGAGTCTCTACTTTGTGATCCTCCTTTACTTTGATCATACTTCGAGACTAACAAAATAGAGATCCTAGTAGACATTTTAACATGTCAAAAAGAACCTGTGCAATCTGCTAACTCAGTACCATTGCTGTTAGACTTGAAATCTTCTTGCAACTGATATAAGGTAAGCTCCATCCTATCTCTGTTTTTACTTGCTTATGCTCCTGTATGGACTCTTGTGCCTGTTACCCAAAAAATCTAACCATCTCTCTGTTAACTTGCTTATGCTCCTGTCTGGACTTGTGTGCCTGTTACCCAAATAAATCACCTGCACTAGACCACTTTCTATAGACAAGATGTTTCCTTTGATATTATTGGATAACTTCTAGCATGCCTAAGATTCTGTAGGAACTAGGAACTGGGTCAGCTAGATGCACACAGCTTGAGGAGGAAATATTTCGACGATCTATTTGCTTCTAAAAGATATCTTTTGCTGATGTCCTTTCACTACATGCTCCATCATTTTGATCTTGAACTACCCAGTAGGTGGAAGTATCTATCCCTTGGGGATGGCCTACTCGCTAAAGTCAGTCTTACCAGCACACTCCAAATTTCAAGTATTTTGACTTGTCGACAGACATCAGAGCACTTCAAGGACACTCCAAAAGCACTTAAGACTCATAAATCTGATAATATGCTTTGGAACTTCATATGACACTTCTACATGGAAAGATGTCCTGGTCTTCTGTGACAAACATGCCTCAATCAATTAGGCATACTCTATACTAAAACTAGTTAAGTGAATTACTATTACTCTTCATCATTCACATTATGCACATGTTCCCGCACGCACATCAGCATACTCCCAAGTATCAGAAGGTCCCGATGCCTAACACTTCCAAGTGACATTGCTTGAATTAAACCACTCCATCATAGTATCCATTTTGTTCACTATTTTGCTCTCACTTATCATCTTCTAAACCTCCTATTATTAGACGAAGAATTCCTCTATATGTTATGTTGATGGACCTCAAGATACAACCATAGTTCGCAGTAACGGTCGATACCAATACGGTCGATATCGATACAGTTTGGCATGTCCCGATCCGATATCAATTGCTACCAATACTGATCGTTACTGACCGATACCGACGTTGTGATTCTCTTTCTCGGTTAAATCGACAGAGAAAATTGAACAAAAAAGAATGAAAAATAAAAAAATAGTGTGAACGTAATGATTCACCCACTATGTTATAGTGTATCTATATAATTTTTTATTGATAAACTATAACCATTACCATTAGTTGAAGTTTTATATGTATAAATTCACAACATTTATCTTTATTAATATTATTCCATTTACATCTTATGAGAAGCAACATAAAATATACAAATTTATGACAGGTAAACCAATCAACATGTAAACCAATTAGTAGGGTGACTATTATTTCATTCAATTTCAAAACTACTAAAAAGAACACAAAAATACTTAAATTATGCCTAAATGTGAAATATATTTTGAGATATTTTAGCAAATACACCTATTCAAAATATAGAAACTAGCATATACCTCCTTTCTTTTTTTAAACTAGCAAATGCCCCAATTTTTTTGTATGAAACAATTCAAAATTTAAGATATACCCCCACATTTTTAACCAAAATTTTGGCTTATTTACAATGAATGGGGGTATTTCCTAATTTTTTAAAATAGTAGGGGTATATGCTAGTTTCAATATTTTGATTGTGGACATTTGCTAAAATATTCCATATATTTTTTTTCTAAAATTTTAATAATTTATTAATAGTTATTTATTTTTCGATATCAAAAACTTTGATACTCCAATCCGAAACCGTCGATATTTCCGAAACTCATATGAAGGTTCCAATACCATTTTCGATCCGGTACTGCAAACCTTTGATATAACTTTATTAAACTTAGAAGAAAAAGTATGTGGATAAATATTTGATATCCATTCAATCTTTGCAATATACACAAAACATTGTATGGTGATACAAGAAGTTAATTTAGGAAAGCAATAATGTAGAATATTCCTATGCTATAATAAAGAAATATATAATAATCACGAGATTTACTTCTAACACTCTCTCTCAAGTTGGTGAGTGAATGTCATGAAGTCCCAACTTGTCACTTAAGTAACAAAATTGTTCACGTCCCAAAGATTTAGTGAAGATCTTTGCAAATGGAGAACGTGATAGAACATATGATGGTGAAAACCGAAAACACAAACTTTTCTAAGCCGAACCATTTTTCCATCAAATTGGTGCAAAACCAATCAGGTTTCGATCCGAGAATGGCCAAGAACTCCAAAACACGAACTATTCTCCAAAACTGTCTAACACCGAACTATTTTTTGATCGAATTGGCACATAATCAATATGCACTCATTCCAAGATCAACCAAAAAACTCCAAAAGCACATACTTTTATTCAAAAACTTATACTAAAAGTCAACCCCAAATTATTTTTTCAATCGAATTGGCACAAAAGAAATCTGGTTTCAATCCGAAAACCGCCGAGAACTCCAAAAGCTGTTACATTTGTAACAATTTAATCCTACACAGAACTACAATCACATGGAAAGATAGTTCAATATTCCCAAAGAGGAAAAAAAGCTTGACACTAGGTAGAGTTTCTAATATTAATTTTCTCCCCCCTAGAAAGTTGGGGTTACATTCCTTTTATTTGCGAGTTTCACTATAACCCTCATCTTTCTCTAACTGACTGGAAACTGGAAACAACTATTCTGTTGTGCGTTGCACACTCACAAAAAGAATAAGGAAAGGTTCAAACGTGACTTGCACATGAACTTATTAGAAAAAGGTTCTTGATAAAAGCATTACAAAAATGACTCGAGAGTAGTCCAGTATTGGTGCTAATCCACTTAGAAAGAATTTTTACTCAGACTAGTCCAAAATTTACTATGACTGTCCATCATCTTCATCTCCCTCCTCCTTCTCCTCCCCCAACCCCAACCCCACCCCCTCCGGCCTCTCTTCCTCCCTCCTCTCGCGATTTTTCGCCTTCGGCGTCGTCGACCTCGCCATCAACCGTGTTGCCGCCGCCGAGCCACACCTCAAGCACCTTCCCGTCGGCTCTGTCACGAAGAAGAAGAAGAAGAAGAAACAACGTGCGGGGGGCTGCGCGCGGCAGAGGCACGCGCTCGCGGGGGGTGCGGCTACGTCTCGCGCCAGCGACGGCGACGACAGCGGCGACGGCAACAAAAGCAGCAGTGGAGGCGAGCGCGTGTGCCTACGCCTCCCCGCCGCCAGCGCGTGAGCCCCTCCGCCTCCTCCCCCGCCTCCCGCCAGCGCGTGAGCCCCTCCGCCCCTCCGCCTCGCGCCAGTTCTACCAATTGGAAGGACTGTCAAAAATCCTACCAATTAAAATGACTGTCAAAATTTTGACAGTCCTAATTATAAAAAAAATTAATTGGAAGTAGGCAGTCCGGTGAGTAATTTTTTGGAGTGGCAAACTTATAATTATCAATGGTAAAAATTTGGACTGCCGTGAGTCATTTTTGTAGTGCCTTTATCAAGAGCCTAAAAAAAAGACAATTTCACCCTTGGACAATTTTTGAATCAAGTGCGAGTGCTGCTACCATTCTCCTTACAAAAGCACGAGCTTTTTCTCCAAAACAACAAAGTACCCACCAAATGTGTTTAACACTAAATCAACTCTGAACTATTTTTCGATCGAATTGGCATAAAAGCAACGTGGGTTGGTCCGAAACGATCAGAACTTCAAAAAGCACGAACTTTTCTTCAAAAATTACACTGGAAGCCAACTCTGAACCATTTTTCGATCGAATTGTCGCAAAACCAATCTGGGTTCGTTCCGCAGACGATCAAGAACTCCAAAAGCGCAACCTTTTCTCCGAAACTACGAAGAACCCACCAAAATAAACCGGAAAAAGTTGGGATTTTTCACCTCGAAGACGAAGCGGTCGAGCAGGAACCGGACGGTCAGGAAGAAGAGTGAGAAGAAGGGGAGAGCAGTGAAGTCCTCGTAGGCCGGATAGGACTCCTCCTCCCAATTGATGTAGGACAAGGACTCCATTGCTAGAGAGAGAAAAGTAGGAGATGCACAGAGAAAAAGTAGTTGGTTCCCTCTCTTTTCTTCTTCCTCCTCTCTATTTTCTTGTCAAAAAGTGTGAGATGTATAGCATGGGTGAGATGGTTAGTATTGGACCAACTTTTCCTCTCTAGCCACTCAGTTTAGTTATGACCAAAAGTGGATGAAGACCTCCTTTAAATAATAATTTTACCAAAGAAATAAGGGTCAGACTATACACACCACATCATCTACTTAACACATCATATATTAAATTAAATAAAAAGTAAATACATATTAAAAGACATGATTATCCATTTTTCGTCCGGCCACCAGCGACCCCCCCCCCCCTCTCACCCTCCCCTCCTTCTCCAGCCGCCCCAGATGAACCCCCCTTGCCATCCCGCCGCCCGCGCCCGCCCGCGCACCCTCCTCCCTCCTCAACCGCGTACCTCCCTCTGCTGACCTGCGCTCGCCGCCTTCCGCCATGCGTCAACTCCTGCGCACGCGCCTCCGCCGCATGCCTCCTCCCCCGCCCGCGCATCCCCGCGACCCTGCCGCCGCTGCCCCCCCCCCCCCCCCCCCCCCCCCCCCGGCCCCTTGCGCAGATGCCTCAGCTGTGCGCCGTCCCCTGTGCGTCCCCGTGCCTCCCCCCGCTTGCTGCGTCCCCACGACCCCGCATCGGCGGCATGGGAGCAGACGACGAGGGTAAAATGGTAATTTATTAGAATGTGTTTAGAATTTTGGTAATTTTTAATTAGTTAAATTTGGGTGTGTTTAGCATTTGGGGTGTGTTAAGTAGAGGGTAGTGTGTATAGCCCGACCTAGTAATTCAAAAATAATTCGTCTAAGTAGTATGTATATTATCAATTATTAATATAAAAATTAAAAAAATATTGACTATCAGATATGTTTTCTTTTTTCGTAGTTGAGAAAAAAATCACTTGAACATATAACAAATTCTTAAATATATTCAAAATTTAAATTATATTTTGTAGAAAGACTTAATTGATTTATTTCTCAAAGAGGGGTCTATATGTATAGGAGCCTCCTCCTTACTTTCTATCCAATGCGAGACTAAATAAGTTCCCATAACTCAACACTTTTCCTCAAGATGGGCGATAGATATCAATCATCCCCATCTTGTTACAAAAAATATCAAACTCTCTAGAACCCAAACCTTTAGTTAAACAATCAGCTAACTGATCCGCTGATTTCACATAGCTCAAAGTTAAAACTTTTCTATTCAGTTGCTCCTTGATGAAGAACCGATCAATCTCCACATGTTTGGTGCGATCATGTTGTACTGGATTGTTTGCAATATCAATTATTGATTTGTTGTCACACCAAAGTTGCAAGGAGTCTCCTCTAAATAAACGCATCTTGTCCAACAAGATCTTCACCCACATCATCTCGCACAATCTAACTGTCATACCCCTATACTCGACCTCAGCTGTAGACCTAGCCACTATATCTTGCTTCTTGTTGCGCCAAGATACAAGATTGCCTCCAACAAAAATACAGTAACCTGTAGTGGACGTGCGATCATCCATACAACATGTCCAATCGGCAACACAGCAACCTTCAACTCTCAGATATCCATAACTTCTGAACCATAACCTATTTCCTGGACTTCCTTTAATATACCTGAGAATTCTGCGAACTACCTCCATATGTTGCTCTTTGAAATCGTGCATATATCTACTCACCATACTCACGACATAAGTAATATCAGGTCTCGTATGACATAGATATATAAGCCGACCAACTAATCTTCGATATTTTTCCTTACTCACCGGATCACCACCCTCAGCCCACAACTTATGATTTTGCTCGATAGGAGTAGAAGCAACCCTCCACCCAGAATTTTTGTCTCTGAAAGAAGGTCTAGGAGCATACTTTCACTGAGAAAGCACTATATTATTTCGTGACCTTGCAATTTTAATTCCGAGGAAGTACTTCAACTGTCCCAAATCCTTAACTTCAAATTCCTCTAAGTCTTTTCTTCAACCGTAGGATCTCCTCAGTATCGTCTCCAGTAATTACAATATTATCAACATAGACTATAAGAACAGTGATACGAGTCTTGAGTGCCTGTAAAACACAATATGATCTCTATTGCACTGCATATATCCCATACCACTGACTACAAGCCCGAATATATCAAATCGTGCCCTCGGAGACTGCTTTAGCCCATACAAAGACTTCTTCAATTTGCATACCTTACTCGTTGCTTGTGAATTAGCAAAGCCTGGTGGAATCTCCATATACACCTCCTCCAGGAGGTCCCCATGCAAAAAGACTTTCTTGACATCTAGCTGATGTAGTTGCCAATTGAAGTTGGCAGCACATGACACCGACATTCGTGCATTGCTCATCTTTGCTATTGGAGCAAATATCTCAGCATAGTCGATACCATAATATTCCTGAGAATTCTGCGAACTGCCTCCATATGCTGCCCTCTGGGATCATGCATATATCTACTCACTACACTCATGGCATAAGTAATAGCAGGTCTAGTATGACATAGATATATAAGCCGACCAACTAATCTTTGATGTTTCTCCTTACTCACCGGATCACCACCCTCAGCACACAACTTGTGATTTTGCTCGATAGAAATAGAAGCAACCCTGCAATCCAGTATTCCTGTCTCTAAAGAAGGTCCTGGAGAAGAGGGACTTGGAACATCAGCATTTGTGGGTGCTGGCTTAGGCATATAAGGAGGAAGGTCATACTGCTGCTGCTCCCCATAAAATGGTTCAAACTACTTGCCCTGAGACACTATTACTCCTCGGTGACTCAAAATGACATAGAATTATATCAACCACGATGTCACTCTCATTCTCCCCCTCTCTACAAGCATTAGTAGAGTCATCCTCGAACAAGGAACTTAACTCCATCTTCTCCCCATAAAATGGTTCAAACTCCCGGAAGATTACGTCCATACTGACAAACAGTCTTCTTTCAGTGGGACAGTAACACTTGTATCCTTTCTGACTTGATGAGTAACCCACAAAGATACATTAAACTGCATGTGGATCCAGCTTGCTCACCATCATTCTGTGATCTCGTACAAAACGTGTGCAGTCAAACACTCTGGGTGGAACAATAAAAATATTAGAGCCAAAATGCATCTCACATAGTGTCTTCATCCCTAATACTCTTGACGGCATCCTGTTAATTAGATAAGTTGCTGTCATAATAGCTTCACTCCACAAAAACTTTGACACATTTATTGTCAACATCAAAGAACGTGCCACTTCTAGTATATGTTTGTTCTTGCGTTCAGCCACCACATTCTGAGCAGGAGCGTCTGGGCAAGTAGTTTGTTGAAGAATTCTCTGACTAGAGATAAAGTTAGCAAACTCCTTGTTGGTGTAATCTGTCCCATTATTTGTTCGAAGAATCTTCACATTTACTCCAAACTGGATCTTCACATACGCCGAGAAGACTTAAAAACATTTGTACACCTCAGATTTCTGCTTTATCATGTAGATCTAGGTCATACGTGAGTAAAAATCAATAAAGGTAACAAACAATCTGAATCCACTAATTGAAGTAGTAGGATACGGTCCCCAAACATCATAATGAACAAGTGCAAATGGCTTAAGACTTCGAAGACCAACCATTTTATAAGTAGAACGTGTATGCTTCCCAAGTTCACAAGAATTACAAAATAACCTTTTTGTCTACTTTATGCATTATCTTAGGTTCTAACTTATTCAAACTATCAAAAGATAAATGCCCTAATCTGCAGTGTTGAAGCATTGCTTCTGTCTCTATCCCTCCACTAATAGTAGCAGCGAGCATTGCAACCTCCATGTCCAAGTACCAAAGGCCATCACGCCTGATGCCAGTCCCAAGCCTCTTTTCCGTGGCATTCTCCTGGAAAGAACACATATCCCGATCAAAAAGAACATTGCAATTCAATAGATCAATGAGAGAGCTAACAAAAAGTAAGTTGACCGAAAATGAAAGAACATGCAAGACAGATGACAGGGTAACATATGAAGTACAATGGACCAAGCCATTATCCCTGATGGATTGGGATATCCCATCAGCAGTCTGAACTGTCTCGGGATGCATATGTTTGCTCGGATAATATAATACAAACTCACTAGATGCACCTGTGATATGCCTAGATGCACCTGAGTCTATGATCCAATCAGTATAAGATTTAGTGAATACAAGTGTCTGAACCGGGATACTGTTGCCCATATGAACAACGTAACCAGTAAAGTTACCAAGGTAGGTAATGATAGCCAGATCCTGAGTGGCATATCCATTGTCCTTAGAACTCTCAACCTAAAGCTTGAATTGACGTAGTTCCTCCAGCTTTATCATCTCGGCTCCAGTCATCTTAGTAGTGGTCTCCTCTGGCACAACTAGGTGAGAAACTTCCCGGCATCCATGTCCCCAGCCTCCTTGACATATATGTCCACCTCTCTGTCCTCTGCCTCCTCGGCGACGACCATAATTGCAGGATTGAGGAAAGTTTGTAACTGAGGTACCCTTTATTTTCATAATTGTAGCACTCCCTGTCATCGTTGATGGGAGCACTATGAATCACCAATGCCGAGCGAACAGCTGGTGAGGTCTCACCTTTCATCACTTTCTGTCTGATCTCCTCTTGCTCCATCGATGCAACAATCTCATCCAGGGATGGAAAAGATGACATATGACACATTGTTGCCCTCCTAGCCTCAAACTGTGGGTTCAGACCCTTGAGAAAATAAGCTACACGCCTATGCTCAAGGTACTATTTTTCAAGGAGAACATCTGACGGGTTTTATAATGATAGCGGATCATAGTGATCCAAGTCCGTCCATAAGTGACGTAGCTCCACTGCATACTGGAGTACTGTCTTATCCCCCTGTGTGGTAGCATCAATCTTTTTCTCAACTTCCATCATCATCATGACACTCCCAGCTCCAGAGTATATCCCACCCAATGTCGTCCAGATATCAGCTGCACTGCAGATCGACTCCAACATTCCAACTATGGATAAAAATACAGAAATTAGCAGCCAAAAAACTACCAGAAAATTAAGGTGACTCCATGTGCTCCACTCAGCACTCGTCTTATCCTTTGGCTCAGTGCACTCTTCCTTCACATATTTTTCAAGCCCCTTGGTCCGAAGGTTCAGCAGCGTCCTCCTAGACCAACTTAGGTAGTTTCTCGTCCCCTCAAGTTTGATGTCATTGGACAACAACTCTATCTTCTTTATCACCTACGACAGTTCTGGTGTGGGCACGACCTTTCAACTCCTGACTAGTCACATGTATTCCCATCTCCACAGTTGCACACATGGACTAGGTCAAACACAACTCAAACATGTGTCGTGCGCCTACATGCGATTATGACTTTCTCCATCTATCTGTACACCCCCAAACTCATGCTTCATGAGAAATGCACGATGGATAGAAGTTGCCGGAACAAGCGCTTGAAATAGAGATTTGTGCAAAACTTTCCAGGAAGTATGCTCTCTAATCTCAGAACCCACGTTGAGATCAAAATCAGATGATCACACAAGATTTGTCACCACCCCATTTCCAGAGCCGGGTATTTTTTTTTTTTTTATTTAGTTAATTGTGGATTATTTATATTAATTGTATTTATATTTAATTATTGATTGTATTATATTTTTATTGTTTGTTTTAGGATTTTGGCTAGCTTGGACCCATGTCAGACCCTAGTGGACCCATGTCCGACCCAGCCCACACCCTTGTGAGAATTATTTTGGGGCTTAGAATATTTATTTTATTTTTAGGAGGTTAGTTGGAGAGATTTGGAGTTAATTTGAGTGCTTTTGGAACCCGGAACCCAAAACCAAGTGTGTAGGGGCATTTTGGTAATTTCCCAACTTGTAAACCCCCTTTATTATTCCTTGGCCGACCATTTCAGCCCCTCCCAGACCGTGGAACAGCAGCCCCCACTCCCCTTCTCTCCATTCTTCACTTCTTCCTTCTTCTTCTTCTTCTCCACTTCTTCTTTCTTCTCCTTCTTCCTCCAAAGTAAGTATTTCTTCCATTTTTCTTCTTTCTCTCTTTCATTCCTTCTTCTTTATGCTAGCCCTAACCTTGTATTTTCCCTAACCTAGGTGGGTAGAGCCTATATTTTGTGTTGGAGCTTGGATTGGGAGCTTGGAATCTTGGATTGGAGGATTTGGAGCATTTTGGAGATTTTGGCTTGGGATTCCAACTTCCAAGAGGTAAACCCTGATTTTCCCCCTTGTAATTATTTTTATATAGTGTAGTTAATATTTTAGAACCTTCCTAGACCCTTAGGCTACCCGTGGGAGGAAGTTGGAACTAGTTTGGTTGGGTTTAGAGACTTTAACATTAGGTTTTGTGTCAATTTCGGGTGGAATCCGAATTTGGCCCAATTTTGGGTGATGCCCTAGGTTAGATAGACCTAGGTAGACGTTGTCGGGTGTCTTGAGGGTGAGTGCGTGTCTCCGTTCGGACACGGGAAGTCGTGTCGCGGAGAAACGGGCATTTCGGGCAAAATTGGGGCTTTTCGTCGTCGTCGATTCTAAGTGCGTGTGCGTTTCCGCCACGGGCCTAGAATCGACGCGGGAGCACATTTTCTAGGATCTAGACATCATTTAGAGTGCGTGGGTAAATTTTGGGCCGATTCCGAGTTCGTTTGGTGTGCGTTTCAGGAGGTTTTCCGAGCCGCGCACCACGTGTTCGTCGAAATGACCGAACGGCCATTTCGACTTGGTTTTCTCGTTTCGGGCTTGTGCGCACGTTGGGTTAGTATCGGGGAGTGTGTGCTAGAGTTTTTGAGCTATATTTTATATATTTATAGGCGTTGGTGAGTGTCGGGGTCGTTGGGCGTGAGTGGGGTGTGTGGTTTGAGTGTTGTGTTGTGTTGTGGTTGTGTGTGTGTCTTTATATATATATATTTATATGTGTATATAAGTGTGTTTATGTATATATATTTATATATGTATGTGTGTATTTATATCTATGTGCTAGTGTATGTGTGTAGGTGAGTGTGTGAGTGAGTGCTTGTGTGAGTGTGTAGGTGAGTGTGTGTGAGTGTGAGTGAGGATATATAGATATATATATATGTTTAAGTGTGTGAGTGTGTGTGTGTATATATATATATATTAGTGTATGTATATATATAGATATATGTGTGTATATATATATAGATATATGGGTGTTTATATATATATATATATATATATATATATATATATATATATATATATATATATATGTATATATGTTTATGTGTGTGTGTGTTGATAGTGTTGTGAGTGTGTGTGTGTGTATTAGTGTGTGAGTGTGCTAGTGTGTGTGTTAGAATGTATATAAGTTAGTGTGTATATATAGCTATAGAGTTATATATATATAGGGGGGGGGTGTGTGTGTGTATGTGAGATGAGAGGGGGGGGGCAGAACCTGGGCAGCTGCTGCTGCCTGCACAGCAGCAGAAAGCTGCAGCAGCAGCAGCAAAACTGCAGTAGCAGCAGCAATAAGGAGCCCAGCAGTAGCAGTATCAAGAGCAGCAGCAGCAGAATTTGAAGCAAGAGCAGTAGCTTAATGCGAGGAAAAGGAGATAGATATATATATATATATATATATATATATATATATATATATATATATATATATATATATATATATATATATATATATATATATATATATATATATATATATATATATATATATATATAGATGTATATATATATCTATAGATGAATGGATAGATAGATGCATAGATAGATAGATAGATAGATAGATAGATAGATAGATGCATAGATAGTTAGAGAGATAGGTAGATAGTTAGACATTTAGATAGATTTATGTTTATCTATTAGATAGATATATTTATGGATTGATAGATGAATAGATAGCTAGGTAAAGAGATAGATACATAGATAAATAGATAGATTGATAGGTAAGTAGGTAGTTTGATAGATAGATAATTAAATATATAGATAGGTAAATAGATAGATAATTTGATAGATAGTTAGGTAGGTAAATACTAGATATTAGATATCTAGTTAGTTAGATAGATAGATAACTAGATAGCTAAATATTAGATAGATAGTTAGATATCCATATCTATATGCATAGATATATATATAGATATATACATAGCTAGATAGATAGTTAGATATCTAGGTATAGATATATATATTTGAGGGTAAGGTAAGGTAAGGTATTGGGTGTAGATACCTAGGTATATGCCTATATGTATTAGATCTATATATTTTAGCCTAGATTATAGCTAGGTATATATGTTTATGCATAGTTAGCTAGCTAGAGGGGTAGTCGGGTTGAGTTTAGAGCGGTATCTCAATACCTTGAGATACCGAGGTATTTCAATACCTTAAGATAACCAAGGTATTGGGTTTCGAACGGGGTTTTTGAGCAATGGCCTAGGAATAGTATTGGAGTAATTTTTATATGTATATGTGTATATATTTACGCGTGCTAGCATAGGTTTTAGAGGGTATAGGCGGGGTATATAGCCTAGGTTGAGGTATCGGATACCGAGGGTATCCCGGTATCTCAAGGAGGTGAGTTTGTGAGTTTTCTAGCCTAATGACCTCGGTTTGACCTAGAATTTCAGGAGCACCCTAGTTTGACCCAGACTTGACCGTAGTTGACTCGGTTGACCGCCAAAGTCAACTTTTGACCTAGTTTTGACCCAAAGTTGACTTTTTGGACCCAGAGTTGACTTTTTGACCCAGATTTCACCGGTTTGACCCGTTTGACCTAGAACGACCCTAGAAGCCTATTCTTAGTTATTTTATATCTGTTTAGCTCATTAGAACCCTGTTTAACCTTGCTTTTCGCATTAGGTCATTGCGACACCGGTTCGCATCGCCAGTTGCTCAGGACGTCAGGCGAGTACATCCTCTGATAGTTTTCATTATCTGATATTTATTATGATTCAGCTTCTAGTATAGTATCATCTGATTATTCTGGCACCACACGGAACACTGACTGATATTTCTGGATTCATTTACTTGCGACACGTACATTTCATGTTTCTGGCTCTATTCTGGAATCACTACTGGCATCACCTACAGGCATCACTACAGGCATCACTCATGTTCAGGCTGGACTCATCTTGATTTGCGTGTCGGGTCTTGGATCCACTTGTATTAGTCGGGGCGGGGAAATACTCGAGTAGACATGTAAACATTCCTATCTGGCATCATCAGGAATCACTCCCTCTGGTCTAATCTGGAATGATAGCAGCCGCGCACCCAGTGCGCGGTGAGCCGTACTTACCCCTAGCTGTTTACATGTCGAAACAAGTATTTCAAAGACACCGAGTTCATTCTTTATAGTCTGGACTCTCATGCATTTCTTGACTTGTCTCACTTACATGTTTCTGGACTTGACTCACTACATATTTTTCATGCTGGACTCACTACACGTTCATGTGCACAGACTTACTCTTAGTGTAGATTTTTTGTATCTTGCAGTTATTACTATCTTGCTCTGATATCCATGCATATTTACCTTTATGCACCAGTTATACATATTTCCTTGTTTCATACTTGCTCCATTCTCTTGCTACTTGCTATAACTGTTTTATAGTTTTTATCATTTAAATGGAACTGCTGTTAGAGATGTACTTGCTCCAGTCCTGACTGGACATATTTTTCTAGAGTATCCGGAGGATTGGTGTCCGACGTTCTATGGACCTGAGCCTGTCGATGGTGCAGACAGGGACCCTCTAGTTTAGGGGTAATTTTCGGGTTGGTAGCCGGGATCACTAGGATCTTGTTGTTGTTTTATTAGCCTTAGTACCGGATTTGTCTCCGGTTTTGGATTGAGACCTTGTTTGTATATTATTTTGGATATCGTTGTATTATTATTTGATGTTGTGGTTATTGTAGTAGTTGTTGTTGGTTAGACTTTATAGTTGTTAGATCTCTGTGTTATCTTATCGTGCTTAGATTCGTGATTGAGTACTTGAGATTATCATTTGATATTTGCTCCTCCGTTTGGAGTTGAGATCTTGACAAGTTTATATATTGTTTGTGTGGTTGCCCTCCTTTTGGAGAGGTCATGCCCGATTTTTGTGTGAGATTATTATCTAGATAGTTGACCTAGACAGCGTTCTACCGCCGATGCTGCGGCGTAGGCTGGACGTACCCACGACTCATGCCCGATTTTCCGGGTGCGGGTCGTGACATATTTTTGGTGGTGGCCCATGCAGGTCTCGATTCGCAATTAGTGCGATGTCGTGGTGGTACAACAACTTAGTTGTACTGCTGCGAGCCTGCTATAGGATCTAGGATCTAGGATGAGAGTGTACTCAATCACGACTAGGAACAATTCCAATCTAATTATTCAAAAATTGCTTTCTTTTGAAATATTACTGTCCTTCTTTGATGATATCGTATCTTGCGCCGTATTGACTTCTTTTGATCTGTGTTCAGGATGCCTCCGAAGACACGATCCCATCGTACCGTTCCAGCAGTTGCCTCGGAGAGGTCTGCTACCTCTCGTCCAGCTCGTATTCAGGCAGCTGCTACCGCTCCACTCACCACTCCTGCGGTTGAGGGAGCATCTGCTTCTCTCGGGGATCCTCCTTCACCTATCGATCCGAGGACTACCCCAGTCGTTCCGGTGGTTCCTCCACCACTTCCTGCTCCAATAGATGCCGTGCAGTTGTTTGCGTTCTTCAGGGAGATGATGGACGCGCAGCACCGTCAGGTGGATGTGATGAGATTGGGCATTGAGAACGCCCACCAGGTGGCCATTACAGCAGTGGATAGGGTGGCACAGATTCAGCCACAGGCAGATCAGATTCAGCATCCGAGGCCGGGCAGTATTATCGACTTTCAGAGGATGCGGCCCAAGGAGTTCCGTGGTACAGAAGGTATCCTGTACGCGGATGACTGGATAGAGCAGATTGAGGGCATCTTCAGGCTGGCGCAGATTCCAGACAGCATGCAGATAGAGGCAGCGGGCAGCCAGATGTTCGACCTCGCTTTGACGTAGTATCGCACAGATACGAGGATTGCAGCACCAGGGCTTACTTGGGAGGCTTTCAAGAGGCTTTTTAAGGAGAAGTTTTTCCCAGATGTGGCGCTCAGTGCTTTGGAGAGCCAGTTCGAGACACTCGTCCAAGGGAGCATGACGGTGGACGAGTACGCAGCGGAGTTCTGCCGTCTGGGCAGATTTGTAGATGGCTTGAGTGAGGCAGCCAAGGCGAGAAAGTTTCGCAAGGGCTTGGTCATGGCGGTCAAGTCTTTGACCAGGAGCGACCGCGAGGCAACTTTTGAGCAGATGGTAGGAGATGCTCAGAGAGCAGAGGATGACTTGGAGCTCAAGTCCAAGAGAGGCAGGGATGATTCAGGCAGTGCCAGTGGTAGTGCGGGACCAGCTAAGCGTCCCTATGTGCAGAAGGCAGCGCAGCAGGGTCAGGATCAGAGGGTGCCCACTTGTGCCTACTGCAGGAAGGCAGGACACACTTGGGATGTTTGTAGGAGGAGGCTGAAGGTGTGTTTGTTCTGTGGATCCGCTGCTCACCAGATGCGAGATTGCCCCACTGCACCTCCATTGAGTGGAGCACAGGATCAGAGAGTTGGAGCTAGGCCATCTGTGGCACAGCATTATGCCCCGCACCAGCAGAGGGATACACCCCAGCAGGGCAGGGCTTATGCGTTGACGGTCGAGGAGGCCGATGCTACGGATGTCGGGTTAGCAGGTTTGTCTCTTGTTTCTTCTTCCTGTCCTTTCCATTCCTTGTGGTGTGCTTCATTAGTACCTGTTAGATTTTCTTGTGCTGTGGTAGATAGTGTAGTAACCCTGATTGAGACTGTGATAACACGACCAGTAGGACCCTGATCTTGTATGTTGTTTAGGTAGAATTTCTTGACTGTGATTGTTGGGGGTTTGACCTAGAGAGATTGTGATTGACTATAAATTTCGAGGACGAAATTTTCTAAGGAGGATAGGCTTGTCACCACCCCATTTCCAGAGCCGGGTATTTTTTTTTTAATTTAGTTAATTGTGGATTATTTATATTTAATTGTATTTATATTTAATTATTGATTGTATTATATTTTTATTGTTTATTTTAGGATTTTGGCTAGCCTGGACCCATGTCAGACCCTAGTGGACCCATGTCCGACCCAGCCCACACCCTTGTGAGAATTATTTTGGGGCTTAGAATATTTATTTTATTTTTAGGAGGTTAGTTGGAGAGATTTGGAGTTAATTTGAGTGCTTTTGGAACCCGGAACCCAAAACCAAGTGTGTAGGGGCATTTTGGTAATTTCCCAACTTGTAAACCCCCTTTATTATTTCTTGGCCGACCATTTCAGCCCCTCCCAGACCGTGGAACAGCAGCCCCCACTCCCCTTCTCTCCATTCTTCACTTCTTCCTTCTTCTTCTTCTTCTCCACTTCTTCTTTCTTCTCATTCTTCCTCCAAAGTAAGTATTTCTTCCATTTTTCTTCTTTCTCTCTTCCATTCCTTCTTCTTTATGCTAGCCCTAACCTTGTATTTTCCCTAACCTAGGTGGGTAGAGCCTAGATTTTGTGTTGGAGCTTGGATTGGGAGCTTGGAAGCTTGGATTGGAGGATTTGGAGCATTTTGGAGATTTTGGCTTGGGATTCCAACTCCTAAGAGGTAAACCCTGATTTTTCCCCTTGTAATTATTTTTATATAGTGTAGTTAATATTTTAGAACCTTCCTAGACCCTTAGGCTACCCGTGGGAGGAAGTTGGAACTAGTTTGGTTGGGTTTAGAGACTTTAACATTAGGTTTTGTGTCAATTTCGGGTGGAATCCGAATTTGGTCCAATTTTGGGTGATGCCCTAGGTTAGATGGACCTAGGTAGACGTTGTCGGGTGTCTTGAGGGTGAGTGCGTGTCTCCGTTCGGACACGGGAAGTCGTGTCGCGGAGAAACGGGCGTTTCGGGCGAAATTGGGGCTTTTCGTCGTCGCCGATTCTAAGTGCGTGTGCGTTTCCGCCACGGGCCTAGAATCATCGCGGGAGTGCATTTTCTAGGATCTAGACATCGTTTAGAGTGCGTGGGTAAATTTTGGGCCGATTTCGAGTTCGTTTGGTGTACGTTTCAGGAGGTTTTCCGAGCCGCGCACCACGTGTTCGTCGAAATGACCGAACGGCCATTTCGACTTGGTTTTCTCGTTTCGGGCTTGTGCGCGCGTTGGGTTAGTATCGGGGAGTGTGTGCTAGAGTTTTCGAGCTATATTTTATATATTTATAGGCGTTGGTGAGTGTCGGGGTCGTTGGGCGTGAGTGGGGTGTGTGGTTTAAGTGTTGTGTTGTGTTGTGGTTGTGTGTGTGTCTTTATATATATATATTTATATGTGTATATATATATGTATATATTTATATGTAAGTGTGTTTATGTATATATATTTATATATGTATGTGTGTATTTATATTTATGTGCTAGTGTATGTGTGTAGGTGAGTGTGTGAGTGAGTGCTTGTGTGAGTGTGTAGGTGAGTGTGTGTGAGTGTGAGTGAGGATATATAGATATATATATATATGTTTAAGTGTGTGAGTGTGTGTGTGTATATATATATATTAGTGTATGTATATATATAGATATATGTGTGTATATATATATAGATATATGGGTGTTTATATATATATATATAGATATGTATATATGTTTATGTGTGTGTGTGTGTTGATAGTGTTGTGAGTGTGTGTGTATTAGTGTGTGAGTGTGCTAGTGTGTGTGTTAGAATGTATATAAGTTAGTGTGTATATATAGCTATAGAGTTATATATATATAGATATATATGTATGTATATATATATATATATAGGGGTGTGTGTGTGTGTGTATGTGAGATGAGAGGGGGGGGCAGAACCTGGGCAGCTGCTGCTGCCTGCACAGCAGCAGAAAGCTGCAGCAGCAGCAGCAAAACTGCAGTAGCAGCAGCAATAAGGAGCCCAGCAGTAGCAGTATCAAGAGCAGCAGCAGCAGAATTTGAAGCAAGAGCAGTAGCTTAATGCGAGGAAAAGGAGATAGATAGATATATATATATATATATATATATATATATATATATATATATATATATATATATATATATATATAGATGTATATATATATCTATAGATGAATGGATAGATAGATGCATAGATAGAGAGAGAGATAGATAGATAGATAGATAGATAGATAGATAGATAGTTAGAGAGATAGGTAGATAGTTAGACATTTAGATAGATTTATGTTTATCTATTAGATAGATATATTTATGGATTGATAGATGAATAGATAGCTAGGTAAAGAGATAGATACATAGATAAATAGATAGATTGATAGGTAAGTAGGTAGTTTGATAGATAGATAATTAAATATATAGATAGGTAAATAGATAGATAATTTGATAGATAGTTAGGTAGGTAAATACTAGATATTAGATATCTAGTTAGTTAGATAGATAGATAACTAGATAGCTAAATATTAGATAGATAGTTAGATATCCATATCTATATGTATAGATATATATATAGATATATACATAGCTAGATAGATAGTTAGATATCTAGGTATAGATATATATATTTGAGGGTAAGGTAAGGTAAGGTATTGGGTGTAGATACCTAGGTATATGCCTATATGTATTAGATCTATATATTTTAGCCTAGATTATAGCTAGGTATATATGTTTATGCATAGTTAGCTAGCTAGAGGGGTAGTCGGGTTGAGTTTAGAGCGGTATCTCAATACCTTGAGATACCGAGGTATTTCAATACCTTAAGATAACCAAGGTATTGGGTTTCGAACGGAGTTTTTGAGCAATGGCCTAGGAATAGTATTGGAGTAATTTTTATATGTATATGTGTATATATTTACGCGTGCTAGCATAGGTTTTAGAGGGTATAGGCGGGGTATATAGCCTAGGTTGAGGTATCGGATACCGAGGGTATCCCGGTATCTCAAGGAGGTGAGTTTGTGAGTTTTCTAGCCTAATGACCTCGGTTTGACCTAGAATTTCAGGAGCACCCTAGTTTGACCCAGACTTGACCGTAGTTGACTCGGTTGACCGCCAAAGTCAACTTTTGACCTAGTTTTGACCCAAAGTTGACTTTTTGGACCCAAAGTTGACTTTTTGACCCAGATTTCACCGGTTTGACCCGTTTGACCTAGAACGACCCTAGAAGCCTATTCTTAGTTATTTTATATCTGTTTAGCTCATTAGAACCCTGTTTAACCTTGCTTTTCGCATTAGGTCATTGCGACACCGGTTCGGATCGCCAGTTGCTCAGGACGTCAGGCGAGTACATCCTCTGATAGTTTTCATTATCTGATATTTATTATGATTCAGCTTCTAGTATAGTATCATCTGATTATTCTGGCACCACACGGGACACTGACTGATATTTCTGGATTCATTTACTTGCGACACGTACATTTCATGTTTCTGGCCTCTATTCTGGAATCACTACTGGCATCACCTACAGGCATCACTACAGGCATCACTCATGTTCAGGCTGGACTCATCTTGATTTGCGTGTCGGGTCTTGGATCCACTTGTATTAGTCGGGGCGGGGAAATACTCGAGTAGACATGTAAACATTCCTATCTGGCATCATCAGGAATCACTCCCTCTGGTCTAATCTGGAATGATAGCAGCCGCGCACCCAGTGCGCGGTGAGCCGTACTTACCCCTAGCCGTTTACATGTCGAAACAAGTATTTCAAAGACACCGAGTTCATTCTTTATAGTCTGGACTCTCGTGCATTTCTTGACTTGTCTCACTTACATGTTTCTGGACTTGACTCACTACATGTTTTTCATGCTGGACTCACTACACGTTCATGTGCACAGACTTACTCTTAGTGTAGATTTCTTGTATCTTGCAGTTATTACTATCTTGCTCTGATATCCATGCATATTTACCTTTATGCACCAGTTATACATATTTCCTTGTTTTATACTTGCTCCATTCTCTTGCTACTTGCTATAACTGTTTTATATTTTTATCATTTAAATGGAACTGCTGTTAGAGATGTACTTGCTCCAGTCCTGACTGGACATATTTTTCCAGAGTATCCGGAGGATTGGTGTCCGACGTTCTATGGACCTGAGCCTGTCGATGGTGCAGACAGGGACCCTCTAGTTTAGGAGTAATTTCCGGGTTGGTAGCCGGGATCACTAGGATCTTGTTGTTGTTTTATTAGCCTTAGTACCGGATTTGTCTCCGGTTTTGGATTGAGACCTTGTTTGTATATTATTTTGGATATCGTTGTATTATTATTTGATGTTGTGGTTGTTGTAGTAGTTGTTGTTGGTTAGACTTTATAGTTGTTAGATCTCTGTGTTATCTTATCGTGCTTAGATTCGTGATTGAGTACTTGAGATTATCATTTGATATTTGCTCCTCCATTTGGAGTTGAGATCTTGACAGGTTTATATATTGTTTGTGTGGTTGCCCTCCTTTTGGAGAGGTCATGCCCGATTTTTGTGTGAGATTATTATCTAGATAGTTGACCTAGACAGCGTTCTACCGCCGATGCTGCGGCGTAGGCTGGACGTACCCACGACTCATGCCCGATTTTCCGGGTGCGGGTCGTGACAAGATTTCCTCTCTGATTATCCACGATCCAACGACGGGTTTGACGACACCCGCAGGCAAACCCGCAGAAAATGTCAACGACACCCAAGGGTGGTCGGGGTGGTGGGGGGCTCAGGGAGAAATGAATTTCTCCTTGTTTTTCTGGAAAAAAAAATTTGGAAAAAAATTTCAGATCTTTGGCTCTAATACCATGTAGAAAGAATTAATTGATTTATTTTCAAAGAGTGGATCCATATATATAGGAGGAGGCTAGCCTCCTCCTTACATTCTATTCAATGTGGGACTAAATAAGTTTTCATAACTCAACATATTTAAACTAACTAAATAGTATTATCTAATTAAACACATTTCATAAATTCAAAAAAAATATTTATAACAAATCATAATAAAAATATATTCGAATCATATTTAAAATATTCTAATATAATTTAATTTTTTGTTCTAATTTTTAGTAATAAAATATTTTTTCATACGTATATATAAAGGATTTATATAGATATCTTTAGTTTAATACTATAAGATCTTTATCACGGGTATGACTAATATTAGTGAATAATTAAGTGGTACCGGCAATGATTTATTTTACTCCATGCGAGTTTGGGTTTTAAATTATGGGACCAGAACCAACTTTAATGAAGTTGTTTAGCTTATAGAGAAGATAGATGTGATGATTCACTTTTTATGGATATTGTCCAAGATTGTAGAATGTTATTGAATTGTGGTGGGAGGCAAATATGTGAATAGATCATCTCGTCGGTTCAATTTGTAACGACAAAGTTGTAACATTTTCATGACTCGTTAATTGTAAGTGGATATAGAATTAGACTCAATTTTTTTTCTTCATTATTTGATTTACTAAAAGTATTTAAAGATTTTTTTTAAGAAGCTAATATCACAAGTAGCAGTTCCTATTAAGTGCGTAATTATCTCATATTAAATAATGCTTAGAATGAGAGTTAGGGTGTAAAAATTGGGAGTTGAAACAAACTGTTGTAGCCGTTCTTATTAGAATAGAAGATATGAGGAAGCACGTGTTGAAGACATTGTTGAAGATGGTAGAATATTGATGAGACGTGAGTGATTGTGTTTCCCAATGTTCTACGGAGTGAAATTTTTCCTAGTTGGTCTGGAACAAAATCTAACCATTGTAATCACAAAGTGGAAGCATTCTCAAGATTCAATGTTTTTCGTGGTTGATCGGGGATTAGTGTGAAGTTAAAAAAAATACACACACACACACACACATATATATATATATATATATATATATATATATATATATATATATATATATATAAAAAGTTAGATTTCACAAAAAAAAAATTTATTTCAAAATATTTTTAATTATATTTACTAATTAATATTGTATCAAACTCAACTGACTCTTGTGGTCAGTGAGAAGAGATATAACCTCTCTGGCTCGACGGAGATTTCAGAATCAAACTGCGGGGGAGGTGTGGGGGCAGTGGGTCCAAATGACATGCAACGCAGCATGCACAAAGTCCCGTGGGTATAGTCGGACATCTAAAAAAAAAAAACATTGGAAGACATGTAATTACGTATTAAAAAAAATTAAAAATTCAAGGAGGATTATTGTTTGCTCTTTCCAAGTTGTAAAAATTAAGGAGTCATTTGTTCTTTCCAAATAGTAAACTATTAATGAACTAATATTTACTATTTTCAAGTAGTATATGTTACGTCCAAGTCCCAAAATATCGAGGGACTAGCCACGTGACAATGGCCATGTAAACCCCCTCGACCAGATTCCAGTATTTTAGGATTATTTTTAACAATTTAGGATTTTTGGCAATATTTTAATTAATTATCCTATTGACTTGTGCACCTGTCCATCACCGAATTGTTAGGAGCTTTACCCTGACTGTTATCCCCGAACGAAGTTCACATACCTCTCATAGACATGTCAGTCTACTATCCTGCACTTTGTGCAACCCCCAGATACTCTGTTTTGTGCCTCGTTTTAGACGCACAAATATCGTTACAAACGTACGTATTTAAATTCCCAGATCTGTACCCACATCTGTACCAATAGGAATTTGAGGCCCATTATGCACCTGTTTTGCCCAAACAAAAATACGTTAATATTCTACACTGAGTATACTACATTTAGTATATTGACACCGTGCTGAAATTATGGCCCTACCTGCCTCTAAATAATTAGAGAACACCGTGCGCAGTATTTATTTATTAATTAATACGATGGCCCGTATCACCCAAGAAAATCAGGCCCAGTCCCTGCCCAGACTCACCCCCACCCCCTCAGGACCCTCACACAGCAATTTCCCTCAGTTCTGTGCATTTTAGCATTTTTAGGAATCGGGTGTTTTTCCTAGACAATTTCGTAATTGCGCAATTTCCCAAAATAGGACCTTTACGCAATTTATGAAATTACAGGGACTTTTCTGCAAATTTGCAGTACGAGGTGTCACCCCCTCATTGGCCGGTGAACCTGCGCCGTCCATTTGGAAGCGGGACCCACCCGAAAATATCTACAAATATTTTTAATTGCGAAATTACTTATTTACCCCTAATTAATAATTTCTATAAAATAAAAGAAAAACCCAAATCCCTAACCCTAACCTGGCCGTCGGCTATCCCCCCCCCTCGTCGGAGCGACTTCGCCTTTCTCCCCGCCCCCCCCCGCGGCGAGTCGACCGCCGGAGCAACTTCGCCTCCCTCCCGCGGCGAACCGATCCCCCCGCCGGAGCAGCAGCCCCCCCTCTCTTCTTCTTCCCTGTTCCTCCTCCACTTTCCCCCCTGACCTCCGCCTTACCCGCCGGCCTCGACCTCCTCCACCATCGACATCCCCTCCACCCCCTCTACCTCTCCTCCTCACCGTGGTCCCCCCCCCCGTCGATTTCAGCAACCACCCCCATCACTCGCCACCACCACCATCATCATCACCACCTCAATCACCCCTCCACCTCCTCCGCCACCCGATCCCGCCGCTCCTCTCCTTCCCGAGCCCCCTTTCCCCTCTTCCCCGGTCGGAGCCCCGACCACCCGACCCCATCCTCTTTCTCCCCGGCTCTGCACCTCACGACCAGACGATCTCCAGCCCGACCCTGTGCAGACTCCGACCGCCGTGAGGTCGTCATCCCTCCCCCCCCGCGCAGCTCCGGTGCACTAATCCTGACCAGCCAGAGCAGCCATCCCTCGTCCGGCCGGCTGCCAACAGCAGCCCCTGACCCGTCCGGCCCGCTATGAACTCCCCGTCCGACTTCGTCAGCACCACCACCACCCTCGTCGACTCCCAACCGCCTCGACGTGCCCTGCCCGGCCGCCCCGCTGACCGACGAGCTCCGCCTGAGCACCTCCGGCGAAGCCCCGGCGAGTCTCCACTGGACTCAGACCGGACACAGCAGCCCGGACACGTCCAGGACACAAATCCTGTGTCGAATCGACACACGGACACGCGCAATTCAGTTTCCACGAAGCCATGTTCAGGTAACCCGTTCTATCTCCTCGTAATTCCATTTTTAATTCTGTCAGTTGTGACACGTAGGCCATGTAACCCTCTCGATGTCCGTACAACCCGCTCGGTGCATCGTGTCCTGTGGCGATTGCGACACGCGATCCAAAAACAGGAAAAATAATACCCCGTTTCACCCCGGAACTGAGTACGCCCCGCCAAACGGGAAGACTTGGTCGCACGCGATCTTTACCGAAACGTGTGCGCCATTGATACGGACGTGCGGGATTTCGCAGAAGTTGATTTGGATGTGCGTGCACACCGGAATCAACGCGTATCCGCCGACAACGTCCCGTATCTGTCTGTTCTGGAACACACTATCACTTTGTGTACACACGTCGGATCAAGACGAAATTTGCACCATCGGACTCGTAGCAATACGCTGGTCCTGTGATCCAAGTTTGGTTCGATTCTGAGAACGTTGACAAAATCCCGTATCGTGGGCCCCATAGGCTCCACTTGACGGGCGATTTTGTGATCGGCACATCGAAATCCAGTTCTGGATATTCCGTTGGGTTCGTATCGACGTTCTGGACTTGTTGACACTAAGTTTGGTAAATTTGGAGACCTTTGACCCTGACACATTTTTTGGTGCAAAGCGGCCCACATGTGGACCCCGTTTTGACCAGAAACTGTCATTTTTGCCCCTGTGTCCAAATTGGACTTAAGGACAGGCGTTTCTAGCTATTTGATATTTTTTGAGACTGTTAGTGATATTTATTTCAGTATCCAGAGACATTTATTCTGAGGCCATAGTTTCTGACTTTTGGCATTTGACATCTGGACGTTACATTATTTGCAGCTCTCTTGCCAGGCAAGTATACCTTGCCTTGTTGTACTGTTTAAATTCAGTTATTGTTAGTTACATGTTTATCTATGATAATATTATATAAATATGCGCGTCCGAGAAAACTCGGGTGCAGTCAACGAAGGCGTTGACGTTAGGATTTGTATCTGACATAGTGTCTAGTAGACCCACCTAAAGTTGTGGAGTTATTGGTATGACTTCCCAGGCCTTGACACGTATCATTACACGTCACAGAGTGAGTTCATGTAGGGACGCGTGCCTCATACTCGACTGGCCATCGGTATGAGCAACACATGTAACGGTATTTAGCTTAGTTGATTATTTTATTGAGACTTGCATCATAGTAGGAGGTGTCCACGTCGTTTTCACGACTTGTACATATATATTGGGCGGGGAAGATATCTAGTAGGCGTATGGGACACCCCCTTCTTGAGTCTTTTATCCTTTGTACCATGCTCCTCGGAGATGGTCGATTGCAGAGCTACCCGTGTGCCCGGGGCATATGACACATATACTAGCCGGTCATGACGATTGGTGAATTACGTCAGCATATGTCAAGCTTACATATTCCCATGCGTACTACCAGGTCTTTAAATTGCATTCACTTAGATGGTTAGCACACCCTATTTATTTATTCAGTATTTACATACATGGCATGTTGTTTTTCTGTATCTTGTTATGTCCCTCTGAGGACCTGGTCCCTTTTCAGGTGTAGATGTTCATGAGTATTCGCAAGAGCGCAGATCCGGACATGTTACGTATTTTCCGAGGAGGTCTTCACTTCGAGCCTCATGATTGTCAGATGTTGTTCTTATATGGTGTGTACCTGGTTCCTTTGATATTCTATTTCGGCAGTGGATTTGTTTCCATCCGACTGTCATTCTTTAGATACTTATTATTCTTATCTAGTTACATGGTTATTGGTTATTCATGTATATGTGATTACTGTGGATGAGATTTAGATATTACCCTGTGACTTGTAATTAGTTTTACCACTAATGAATTATTGTTCATTATACAGCGTACGCTCGTATATATGGTTTCCATATATTGGAGTTGCCATATATACAGGCGGCTGGCATGCTTACGTGTCCTAGTCCTACGTATTTAGGGACTGGGACGTGACAGGCCAGCAGCACACTCCAATGGGCAAACCTAATTTAATGGACCCTTTAGAGTGTACTTAAGCTGTAAAACAAATACAATGGTCTACGAAACATGTCAGAGTCTAATTATAATCTCATCCACAGAAGGTAAACATAATTCAAAATGTCAGACTAATCAAAAGAGAAATATAATCCAACAACAAGTCTCAATAAAAAGTGTCTCGGAGAACAACCCGATAATAAGTTTAATACAGTAATCCAAGAGACAGGAAATAGAGTATCTAGAAACAGATAATACTGAGTATATAACAAAATACTCATGAGAAATCCTCTGGCATAACCTCGCCCTCAAGTGCCACTACTGCTCCAGCTTCAGCTTATGTCCCGTATACCTCGGGGTAAATCTCCTCTACTATACCTGGGGACATAATCTGGATCCAGGTCCTCAGGGAACATAGCAAGGTACAAGAATAACTCAAGCGAAATAAAATACAGTATATCAAAATATATCAACAGGGCAAACTATGTAACCAACTATGCGATATGCAAATGAGAGCATCACTAGTACTCAGGCTGAGACCACTACAAGCTCTGTATCGGGGAGCCTGTAGCAGTAATATCACGTAGTAGGCCAAGCTTTGGAAAAGAGACTAAAGCACCGCAATAATAAATATATATGTATGTAATCAACCTGTAGCCTGCGTGTCTCTCCCCACCCAATGTAATCACACGTCTCATGTCCACGACGTCTCATGTCCATAACACGCAAGATCATGACCTCTAACTATTACAGCGAGTCATAATAATATCTATGTATATGCAAGTCTTATGTCACGAATCTTGTAAGCCTATACAGAACCACCATGAATAACTCAGGAAAGATTATATCTCATGAATAGTGTCAAGTGTCCTATGGTATGACGTACTTGGTAAAGCAAACACGAAAATATAGGATCGTGATATCAATTCTCTAAGTGACGTTACACGACTCCGCGTACGGCGTCTACACCCGAATCTTGTTCGGACGCTAAGCAATGTCTCACGGTCCTAGGTTGAATATGTACATCACAAAAATAAATTAAGCAAGTAATATTAAAGCAATTACTGCAAGTTTTGGCAACGTACACTTGCTTGGGGTTTGAACTCCTTTAGTTGCTCTGGTGTATGTAAAATTTCCAGGTATGCCTCCGGATGCTGAAACAAATATTACCATCACTCTCAGAATACATGAAATAGCTAGGATTGACTATCCATAAGTCCAATTTAGACACAGGGACATAATTGACAGTTTTTGGTCAAAGCGGGGTCCACATGTGGCCCACTTCGTACCGAAAAATGTGTCAGAGACGAAGTTCTCCAAATTCGTCAAATTTAGTGTCTACGAGTTCAAATAAATGATACGAACTATGAACCCAACGAAACAATCAGAACTAGATTCCGATGAGCCGGTCACAAAATCGTCCGTCAAGTGGAGCCGTGGGGCTCACGAAACGGGATTTCGTCAACGTTCTCAGAATTGAACCAAACTTGGATCACATGACCAGCGTAACGCTACGAATCCGATGGCGCAAGTTTCGTTGCGAAACGACAAGCATACATAAAATTATGACGAGTGTCAGAACGATCAGATACGGGGCTTTTTGACGGATGTGCGTTGATTCCCGTGTGCACGCATATCCAAATCAACTTCTGCGAAATTCCATACGTCCGCGTTGATGATACGCGTCTTTCGATGCAATTCGCATACGACGAAGTCGACTCGTTTAGCGGGACGCACCCTGTTTCAGAAAATTTTGAATTTTAAAAACTATATTTTTGGTCAACATTAACCACAAATAAAACACAACTTACAACAAATTAAAATGATCTAATTAATGGAATTAAAACTTATTTATATTTTCTAATTTACTGTTCAAATGGAATTTAGAAATATGAACTAAGTTGGGAGAAAAACGACCACGAACTTGGAGTTTTGGAACAGTTTCCAGAACTAGAAATTGGATTATTTTTCCCTGTTTTGCGTCGTGATTTACGACCGACACATGACATGATACCCTAAACTAATTGTACAGGGTTAGAGAGGGTCATACTGCGAACACATCGCAACAAGCCGTTCGAGAATCGACACATCGTGGAAGAAGAAAAACTTACCGAAAGCTGAGGGGTCGAATCCGACTTTACTGCACGTAGACGGTGGCGGGACGGCGGTGCTCGATCGTCGGCGGTTGCTCGGCGGCTGCTGTGATGGCGGGGTCGTCGTCGTCGTAGTGATGGCGTCCGGAGTTGGCGGGGTAACCGGAGTCGAAGTCGGCCGGAGTCAAAGTTGTGATGATGGTGGTGGTCTGATGATGGTGGTGGGGTTTATATAGGCTAGGGCGACGGCGGTTGGGGAGACGAACCGGAGGGTCACCGGCGGTTGGGGAGGCGAACCGGAGGGTCGTCACCGGCGGGGTCGCTGAATGGTCGGTGATTTATTTTCTTCAGTTACTGTATATAAGTGTTAACGGGTCGGGTTCGGGTCGGGTACGGGTTGTGGGTTCGGGTAGGATCTAGATCCAATAGGGTTGGGTTGGTTCGGTTGGGTTCATTTTGGTTTGGTTTGGTTCGGGTCAAGTTGGTTCGGTTTGATTTATTAAAAACAATACTTTTTAGCTATTTAAAAATAGTTTTTTAGCCCAATAAATTTTAGAACAATTAACGCAACATCTTATTATTAATTATACACTCAAAAATATAATTTTTTATAATATTTTAATATTTAATTTTATTCACAAAAATATTAATCATTGAAGAACATTTATTTTAATTAATAAAAAAATACAAAAAAATCTCGAAAAATCATAATTAAATTTCTAAAAGTTCGGGTGTTTACAGTATAAAATATGTGTAACATACATGCATGTATATATACTAGTATACATAATATCACAAATATCATTTTCTGTTAACACTAATATACATAATTTTACTTCGCCATGTTCTTCTCGTATACTGATGCTGCTGTGACTCATCCTCATTCCTCATAACTATTTTGTTGGGAACGAAACGAGGAAACCGCTCTTTGGACTTTTCAAACTTAGCGAACTGAAACATCTGAGTATCTAAAGGAAGAAAAATTAAAAGAGAAACCGTTCCCCAAACCAGAGAGTACCCGCGAGAGAACCGAGCAAAACGCACAAACCAAAAAATATCAAACACAAATCGCAAACATATATATTTTTACGTGAAAAATTAAGATAGAAAAACTACGGGACGATCGGAGTCCAACCCTGAAGAACCTCCACTAATGTAATAAAGAGATTACACCCTCTACAAGCTTCTCACCGATCCAACATGGATCACCGCAACTCTTTGGAACAGAAAATAGATTACAACCACGAAGAAAAAGACAATAAAAATACTCCAAATTGATCTTCTTCTCCGAAATGGCCTCCAATCATTCTTTCTTCTCTCCAAAGTTGTAATAGCACTCTTGTCACCTTTTTCCTCTTTCTTATTTTTTTTTCTCTTGTTGTTTTATATTGCATGAGCCTTTATATAAACCCATGTATGAATTAGAGTTTTCATATGAAAATCTATATATGAAAGCCAAAAATATTTATGGAATTCCAATTACATTAAATCATATATTTAATGAAAATCAAATCATAAATTAGCTTACCATAAATTATAAATCCAATTATATGAAAAGTTAATACATGAAAGATCCAATCATAAATATATAATTAAAGTCAAATATGGAAATCCAACATAATATTTGCTTACCATAAATATTCCAATATATGACGTTCGATGCACTTTCCGAGCTTTTCCGACACACGGATGATGCTCGTCGTACTTCGGGGTATTCTCCACATAGGTTGAAAACCCATCCACTCCAACAAATCTCCCCATTCACAACTATGTGGAGGGGGTCGTCATCCCGACGATCCGCCTGCAATACTCAAACTTTTCCCTTGAAGAATCTTTGTGAACATGTCTGCTCCATTGTCATCTGTATGAACCTTCTCAAGCGTCGCTTCATTCTTTTCCACAGCATCCCATATCTAATGATACCGAGTCTCAATGTGCTTGGACCGGCTATGAAATATCTTGTTCTTCACAAGGAGAATAACACTATGACTATCGTAAAGCAAATGATACTGCTCTTGCTTTAGCCTAATTTTCTGCAACAACTTCTTCATCCACAACAACTCCTTGCAAGCCTCCCTCGTTGCAATGTACTCTGCCTCTGTCGTCGACAAGGCAACATACTTCTACAACCACGACTGCCACGATACTAATCCACCAGCAAACATCATCACATAGCCCAAAGTCGATTGCCTCGTGTCTACATCTCCAGCCATATCAACATCGGTATACCCAACCAGCTTCGGCTCATCACCACCAAAAGAAAGTCTCCAATCGGCAGTGCCCTGAAGATATCGTAGAATTCACTTGACCCCACTCCAATATACCCTTCCAGGATTAAAAGTATACCCGCTAACATAAGACTCCCCACAGATGAGGCATATGAAACCCGCTCCATATCTTCCTTCTCGTCCTCAGTAGATGGACACTGCTCCTCAGTGAACTTAAAGTGAACCACAAGAGGGTTAATCACTTTCTTCGACCCATCCATCCCGAAATACTGAAGTACCCGATGAATGTACTTTTTTTGGGATAAGTGTAGCAGCTTGGACTCTCTCTCTCTCTTTCGGCTGATCATCATCCCAAGAATAGTCTTCGATGCGCCCAAATCCTTTATAGAGAAGGCCGCATCCAGTTGGCGCTTCAATTCTGCTATCCTAGTGGCATTCTGACCCACCAGTAGCATATCATCAACATAGAGCAGTAAAATGATAAAATCATCCTCGATAAAGTATCTCACAAATACACAGTGTTTTGACATCATCCGGGCATAACCATGCTCCCCCATAAATGGCTCAAACTTTCTGTGCCACTGCCTCGGAGCCTACTTTAGACCATACAAGCTCTTCCTCAACTGGCAGACCAAGTGTGACTTGCCCTTCTCACAAAATTTCTCTGGCTGCTCCATGTACAACTCCTCCTCAAGATCACCGTAGAGGAATGTCGTCTTCACGTCCATTTGCTCGACCTCTAAGTCAAAACTGGCTGCCAATGCTATCACCAGAATAGACGACTGCTTGACGACTGGCGAAAAGATCTCATCATAATCTACGCCTTTTTGATGACCATAGCCTTTAACTACCAGCCTCGCTTTGTATCGAGGGCAAGTAGCATCATCTGTCTGCTTCACTCTGAATACTCATCGATTCTTCAAAGCCTTCTTGCCCTTTGGAAACCGTACCAGATCATAAGTAGAGTTGGCCTCCAAGGAACTCATCTCCTTCTGCATGGCCTCTATCCACTCATGTCTGTGTTCGTCTTCCATAGCCTCTGTGAAACTTTCGGGTTATCTACTGTCAGTCAGTAGCACATACTCACCCAGTGAGTATCTGGTAGATGGTCGATGCTCTCTACCACTCATCCTTAATGGAGTCACGCCCCGAGGCGTCCCCCGAGTCGCGACTGCCGTGCGGGCCTGGGGTTGCGCCCGCACAAGGCTTTAATGATTTGCATAGCAATCACATATTCAGAGTACGCAGATAAATTGAAACACAGATTTGAAACATAGAAAAGTTCTCTTTATTGATATGAACATCTATTACAAACTCTTGAACGAGTTAGCTAATATGTCGAACGGCTTACAAAAGAGATGACTCAAAATGAGATAGCAGTCCTGTACATTACATCCCTTTATAACTTCAAAACGTATAGACCTCCAGGCTGGAGGACGGCTTTGCCACGGAGCTGCATTTGTGTATGAAGAGTTGCAGGCTCCTGACTCCAAAATACTTCGGGAGCGCGGTGAAGATGCGCCAACAGCTGGACTGGATCGGGAAGACGACTTTGGCTCCTCGCTCGGTTCGCCTTAGTGCGGAGAACCTGTTTCAACGAGGGTCAGCATATCGAAACATGCTGGTGAAGGCGAGCTAGCCTGACTATACCAATCAACACGTTGTTTTAATGAAGCATGCATATTTGTGGGTTTCTATCTTGCCTTAGTTCATTTACAAGTAAGCAGCATACAGAATTTACTGAAATGAACGTGCCACCGTTAGGTGGATTTTACCTGACCGTCTGAATTACCTGCACAATACTTACCATGCCTTCCCTGAAACGAAGACACAAGTTAGTATGCAACAGGTTTAAATATACAAGAGATCACTAGCATAATGCCATAAGGGACAATAGTCTTAGACGGAGATGGTTTGCAGCCAATGTACAGTGGTGCCCCAAGCCATCTCGTCCAGTACAGTAGACTATACAGTAGAGTTTCGTCCGGACCGGATCGGTGCCAGTGCCCCAGCGACCGTCCGCAGGAACCAGTTACCTTGTGCACAAGTTGTCCGTGATCGAACAGTACGTTTGCTAAGTTAACAGTTCATGCAGTTGAGGCAAACAGTAGTACGGGACAGTCGGTATTGCATGATTTATTTAACATAGCCTCTATGAACAGTTTAGCGCATACAAGGTGTTCCATACTTAGCACGATTTATAGAACAGTTATGAACGAACTAGCATACAGTATGATAACAGTTCACATATTTGATTGACAAGCATAAGAACCAAGTTTATTCTCTTTTATCTTGGTTTCTTTTATTATTACTTGGTATCGTTTGATCGGGGCAAAGAAGAGTGCAGATTGATTAGCTGTGAAGCTTGGAAGCAGGACTAGCTAATCGGGTTGGTAGCCACTCACTTAGATTTTGGAAAGAAGAAGGAAAGAGGCGCTTCACGACTCCGCTCGCAAGCCGCCTACTGTTCGTTCACCTGCACACGAACAGCTCGATTAATACTTCTTCCTCTCTTTCCAATCTCGGAATAGAAGTGCAAGTCAATGAACGAAAACAATAAAAACCATCGAAACCGTTCAAGGAAAACAAGCAAATCCCAAAACCAACTCAAAGCACGAAAGCAACAAGCGACATCGAAAACCGAGGCAATAAAAGATAGCAGCGGAGAGGTCCCTCCTGACTCTGCCGCTAAGCCGATCCTTGGGGCGCAGTCCACTGAATATGGGAATCGATTCCGAAGAAACAAATCCATAACGAGGACGAGTTCTTAATTCAATCTATCCCGATCGAACGATACCGTCTTGTGTTTCTTAGCCGCGATCTCCGCACCGGGAGAACGGGGCGCTACATCCTACCCAACTAATTGGAAGTTTCGTCCCGAAACTTAAGGATAGGACCTACCGTTAGGGAGCATTTCATTGGGGACGACGGTTAAGGCGGCTCAGTGGACAGTCACGAACGGTATGGTTTGCCTCACCGAAAACTAAACATAACCCAAGTTTCAGGCGACACTTCTCAAATATGTGCCCCGGTCGTTTGCAGAAGTTACAGAGCTGGTTTGCATTCTGCTTTCCGCCATCGTTGTGACGTTTTGCAGCGTTGTTTCCTTTGTCGTTGCTTTGGCGTTTATGATTGTAGGTATGCACAGCGCCGGCAGAAACGTGAGGATAGAGTGGTTCAAGTGACAGGGCATGATTCATGACTTCACGCATCGTACGATACTGAGGAACGGCTACGTGCGAATGGATGGCAGGGCGTAGTCCACCTTCAAACCTTCTAGCTTGACTCGCTGCATCAGGTAAATAGGCCCTAGCGAATTTGGAGAGTCGGTTGAATTCGGCGGAGTACTCCTTAACTGTCATGCTGCCTTGCCGCAGCTGCACGAACTCGTTTTCCATCTGGCGTTGGACTGGAGGGGGTACATACTCCTCTTCGAACGCGGCACGAAAAGTCGTCCACGAGATCGCCTCCTCTCCGTGATCAAATTGGAGAGATCGTCGATGCACGTCCCACCAATCGTGCGCGTTGAGGCGGAGCTGTAATTGCGCGCAGGCGACGCGCTTTTCTTCGGGGACCTCTAGCAGAGCGAAGTGATCTTCAAGTTCGGCCAACCAATCTAAAGCTACGACTAGGTCCTCAGTCCCGTTGAATGGGGTGTTGCAGACTTTCTTGAAGTGGCCAAAGTCGAAGGCAGTCACGTCCCTCGCTCTTGGAATTTGCGGTGTCTCTACTTCAAGTACGGGCTGCTCCACCGGAGTCGCTGGCGTTGCCGCAGACTGGTTGGATGCCAAAGTCTGAACGATCTGCTGCAGGGTATCTACCTGCTTCTGTTGGACTGAGAATCGTGCTTCTATATTGTCTTGAAACTTGAGCTGACTCTCTTCCGCCCGCTTCTCGGCCCGTTCATAGCGAGCCTCGTCCCTTTGTTGGTTTGCCTCCAACATCTGCAACATTCGTTGGACGGGATCGATGCTTGGCACGGCTCGCTGGCTCTTTGAACTTCCCGAAGTATCCGAACTACTTTTTTGGCCTTGCGTTTCGTCCGGAGTTTGCGCTGCAGATTGCGCTGGAGCCATTCCTTCAAAAGAAGGTAAATTATATTAGGATCATAATGTATTATGGACTTATTGCATGAACGTATCTCATTTTGGCCTAGCGAGTTCAAGAGTTCGCACAGGAATTGATCATTAAAGGAACTTTTCCAGCACGAAGTCTAAGGAACTTTGAATCTGTGCTCTGATACCACTAAGTCACGCCCCGAGGCGTCCCCCGAGTCGCGACCGCCGTGCGGGCCTGGGGTTGCGCCCGCACAAGGCTTTAATGATTTGCATAGCAAGCACATATTCAGAGTACGCAGATAAATTGAAACACAGATTTGAAACATAGAAAAGTTCTCTTTATTGATATGAACATCTATTACAAACTCTTGAACGAGTTAGCTAATATGCCGAACGGCTTACAAAAGAGATGACTCAAAATGAGATAGCAGTCCTGTACATTACATCCCTTTATAACTTCAAAACGTATAGACCTCCAGGCTGGAGGACGGCTTTGCCACGGAGCTGCATTTGTGTATGAAGAGTTGCAGGCTCCTGACTCCAAAATGCTTCGGGAGCGCGGTGAAGATGCGCCAACAGCTGGACTGGATCGGGAAGACGACTTCGGCTCCTCGCTCGGTTCGCCTTAGTTCGGAGAACCTGTTTCAACGAGGGTCAGCATATCGAAATATGCTGGTGAAGGCGAGCTAGCCTGACTATACCAATCAACACGTTGTTTTAATGAAGCATGCATATTTGTGGGTTTTTATCTTGCCTTAGTTCATTTACAAGTAAGCAGCATACATAATTTACTGAAATGAACGTGCCACCGTTAGGTGGATTTTACCTGACCGTCTGAATTACCTGCACAATACTTACCATGCCTTCCCTGAAACGAAGACACAAGTTAGTATGCAACAGGTTTAAATATACAAGAGATCACTAGCATAATTCCATAAGGGACAATAGTCTTAGACGGAGATGGTTTGCAGCCAATGTACAGTGGTGCCCCAAGCCATCTCGTCCAGTACAGTAGACTATACAGTAGAGTTCCGTCCGGACCGGATCGGTGCCAGTGCCCCAGCGATCGTCCGCAGGAACCAGTTACCTTGTGCACAAGTTGTCCGTGATCGAACAGTACGTTTGCTAAGTTAACAGTTCATGCAGTTGAGGCAAACAGTAGTACGGGACAGTCGGTATTGCATGATTTATTTAACATAGCCTCTATGAACAGTTTAGCGCATACAAGGTGTTCCATACTTAGCACGATTTATAGAACAGTTATGAACGAACTAGCATACAGTATGATAACAGTTCACATATTTGATTGACAAGCATAAGAACCAAGTTTATTCTCTTTTATCTTGGTTTCTTTTATTATTACTTGGTATCGTTTGATCGGGGCAAAGAAGAGTGCAGATTGATTAGCTGTGAAGCTTGGAAGCAGGACTAGCTAATCGGGTTGGTAGCCACTCACTTAAATTTTGGAAAGAAGAAGGAAAGAGGCGCTTTACGACTACGCTCGCAAGCCGCCTACTGTTCGTTCACCTGCACACGAACAGCTCGATTAATACTTCTTCCTCTCTTTCCAATCTCGGAATAGAAGTGCAAGTCAATGAACGAAAACAATGAAAACCATCGAAACCGTTCAAGAAAAACAAGCAAATCCCAAAACCAACTCAAAGCACGAAAGCAACAAGCGACATCGAAAACCGAGGCAATAAAAGATAGCAGCGGAGAGGTCCCTCCTGACTCTGCCGCTAAGCCGATCCTTGGGGCGCAGTCCACTGAATATGGGAATCGATTCCGAAGAAACAAATCCATAACGAGGACGAGTTCTTAATTCAATCTATCCCGATCGAACGATACCGTCTTGTGTTTCTTAGCCGCGATCTCCGCACCGGGAGAACGGGGCGCTACAAATGGAACCACTGGTGCTGGCTGTATATCAACAACCTCCTCCTCAGGAACTGCCTCCTCGACATGCTCATCCTCCTGAAGATCACCCTGACTACCATCAGCAGGCTGATGATCAAGGTTGGAAGAAACTTTATGTACTGGCTTCCCCATAACTGGATCCTCTACGATGTTCTTTAGAAACCGCTTGAAGCAAAATGACTCTAACTCACGCAATTCCTTAGCCTCAGAAGGCATGTCGGAATCCTGAGTGTTGGTCATAGTCTGATCCTCGATGAATACTACGTCCCTGGTTCTGTAGAACTTTTTTTCCACTGGATCGTAGAGTCTATATCCAAACTCATCCCGATCGTAACCGACAAAGACGCACCGCCTAGTCTTCGGCTCAAGTTTGGATCTTTCGTCCTTCGGTACAAGCACGAAGGCCTTGCAACCAAACACTCGCAGGTAATTGTATGATGGCTCTTTGTCTTACCATACTTTGTCAGGTACATCACCCAACAAAGGTGCACTAGGAGATAAATTAATAATATAAGCATTTGTGTAAAGTGCCTCACCCCCATAGCTATCCGACAAATTTGCTTTTGACAGCAAACACCGTACCCTCTCCATCAGCGTCCTATTCATCCGCTCCGCTACACCATTGAGATAAGGTATCTTTGGCGGAGTCTTCTAGTGTCGTATCCCTTGCTCTCTGCAGTATGCATCAAAGGGACCAATATATTCATCGTCATTGTTCGACCAAACACATAACAGCTTCTTGCCTGTATCCCTTTTAACAGAGGCATGAAACTCTTTGAAAGTGGGCAGCACCTAATCCTTGGTCTTTAAGGCATAGACCCAAACATTCTTGGAATAATCAATAATAAAAGTTATAAAGTAAGAAGCACCACCAATAGATTTTACCTTCATAGGACCGTAGACATCCGAGTGAATCAACTCGAGCAACGTCGGCTTCCTTGTACTTGGGTGACTTTGAAAAAACACCATATTTTGCTTCCCTGCTAAACAGTGAGTGCACCTCTTCAGCTTTGTAGACTTGAGTCCTGGAATCACCTTCATGTTCACCAAGTAGCTCATCCCATTCTCGCTGATGTGGCTGAGCCACCTGTGCCATAACTCGGTAGACGCATCACTAGCTGCGATCATCTTATGTGCCGCTTGTGCGCTCCCTTCCATATAGTAGAGTTCAGACCTCTTGCTTCCTCTGGCAATCACCATCGAACCTCTGGAAAGCTTCCACTGACTATTTCCAAAGTGATTGAAAAAACCATCTTTATCCAACCTTCTAAGCGACACCAGGTTGAAACGGATATCTGGGACATGACAAACATCTTTCAGAACAAGAACTGCACCCGTCTTTGTCCTCAAATGCTCATCTCCAATGGCAACTGCGCACCTTCTGTCACGACCCGTACCCGGAAGTTCGGGCACGAGTGCGTGGGTACGTCCAGCCTACGCCGCAGAGTCGGCGGTAGTACGCTGTCTAGGTCAATCCATAATTACTAACTAGCTCATTCACAACAACATAGGCAGGATAATAATGAGAAATGAAACTTAAGATTGCAACTGAAAATAAATGTGACAACAGATTCAAATGTTTAATACAGGAATTCCAAATGATAACGGGGACAAACCCGATTAAAATAAGATAAGAAACAGAATAAAGGATAGCTACTACTAGCTACTCAGCAGCAGGGGTCTCCTGGGGGGGTTCTGGCTCCTCATAGGTATCATCAGTCCCCTCATAGGGACCATAATAAGTAGGAGCAAGGTCCTCATCATCGCCTAAATCAACAGATCCAGTCAGGAAAGGAGCAAAGTACACAGTGCACAACAATGTTAAACTAAATATTTATGACAATTAAACATTGAATATCATGTTAAGGAAATTGCATAAAGGAATGTTAAGATCTCAGAGTCAAAACTATAAACAAAAATATGAGAAAACAGAAGTAAACGAGCAGGAAAAGAAACTACACAGTCAGCAAGAATATAACATGACCAGAAGTTATCTGTATGAAACTTGTGTTTGTTTTTAGAATACTTAGTTGGCATGTAGGGGTTTATAAGGCTAATCCGGCCGTCATGGACGGCTATTAAACACGAATAATCGAGATCCGGCTGATGGACAGTCGTGTACCACCAGCTATTAAACACGGCAAGGGGAAGGGTAAACTACATGCCTTCTAGTATTCTCCCACCCGACATGAAAAACAAGACATGAATTCCAATATTCAAGACATGAAATATAGTATTCTAACACTACGTGTAATCAGCAAGGGTACTAGTAGAGCAGGGAATTTAATTATCACAATATAAAGATTAACTTGAAGTGCAGGTACTTGCCTGTTGTTTGGATCTGATTAATTAGGTTCTTGGGGGAAAAGTCCAGAGATGAGTCCAAAAGCTGAAATAGACATTACCATCACTCTCAGAAGGTGTCAAATAGCTAGAAACGCCTGTCCTTGGGTCCAATTTGGAGACAAGGGCAAAAACGGCAATTTCGGGTCAAAACGGGATCCGCCGGTGGGCCCGCTTTGCACCGAAAAATGCGTCAGGGTCAAAGGTCTCCAAATTCACCAAATTTAGTGTCAACAGGTCAGGAACACTGATACGAACCCAACGGAACTTCCAGATTTGGATTCCGATGAGCCGAACACGAAATCGCCCGTCGAGCGGGGCCTATGGGGCCCACGACACGCGATTTCGTCAACGTTCTCAGAATCGAACCAAACTTGACCCACAGGACCAGCGTATTGCTACGAGTCCGATGGCGCAAGTTTTGTCTCGATCCGACGTGTGTGCACGAAGTTAGGGTGAATTACCGAAAAGGCGGATACGGGACGATGTCCGCGGATACGCGTTGATTCCGGTGTGCACGCACACCCGAATCAGCTTCCACGAAAACTCACACGTCCGTATCGACGATGCGTACATATCTGTGAAGACCGCACGTGACCAAGTCGTCCCGTTTGGCGGGGCGGACTCAGTTCCGGGGTGAAACAGGGTCTGGTTTTTTCCTGTTTTTGGATCGCGGTGTGCGATCACCACAGGACGCGATGTCCCGAACAGTTTGTCCGGACACCGAGAGGGTCATACAGGCTTCACAACGCAATTTGCGGAAATGGAAACGGAGCTACGAGGCGAAAGTTACGCGTACCTGAAGGGGACCTGAAAATTCAGGTTCGAAGCGTGTCCGTGTCGTGTCGACACGAAGTACAAATTAGGGCTAGGGTTAGGGTTCAGGGGGGAAATCGGCCGGCTACGGCGGCTGAGGCGTCGATGCGGTGGGGGAAGCCGACCGGAGGGCTGGGCGGCGCCGGCGAGCTGGGCGGAGGCGGCGCAGAGGCCGGAGGCGGCCGGAGCGGCTGGAGTTGGTGCCGCTGCTGCTCGTCGTGGCCGGAGGCAGCGTTCGAGGAGGCGAGGCGGAGGAGGAAGACAGGCGGCCGGGTCTGGGAAGTCGGGGACGGAGCCGAGGGGGGGCTAGGCGGCTGGAGGGAGTGGTGGAGGTTCGCCGGCGGGAGGGATGGCCAGAGTTAGGGTGTGAGGCGGAGGAGGAAGAGAGGGGAGGGTTTATATAGGGCGGTGTCGGCCGCGGAAGGCGGGCCGTGGGGGTGAGGTGGCCGCGGAAGGCGGGCCGAGGGGGTGAGGTGGCCGGCCGGTGCGGGGAGGGCGCGGCGGAGGCGGCGCGCGACGCGGAGGCGAGGGAGAGAGGGGAACCGGTCGCCCGGGTCGGGCGGCACGCGGGTCGGGTCCGGGCAGACCCGACCCGACCCGGAAAGAAGCGGGCTGGGTTGGGCTGCTGGGCCGGTCCATTGGGCCGGGCCGGCCCAAGGAAAAAAAAAGAATAGAAAATAAATAAATAATAAATAATAAATAAATAATTAATTAATTAAATAATTAATTAATTAATAAAAATAGTTTTTAGGCATTTAAAAATAGGTCTGAGGCCCAGAAAAATCCAGGAAAATTACCCTAAGTCCAATTTTTCATTTTACACCCAAAAATGTTATTTTCATGATATTTTAATATTATTTATTGCTAATTAAAAATCATTTATTAATTGAAAATCTTGATTTTAATTACAGAAAATTCCAAAAAATTGGAAAAAATCCAAGATTTAATAATTTGGAAATTCAGGGGGTTTACAACCTACCCAACTTACAAAAATTTCGTCCTCGAAATTTAAGAATAACAAGGCACGAAAAGAAAAGGCCGAAAAAATAAAATATACCTCAGGTTTCAAAAAGATAGGGGTATCGCTCTCTAATCTCGTCTTCTCGCTCCCAGGTGGATTCGTCGGGGGAATGGTGCTTCCAAGCTACGCGAACCAGGGAGATAACCTGGTTCCGTAAGACTTTCTCCGAGCGATCCAGTATCTCCACGGGTTGCTCTTGGTAAGTCAGACTTGGGCCTACTTCGAGCTCTGAGTGATCCAAAATGTGGCTGGGGTCTGACACGTACTTCCTCAGCTGCGACACGTGGAAGACGTTATGTACTCCATCCAGAGAGGGTGGCAATGCCAGACGGTATGCCACTTCTCCGATTTTCTCCTGAATGCCAAAAGGTCCAATGAATCTTGGGCTGAGTTTTCCACTCCTTCCGAACCTAATGGTGCCACGTGTCGGGGAAATCTTTAAGAACACCAGCTCTCCAACCTTAAAATAGAGTCATAATCAAGTCTTAGTTCCATAAGCAAAGTATTTAAATTGACTTGAATTTCATAAATTTAATTACCTCAAATTCCAAGGGCCTTCGGTGGCTATTTGCCCCATGTCGTTGCCTGTCTTGAGCCACTCGAAGTCTGTCCCTTATTTGCTTTACCTTCTCAGCTGAATCGATCACCATCTCTGGTCCCAGCAGGGCTCTTTCTCCAACGTCGTCCCATGATAGCGGGGTACGACATCTTCGTCCATACAGAGCTTCAAATGGAGTCATCTCGATACTGGCTTGGTAACTGTTATTATAAGAGAACTCCACCAGGTGTAGATAGTCTTCCCAGGATCCTCCAAAATCCAGAACACATGTACGGAGCATATCTTCAAGTGTCTGGATTGTACGTTCCGATTGTCCATCGGTTTAGGGATGATAAGCTGTGCTGAATTTGAGTTGCGTCCCCAAGCTGGCTTGTAAGCTCTTCCAGAAGTGAGAGGTGAATCTTGAATCTCGGTCGGAGACAATACTTACTGGAACTCCATGCAGCCTAACAATATGTCTGATATATAAATCTGCCAGCTTCACTGTAGATAGCCCTACTTTGAAAGGTAGAAAATGTGCAGACTTGGTCAGTCTATCTACTATCACCCAGATTGCATCCTTACCACTAGGTGTCCTTGGAAGTCCGGAAACAAAATCCATTATGATATGTTCCCACTTCCACTCCGGAATGGGTAGGGGTTGAAGCAGTCCTCCAGGTCTTTGTCTTTCTGCCTTGACTTGCTGGCACACTAAACAACGAGATACGAACCTGGCTACTTCTCTTTTTATGCCGTGCCACCAAACATACGTTCTCAGGTCCTTGTACATCTTGTTGGCTCCTGGATGTATAGAGTATTGCGATCTGTGCGCCTCTTGCATAATTTCTTCTCTTATGTCTCCTTGAGGTACACATAATCTATCGCCAAGCCTCAGTGATCCATCTTCATGAATTCTGAATTCTTCTACTAGTCCAGCTTGCACTTGACCTCGAAGGCTTCGCAGGCCTTCGTCCTGAAACTGAGTCTCCTTGATCTTGTCCATTAAAGTAGACTGAATCTGTAAGTTCATCATTTGGCCTTCTTTTTCTGGGATAATTACTTCAATACCTAAACTTTCCAAGTCCTCCAGCAGGTGTCTGTCCATAGTCAAGTACATCGCCATAGGATACCTGCTTAGAGCATCAGCAACTACATTTGCCTTCCCAGGATGATATTGAAGGGTAATATCAAAGTCTTTCATTAGTTCCAGCCACCTTCTTTGCCTCATGTTTAGCTCTTTCTGGGTGAAGATATATTTTAAACTTTTATGGTCTGTAAATATTTCCACCCTTTCTCCATAAAGATAATGCTTCCATAATTTAAGAGCAAAAATGACAGCTGCCAATTCTAAATCATGAGTTGGATAATTCTTTTCATGAGGTCGAAGCTGTCTAGAGGCATATGCAATTACCTTCTTGTTCTGCTCCAGTACACAACCTAGACCTTTTCCAGAAGCATCACTATAAATAGCGAAACCTCCGGTTCCGGAAGGTAAGGTCAGAATAGGGGCAGAAGTCAGTCTTTTCTTCAATTCCTCAAAGGCACGCTGACATTCATCAGTCCAGGTGAACTCTTCATCCTTTCTTGTTAATTTTGTCATGGGCTCCGCAATTCTAGCAAAGTCCTTCACAAACTTCCGATAGTAGCCAGCTAGTCCCAGGAAACTTCTAATCTCAGCTACAGAGTCTGGAGTGGGCCAGGATTCTACTGCAGCTATCTTCTTAGGATCTACTGCTATTCCATCTCCAGTCACAACATGTCCCAAGAATTCTACTTTGTCTAGGAAGAAAGCACATTTAGACAATTTTCCATAAAGTTTTTCCTTCCTCAAAGTCTCCAAGGCTAACCTCAAATGTTCTTCATGTTCTTCGGGGGTCTTGGAGTAGATCAAAATATCATCAATGAAGACCACTACAAATTTGTCTAGGTATGGCTGGAAAACTCTGTTCATTAGGTTCATAAAAACTGCTGGAGCATTCGTCAACCCGAACGGCATTACTAAGAATTCGTAGTGTCCGTTCCGGGTATTGAAAGCAGTTTTAGGGATGTCTTCCTTTCTCACCCTTACTTGGTGGTAACCAGACCTTAAATCAATCTTTGAAAATACCCGAGCTCCACTCAGCTGATCGAATAAGTCATCTATCCTGGGCAGGGGATACTTATTCTTAATTGTTAAGGCATTCAAGGCCCTATAGTCAATACACATTCGGGATGTTCCGTCCTTCTTGGGCACAAATAATACTGGAGCTCCCCAGGGTGAGACACTAGACCTAATGAAGCATTTGTCTTCTAGTTCTTTGATTTGCTCATTTAGTTCTATTATCTCCTTCTTGTTAATTCTGTAGGGATTTTGAGATACTGGTGCTGCTCCTGGCACTAAGTCAATGGAGAATTCAACTTCTCGGTCTGGGGGTAAGCCTGGAAGATCTTCAGGGAAGACATCAAGGTATTCAGAGATGATATGTGGCAATTCTTCTGTTACTAGGGCTCCACAAATTATGTTATTACCCATTTCTCTAGAACCTCTAGCAAATTCAAATTCTGGCTTGCCAGGGGGTCTGAAGATTACACTGCCTCTGTGACAGTCTATTGTGGCATGATGTTGACTTAACCAATCCATACCCAGTATAATGTCAAAACTGGGGACTGGCATTACAAGTAGTCTAGCATACAGTTTTCTTCCACATAGTGTGATAGGACAATTGTTACATGCATCACTAACCGGAATGATTCCTCCACCGGTAATGATCTTATAACAATTCCTAAGGGGTTTAGTGCTTAAGCTATGCTTCATAAGGAAATCTACTGACATGAATGAATGAGAAGCTCCAGAGTCAAATAAAGTAATAGCTGGTATTGAATTTATAAGCACAGAACCTGTGATCACGTCTGCTGTGGCCTCAGCTTCTTCCAGAGTCATTGCATAAGCACGGCCTTGCTGCGGTGCACCCCTCTGTTGCTGTTGGTGCTGAGCAAAGCGTTGTTGTTGTGTTGGAAGTGGGGGTCCCCTTTGTTGTGCTGCTGGGGGCCTGGCCTGGACTGGAGCCTTTGGTGCAGCGGGGCGTCCTTGAGCAGCAGGACAGTCCCTCAATTGATGTGCTGGGGAGCCACAATAGAGACAGGCACCTAGCCTCTTTCTACAGTCTTGCCAAGTGTGGCCTGGTTTTTGGCAATAGTTGCAAGGGGCAGCTTGTTGGTTCTGTCTTTGAGCCTGGGGTTGGGGTGCTGGAGCTCGAGGGAGAGGACGCTGAGTTTGCTGCGGGGCCCTCTGCTGTTGTTGCTGGTGCTGTTGTTGGAAAGGGCGTTTGTTGGGTCCTGCATTTCCGGTATCTCTTTCTCGCTTCAGTTTGTGCCCCATATCTCTCTCTACGTCTTGTGCCACGCTCAGGATTTCTTCATAGGTACGAGCTCGGCTGGTGGTGACAGCAAGGCGAATATCCGGAGACAGCCCCTTCTTGAATCTACGGGCTCTGTCCTCCGGGGTACGAACCATGTACTCCGCAAAGTAGCTTAACCTGCTAAATTCAGCAGTATATTCATCAACAGTCAGGGTACCTTGTTCCAGTCTCTCGAATTGGCTTTCGAGAGCTTCCCGAGCCACTTCGGGGTAGAATTTCTCCTTGAATAGCCTCTTGAAGTCCTCCCAGGTGATGTCAGGAGCAGATAGTTGGGGTTCATCTCTGAACCAGGTTCGAGCAATGTCGAACAGTTGCAGGCTTGCGGACTCCACTTTGAGATCATCGGGAACCCGAGCAGTCTTCAGGAGTCTCTCGACATTCTCTATCCATTCATCGGCATAGAGAATGCCCTCAGTTCCGTAGAATTCCAGGGGTCTAAGATTCTTGAAGTCTTTGGCACTCCCTGGCCTCTTGAGTGGCGACTCCTGGGACTTAATAGCTTCTGAGAGGCTGGTCCGCAGAAGTGCAGTCTGTTCTTTCTGGGATTCCACCAATCCCTGGAACACTCCTAGCAGTTGTGCCCCATCTAGGGTAACTGCCGGGACAGATGGAGGCGGCGGGAGTGCAAGAGTCTCGGGCACATTCTGCTCAGCTGGTTCTGATGTGCCTCCTACTGTGTTCCTGGTCTGGACCATTCTGAAAGATTAAGGGATAGGAAGATCAGAATAGAATACTTGGAAATCAAAGACGATAGGAAAAATTGAGCAGCAATGATATCAAGAATTGAAATAAGGACGCTATACTGTGAATGAGCTTTTCCTAGAATCCTCAATTTTATTCCATACCCTGTCCTAGGGTATTACCCTATTTTAGGATAGGACCTGCATGGGCCACCATAAAAACGTGTCACGACCCGTACCCGGAAGTTCGGGCACGAGTGCGTGGGTACGTCCAGCCTACGCCGCAGAGTCGGCGGTAGTACGCTGTCTAGGTCAATCCATAATTACTAACTAGCTCATTCACAACAACATAGGCAGGATAATAATGAGGAATGAAACTTAAGATTGCAACTGAAAATAAATGTGACAACAGATTCAAATGTTTAATACAGGAATTCCAAATGATAACGGGGACAAACCCGATTAAAATAAGATAAGAAACAGAATAAAGGATAGCTACTACTAGCTACTCAGCAGCAGGGGTCTCCTGGGGGGGTTCTGGCTCCTCATAGGTATCATCAGTCCCCTCATAGGGACCATAATAAGTAGGAGCAAGGTCCTCATCATCGCCTAAATCAACAGATCCAGTCAGGAAAGAAGCAAAGTACACAGTGCACAACAATGTTAAACTAAATATTTATGACAATTAAACATTGAATATCATGTTAAGAAAATTGTATAAAGGAATGTTAAGATCTCAGAGTCAAAACTATAAACAAGAATATGAGAAAACAGAAGTAAACGAGCAGGAAAAGAAACTACACAGTCAGCAAGAATATAACATGACCAGAAGTTATCTGTATGAAACTTGTGTTTGTTTTTAGAATACTTAGTTGGCATGTAGGGGTTTATAAGGCTAATCCGGCCGTCATGGACGGCTATTAAACACGAATAATCGAGATCCGGCTGATGGACAGTCGTGTACCACCAGCTATTAAACACGGCAAGGGGAAGGGTAAACTACATGCCTTCTAGTATTCTCCCACCCGACATGAAAAACAAGACATGAATTCCAATATTCAAGACATGAAATATAGTATTCTAACACTACGTGTAATCAGCAAGGGTACTAGTAGAGCAGGGAATTTAATTATCACAATATAAAGATTAACTTGAAGTGCAGGTACTTGCCTGTTGTTTGGATCTGATTAATTAGGTTCTTGGGGGAAAAGTCCAGAGATGAGTCCAAAAGCTGAAATAGACATTACCATCACTCTCAGAAGGTGTCAAATAGCTAGAAACGCCTGTCCTTGGGTCCAATTTGGAGACAAGGGCAAAAACGACAATTTCGGGTCAAAACGGGGTCCGCCGGTGGGCCCGCTTTGCACCGAAAAATGCGTCCGGGTCAAAGGTCTCCAAATTCACCAAACTTAGTGTCAACAGGTCAGGAACGCTGATACGAACCCAACGGAACTTCCAGATTTGGATTCCGATGAGCCGAACACGAAATCGCCCGTCGAGCGGGGCTGTGGGGCCCACGACACGCGATTTCGTCAACGTTCTCAGAATCGAACCAAACTTGACCCACAGGACCAGCGTATTGCTACGAGTCCGATGGCGCAAGTTTCGTCTCGATCCGACGTGTGTGCACAAAGTTAGGGTGAATTGCCGAAAAGGCGGATACGGGACGATGTCCGCGGATACGCGTTGATTCCGGTGTGCACGCACACCCGAATCAGCTTCCACGAAAACTCACACGTCCGTATCGACGATGCGTACGTATCTGTGAAGACCGCACGTGACCAAGTCGTCCCGTTTGGCGGGGCGGACTCAGTTCCGGGGTGAAACAGGGTCTGGTTTTTTCCTGTTTTTGGATCGCGGTGTGCGATCACCACAGGACGCGATGTCCCGAACAGTTTGTCCGGACACCGAGAGGGTCATACAGGCTTCACAACGCAATTTGCGGAAATAGAAACGGAGCTACGAGGCGAAAGTTACGCGTACCTGAAGGGGACCTGAAAATTCAGGTTCGAGGCGTGTCCGTGTCGTGTCGACACGAAGTACAAATTAGGGCTAGGGTTAGGGTTCAGGGGGGAAATCGGCCGGCTACGGCGGCTGAGGCGTCGATGCGGTGGGGGAAGCCGACCGGAGGGCTGGGCGGCGCCGGCGAGCTGGGCGGAGGCGGCGCAGAGGTCGGAGGCGGCCGGAGCGGCTGGAGTTGGTGCCGCTGCTGCTCGTCGTGGCCGGAGGCAGCGTTCGAGGAGGCGAGGCGGAGGAGGAAGACAGGCGGCCGGGTCTGGGAAGTCGCGGACGGAGTCGAGGGGGGGCTAGGCGGCTGGAGGGAGTGGTGGTGGTTCGCCGGCGGGAGGGATGGCCGGAGTTAGGGTGTGAGGCGGAGGAGGAAGAGAGGGGAGGGTTTATATAGGGCGGTGTCGGCCGCGGAAGGCGGGCCGTGGGGGTGAGGTGGCCGCGGAAGGCGGGCCGAGGGGGTGAGGTGGCCGGCCGGTGCGCGGAGGGCGCGGCGGAGGCGGCGCGCAACGCGGAGGCGAGGGAGAGAGGGGAACCGGTCGCCCGGGTCGGGCGGCACGCGGGTCGGGTCCGGGCAGACCCGACCCGGAAAGAAGCGGGCTGGGTTGGGCTGCTGGGCCGGTCCATTGGGCCGGGCCGGCCCAAGAAAAAAAAAAGAATAGAAAATAAATAAATAAATAAATAATAAATAAATAAATAAATAAATAAATAAATAATTAATTAATTAATAAAAATAGTTTTTAGGCATTTAAAAATAGGTCTGAGGCCCAGAAAAATCCAGGAAAATTACCCTAAGTCCAATTTTTCATTTTACACCCAAAAATATTATTTTCATGATATTTTAATATTATTTATTGCTAATTAAAAATTATTTATTAATTGAAAATCTTGATTTTAATTACAGAAAATTCCCAGAAAATTCCAGAAAATTGGGAAAAATCCAAGATTTAATAATTTGGAAATTCAGGGGGTTTACACCTTCGACACATCTTTATTGCCTATCTTCAATACTCCACAGTCTCCAGTTCTATAAGTCGCAAATAGTGCCCTGTTGTGAGATACGTGGGCTGAAGCACCTGAGTCCACCAGCCAAGAGTTATTATCGCAGGCGAGGTTCATAACTACCGCATCACCTACAATGATCAGATCGTCTCCATGTTTCGAGGCCGCCGCTGTAGTGTTCTGGCCCTGCTTCCCCTTGTCGCTCTTCTTCTCTCTCTTACAAATGAAATCGTTTCGCTTGATGTGGTCCTTATTGCCACAATGACAACACTCCGAGTTCTCGTACCGACCCTTGGACCTTCTCCTGTTTTTGTCTCTGCCACCGCCTGGACCCCTACTTTTACCCCTTCCGTGGCTCTCTGAAACAAGCACCTCTGAGTGGGATGTGGATGAAGTGGCCTGAGAACGTCTCCGTATCTCTTCATTCAGTACCCCGCTCTTGGCAAACTCCAGACTGACCACGCCTTCCGGAGCAGAAGCGATAATAGACACTCGTACGGTCTCCCACGAGTCTGGCAATGTACACAACAGCCATAGTCCCTGAACATCGTCGTCGAACTTGACTCCCATCGAGGATAGCAGGTCAACCACGCCATGGAATTTACTCAAATAATCCGTAATGGATGTCCCATCTTTGTACCGTATACCCATCATCATCCGGATCAGGAATAATTTATTTACTCCGGTCTTCTTTGCATACAAAGATTTCAGCTTATCCCACAATATCCTCGCGCGCTCAATACTGGCAACGTGGTTGTATACGTTCTCGTCAACGAACTGCCTGATGTACCCACACACATGTATATGCTCAAACTTCCAGTCCTCTTTGGAGTTGTCACTGGACCTCTTGGAAACAAATACCGGCAGATGCATTTTCTTGACAAATAGCAGATCCTTCATCTTGCTCCTCTAGTAGTGATAATTGGTAGCATTTAGGTTTACCATGTGCATCGGCTTCGCGTCCATCTCTCCCCCCTGATTTGCCTGTCAACTCCTGACACCCTTCTGAAATTCCAGAACCTGGTTCTGATACCACACTGTTGGGAACGAAACGCGAAAATCGTTCTCCAAACCAGATAGTACTTGCGAGAGAACTGAGCAAAATACACAAACAAAAAAATATCAAACACAAATCGCAGACACATAGATTTTTACGTGAAAAATTCAGATGAAAAAAACTACGGGACGATCGGAGTCCAACCCTGAAGAATCCTCACTAATGGAATAAATAGATTATACTCTCTATAAGCTCCTCACCGATCCAACACGGATCACCGCAACTCTTTGGAACAGAAAATAGATTACAACCACGAAGAAAAAAGATAATGAAAAATATTCCAAATTGATCTCCTACTCCGAAACGGCCTCCAATCCTTCTTTCTTCTCTCCAAAGTTGCAAAGGCACTCTTGCCACTTTTTTCCTCTCTCTTAGTTTTTTCTCTTGTTGTTGTATATTGCATGAACCTTTATATAAACTCTTGCATGAATTAGGGTTTCTATATGAAAATCTATATATGAAAGCCCAAAATATTTATGGAAATCCAATTACATTCAATCATATATTTAATGAAAATCAAATCATAAATTAGTTTATCATAAATTGAAAATCCAATTATAAGAAAAATTAATATATGAAAGATCCAATCATAAATATATAATTAAAGACAAAGATGAAAATTTAATCTAATATTTGCTTACCATAAATGTTCCAATACACGGCGCTCGATACACTTTTCGAACTTTTTCAACATACGGATGACGTTCGTCGCACTCCGAAATATTCTTCACATAGATTGAAAACTCCACCCACTCCAACATATTTTTGTTCACACGAATCAAACAACAAATCTTTGATTTTTTTTTTGGTTTTCAAGTAATCGCCAGATTACTTCCTAGCTATCCTTCAATATATATGTACAATGTGCATCATATGTTCGCGTATTAAACACACAGACACACCAAAATAACCATAAGTAGACTAAAGGCGACTTAGATTTTGTTATATACTTTTGGCTAAATTTAAACTTGATAACCCTCAGCTATCCATGTTTTACAATTAGATATCCTAAACTTTAAAAATAGCCAACTTAATAATACTATCCACTATTAAATATTTTTAACTTCATATCCTAAAAAAATTAAATTCGAAAATACTCCTCCCCTTCTCAATTTTTTCTCCCCTCTCTCTCTCTCTGGCGATCTCTCGCGACAGAGCGACAGAACTAGCAGGCACAGCAACAACGGACGCACGAGATGGAGGAAAGAGAGAGGCTGGGGAAGAGAGATTGAGTGGGATATTTTCAGTTTTTTATTTTTTATTTTTTTTGGAGCATTAAATTATCTATTTTTAAAATTTAGAACATCAAGTTGTCAGGACATCAAAGTTAAAATTTAGCCTATACTTTTCTTAGGTACTGAGTTCTTACGAAAGCGACCTTTTCTAGATGATAGTTACAAATGGTTTTAATAGAGAGGTTTAGAATCATGATAACAAAGCTACTACAAAGTGCAACTAACTTTTGAATGGAAGGATCTCGACCCCGATCGAGTCAAAGTCACCATACAGGAATGAAGAACTTTCGTTTGTTTGTTAGGACCAACACAGCTATAATTGACCAAATATTCCATCCGACTTCCAAAGGCCTGATCTGCAAAAGGAAACAAGAAAATCGTATGGAGAACATAAAAGTTTGCTAAAATTATTGTGACAACACAAAGTTTAACAAAATTAATATAAGAGCAAGAACTTCCTAAGGCACTAGCCTAATAGTAGTGGAAAAGGACACCCATGGATAGGTCCTGATTCGAATCCTCCTCCAGACGGCTGGGTGGCTTATATAGTCATGGTCCGACTTGGAGAAAGGACAAAAAAAAATTAGAACAAGAAAATGTCTTTCGGAAGCAGGAACAGAACTAGAATTTTGAAGTAGGATGTACTAGCTAATAGTTACTATAAGGTTCTAAAATTTATGCCAAAAATTCGACAGTGTTTCTTTTGTAAATTTGATGATTCAAAACCTCATAGACAATAAAATTAAGAAAAAGAAAAAAAACAATCTAGCTATTTGGCACCCGGGTGCACAGTCTCTCTCATGCACCTGTGGCTGCAGAGAGGGCCAAGTAGGCCGAAAATGACGCAGGAGGGAGGAGAGAGGTGTGGTGGTGCAGGGGAGGAGTGACGGCGGTGCCAGAGGGAGGAGGACGGCTGCTGCGGGAGCAGGAGATGGGAGGGAGGCTCCAACGGTGGAGTAGGATGGGGGGAAGGAGGGGAGGCGGAGGAGGAGGATGCGGCGAAGGAGGAGGGGGAGGCGCAGTACTCTCCTCTCCGGCCCTCCCTCTCCTCTTCCTACGAACTCCGGCAGCTTCCCTGGCCATCTCCAGCATCCTGGTGTATGGGAGACGACGTGCACCCGGATGCCAAAAAGCATTTTCGAAAAAAAAATGTACATTCATCGTAAATATAGATAACAAGTACTCAATTTATTATCAACAACAAAAAAACTTGACTGTAATTACCAAGCTTGACTATAAATATAGATAAAATATACACCAAGCTTGATCCTAATTACCAATTGACAAAATAGGTTAATACTTGCTCCAAGTACATTAACCACATCCATAGCATGTGACCGGTGTATCAACATTGCAAAGGTTTTGAGTTACTTGCCAACACTAAGCATACCTTAAGAGTAGATAAGTTGGGGCCTAAAAGATGTCGTCTTCGCTTTACGAACCGTTCCTGTAGATAATAACCATGTCATATAGAGAGAGTTCACATATGTAACACAAAACATAAAGAAAGAACAAAAGAAATTAATGTTTCAAAGATTTGCATCCATGGTCGCAACTATACTTCACAATTTGTTACTACTACTACTACTACTATCAGGTGGTAACATCCAGATATAGAATATTTTTGATGCACAATTCAGCCATAGGGTTATTGAATAGAATGCATCAAACTACAATACTCGTATCTACATAATCAAGATTTCTAATAAATAAAGCTTCCATTCTTGGAGACTTGTTTCCGGATCTTATCATAAAAAAATGCCAAATATATTTTGTTATCGTTATTCAACAACCTTCTAAAAGCACTTGACATCACTTCTTTACAAGAGCCCTAACAATAATCTGATTCCTAGCAGTTACTCTATCAGTAGCCTGAAAATTTGACATTATTATTATTTTATTTTATTTTCACTAGGCTACAGCCCAGTGCACACATAATGTGCCTCCACCTATGTTGATTTATTTGATTTTCTAGAAAAAATTTCTTCAGAATAACGTTTTCTTTGTAAAGATAAGTATTATACAATTTGGTATTAATTACACACTAAATTATTCCGTCCAGCATTTTCTTTGTTGAATTATTAGAAAAATATCATTATGGGCATTTTTTTTTGACAGATGCAATGGGTATATGTTCAAAATTAATTAATATGCTATTAAAATGTCCACCAGAAGGACTTTTTTTTGCCGAAAACGTCCTTCCGATGGACCTTTTTTGTGATCCGAATTTTTTTTAATATTATGTAGTCATTGATTACGCCATCTGAAAGACGTATTAGTTCTCTAAATGTATATATTTTCTGACAAATTTGTATTGCACAGTAATTTCAGCAAACTTTGTTGCTCTTCATGCAATTTTCTGAAAGTAAACTCTTAGACTGCAGAATGTAGTTTGTCAGAAAAATTCTAAACCAAAGACTTGCGCTCAGATGAAGTAGGGATTGAAGAAGGACAATACCAGTCGTTCAGTAAGTCGACATGTTCAGCCCGGTCTATCGCAGAAGCATCGCCAAGACATAAGTATAAAGTCAGGGGACCACATCAACAACTGAGGGTCATAAGAGGAATCGTGCACCTTAATTAGACTCTTCATTTCAGGATATCAACTTACAGTCCTTCATATTAGTGCCCGGAGGCTCCAGTCGTATATTCTTTCTGAACTAGTGTAACATGTCGGAGGGCTAATCATCTATGTCTTCTATGTGGAGCACCCAATCATATGATTGCTTCCTGCCAATGACTAACACCCGAACAACGAGCAGTGCCCCATACCTCGATACCAGAATATCACCCGCAATAGCACCCGACAGAACCAGAAGGATGTACCTACTGTGGGAAGATGGGGTATTTTATATCAGATTTTTGGAAGGCAAATGGGCTATGTTCTCACTGTTTAGATATAGGTCATACAGTTAGAAATTGCCCACAATTGTCGCCTCAAGAACGACCAGCTACGCCCGACATGCCATCTCAGACATTTCAGTCACCTCGATTATCAAAACCTGTAGTGGTAGACCAATATGAGCCAATACTAATAGTACATCCATTGGCACAATATCCTCCCCCATTTTGAGCTCAAAGAGTCAGGCAGTGCAGAGCACAGTTATATGCGCAATCCCAGATGCAGTTTTAGTATCCTAGTCAGCCAAAGGGCAGTACCTCGACGGTCGCAGGTATCATCTTCCTGATTTTGCTCCTGTTTTATCTTTCAGTAACAGATCAGGTAGTGCAGTACATCTTGGGTTCTTGTCGATGGCCTTGTATTCCAATATGTTCAGAGTACAACTGTTAGCTCGACTTATTCGGTGAGTGAAGACGAGTTTTTCATTCCGCTCTTCTGCATCTGTATCTTATGGTACATGATGTCTATCTTGCCACCCGATTGTGAAGGAACGTCCTGGATCAGAGTCATGTCCTTCAGAAGATCGTTGGTACTGACTTACCCAATGCTTGGCTCTTGTCCATTTTTTTAGTCAGCATAAGGCAAGCGATGATGAATTCCTAATTGATTGACTCAGAGGCATATGTATCTATATGTCTCCGTTTTCCCGGTGTGTTGCTTTGTGCATTTTGTCCATTAGTTAATTTTATAGTTATCTTTTATTTCAGTTACTTCTTAGTATAATCCTTTGATTAGTGGCTTGTGATTTCCTGAACTTTCTTGTGTGTTTCGGCTCGATTAGCCTTGGTAAAATTTTAAGGACAAAATTTTTCTAAGGAGGGTAGAGATATCACACCCGATTCCAAATTTGGTATTTCTTGAATTTTGAGATTTATTTTTTTCTGATAATATATTCCTGCTGTTTTTTCATGTTGGTTCCTGTCATTTTATTTATTATTATTATTTTTTGCTGTTGAGAGGGACTACCCGAGACCAGTAGGACACCCATTGGCATTGCCATAGACCCAGTTTAGGACCCACATATAGAATGGGCACTTGGTTCAGTTTATTTGGTTGGACCCATGACCAAACCATCTTCCTCTCCTCTAAGTATATATATGAGTATTTTCTCTCTCCTCACCCATTTTTTTATTCCATTCTTCTTGCTTCCTTCTTTCTCCTCTCCCTCTAGCTCCCTCTAGTCAAACCCTAGCTCTGGAAAGAAGTTGCTGTGACTTACACCGTGAGAGGTAGAGGCTAGGAGCCACCCAAGGCAAGTACAACTTGCTCAATGGTGAAGCCTTGATTTTCGGATTATATATATATATATATATATATATATATATATATATATATATATATATATATATATATATATATATATATATATGTATGTATGTATGTATGTATGTATATGTTATTTTAAAATGTATCTGATGGAAAATGTTCTCATTGAGTTGCTAATCATATTTAGTTCTTGGAGTTTTGGATTTTGATGAGTATATTTGAGTAGATCTGAATTTAAAGTTTAGGGTTTCCATGGGTTCCATGTATTTTTTGTAGTTTTGATATATTAAAACATGGTATTTTAGAAAATTAATTTTTGTGGTTGATGGAGCACTTTATTTCGAGTATTTTGGCTTTTGTTTCACTTGATTCAGAGTTAAAATGAGGTTTTAGGAAGAAAACAAGTTTTCGGATTTTGGAGCTTTTTTCGTAGAGTTCGTGTTGTTTTGGGATGAAGGAGTTCCTGTCACGACCCGCACCCGGAAGTTCGGACACGAGTACGTGGGTACGTCCAGCCTACGCCGCAGAGTCGGCGGTAGTACGCTGTCTAGGTCAATCCATCTAAACTAGTCTAACTCATTCACAATTAACATAGGCAAGATAATAATGAGAATAGAAACTTAAAATTGCAACTGAAATAAATGTGACAACAAATTCAAATGTTTAGTACAGGAATTCCAAAATGAAATCGGGGACAAACCCGATTAAATAAGATAAGAAACAGAATAAAAGATAGCTACTACTAGCTACTCAGCAGCAGGGGTCTCCTGAGTGGGTTCTGGCTCCTCATAGGTATCATTTGTACCCTCATAAGGACCATAATAAGTAGGGGAAAGGTCCTCATCATCGCCTAAATCAACAGATCCAGTCAGGAAAGGAGCAAAGTACACAGTGCACAACAATGTTAAACTAAATATTTATGACAATTAAACATTGAATATCATGTTAAGGAAATTGCATAAAGGAATGTTAATATCTCAGAGTCAACACTATAAACAGGAATATGAGAAAACAGAAGTAAACGAGCAGGAAAAGAAACTACACAGTCAGCAAGAATATAACATGACCAGAAGTTATCTGTATGAAACTTGTGTTTGTTTTTAGAATACTTAGTTGGCATGTAGGGGTTTATAAGGCTAATCCGGCCGTCATGAACGGCTATTAGTCACGAATAATCGAGATCCGGCTGATGGACAGTCGTGTACCAACAGCTATTATTCACGGCAAGGGGAAGGGTAAACTACATGCCTTTCAGTATTCTCCCACCCGACATGAAAAACAAGACATGAATTCCAATATTCAAGACATGAAATATAGTATTCTAACACTACGTGTAATCAGCAAGAGTACTAGTAGAGCAGGGAATTTAATTATCACAATATAAAGATTAACTTGAAGTGCAGGTACTTGCCTGTTGTTTGGATCTGTTTAATTTGGTTCTTGGGAGAAATTTCCACAGATGAGTCCAAAAGCTGAAATAGACATTACCATCATGCTCAGAAGATGTCAAATAGCTAGAAACGCCTGTCCTTGGGTCCAATTTGGAGACAAGGACAAAAACTGCAGTTTCGGGTCAAAACGGGGTCCGCCGGTGGGCCCGCTTTGCACCGAAAAATGCGTCCGGGTCAAAGGTCTCCTAATTCACCAAACTTAGTGTCAACAGGTCAGGAACGCTGATACGAACCCAACGGAACTTCCAGATTTGGATTCCGATGAGCCGAACACAAAATCGCCCGTCGAGCGGGGCCTGTGGGGCCTACGACACGCGATTTCGTCAACGTTCTCAGAATCGAACCAAACTTGACCCACAGGACCAGCGTATCGCTACGAGTCCGATGGCGCAAGTTTCGTCTTGATCTGACGAGTGTGCACAAAGTTAGGGTGAATTGCAGAAAAGCCGGATACGGGGTGATGTCCGCGGATACGCGTTGATTTCGGTGTGCACGCACACCCGAATCAGCTTCCGCGAAATCTCACACGTCCGTATTGACGGTGCGTACGTATCTGCGAAGACCGCACGCGACCAAGTCGTCCCGTTTGGCGGGACGTACTCGGTTCCGGGGGTGAAACAGGGTCTGGTTTTTCCTGTTTTTGGATCGCGGTGTGCGATCACCACAGGACGCGATGTCCCGAACAGTTTGTCCGGACACCGAGAGGGTCATACAGGCTTCACAACGCAATTTGCGGAATTGGAAACGGAGCTACGAGGCAAAAGTTACGCGTACCTGAAGGGGACCCGGGAATCAGCGTCGAGACGTGTCCGTGTCGTGTCCGACACGACACGAAGGAAAGCTAGGGTTAGGGTTTTCGACGGAATCCGGCGAAGGGCGGCTGCTGGGCGGCCGGGCTCGGGGGCACGCGGCGGAGGGCGGCGCGGCGGGCCGATGGGGTCGTCGGCGGCGGCTCAGGGCGGCCGGCAGCGGCGGCTGCGGCTGATGCTGCTGCTGCTGGTTGCTGGCGGGGGAACGAGGAGGCAGGCGGCGGAGGGGCGCTGCGGGTCGACGGCGAGGAGGGGACGGCGGCGGCGCTAGGCGGTGGTCGGAGGAGGAGGCTGGAGGGGTGTAGGGTGGTGGCCGGAGGCGGGATGAGGCGGAGGAGGAGAAAGGGGGGGTTTAAATAGGGTAGGGCGGCGGTTGGGGGAGGCCGAGCACGGCGGGGGCGAGGGCGACGTGGGCGCGGGGAGCGCGGCGGGCGGGGCACGGGACGCGCGGCGCTGCACGCGGCGGCCGGCGGGGGACGCGGGACGTGGGGGGACTGTGCACGCGGGCGGGTCGGGCTGCGGCGGGTCGGGTTCGGCTGAACCCGACCCGACCCGAAAGGGGGCTGGGCTGGGCTGGCTAACGGGCCGGGCCGCGGCCCAATGGGCCTGGACGGCCCGCAGAATAAATAAAATAAAATAAAATAATAAATAAATAAATAAATAAATAGATAATTAATTTAAATAATTAATAAATTAGTTTTCAGGCATTTAAAAATATGTCTGAGGCCCAGAAAAATCCAGAAAAATTACCCTAAGTCCAAATTTTCATTTTACACCCAAAAATATTATTTTCATGATATTTTAATATTATTTATTGCTAATTAAAAATTATTTATTAATTGAAAAGCTTGATTTTAATTACAGAAAATTCCCAGAAAATTCCAGAAAATTGGGAAAAATCCAAGATTTAATAATTTGAAAATTTAGGGGGTTTACAACCTATCCAACTTACAAAAATTTCGTCCTCGAAATTTAAGGATAACAAGGCACGAAAAGAAAGGCCGAGAAATAAAATACACCTCAGGGTTCAAAAAGATAGGGGTATCGCTCTTTAATCTCGTCTTCTCGCTCCCAGGTGGATTCGCCGGGAGAATGGTGCTTCCAAGCTACGCGAACCAGGGAGATAACCTGGTTCCGTAGGACTTTCTCCGAGCGATCCAGTATCTCCACGGGTTGCTCCTGGTAAGTCAGACTTGGGCCTACTTCGAGCTCTGAGTGATCCAAAATGTGGCTGGGGTCTGACACATACTTCCTCAGCTGTGACACGTGGAAGACGTTATGGACTCCTTCCAGAGAGTGTGGCAATGCCAGACGGTATGCCACTTCTCCGATTTTCTCCTGAATGCCAAAAGGTCCAATGAATCTTGGGCTGAGTTTTCCACTCCTTCCGAACCTAATGGTGCCACGTGTCGGGGAAATCTTTAAGAACACCAGCTCTCCAACCTTTAATAAAGTCATAATCAAGCCTTAGTTCCATAAGCAAAATATTTAATTTGACTTGAATTTCATAAATTTAATTACCTCAAATTCTAAGGGCCTTCGGTGGCTATTTGCCCAATGTCGTTGCCTGTCTTGAGCCACTCGAAGTCTATCCCGTATCTGTTTTACCTTCTCAGCTGAATCGATCACCATCTCTGGTCCCAGCAAGGCTCTTTCTCCAACGTCGTCCCATGATAGTGGGGTACGACATCTTCGTCCATACAGAGCTTCAAATGGAGTCATCTCGATACTGGCTTGGTAGCTGTTATTATAAGAGAACTCCACCAGGTGTAGATAGTCTTCCCAGGATCCTCCAAAATCCAGAACACATGTACGGAGCATATCTTCAAGGGTCTGGATTGTACGTTCCGATTGCCCATCGGTTTGGGGATGATAAGCTGTGCTGAATTTGAGTTGGGTCCCCAAACTGGCTTGTAAGCTCTTCCAGAAGTGAGAGGTGAATCTTGAATCTCTGTCGGAGACAATACTTACTGGAACCCCATGTAACTTAACAATATGTCTGATATATAGATCTGCCAGCTTCTCTGTAGATAGCCCCACTTTGAAAGGTAGAAAATGTGCCGACTTGGTCAGTCTATCTACTATCACCCAGATTGCATCCTTACCACTAGGTGTCCTTGGAAGTCCGGAAATAAAATCCATTGTGATATGTTCCCACTTCCACTCCGGAATGGGTAGGGGTTGAAGCAGTCCTCCAGGTCTTTGTCTTTCTGCCTTGACTTGCTGGCACACTAAACAACGAGATACGAACCTGGCTACTTCTCTTTTCATGCCATGCCACCAAACATGCGTCCTCAGGTCCTTGTACATCTTGTTGGCTCCTGGATGTATAGAGTATTGCGATCTGTGCGCTTCTTGCATGATTTCTTCTCTTATGTCTTCTTGAGGTACACATAATCTATCGCCATGCCTCAGTGATCCATCTTCATGAATACTGAATTCTTCTACTAATCCAGCTTGCACTTGACCTCGAAGGCTTCGCAGGCCTTCGTCTTGAAACTGAGTCTCCTTGATCTTGTCCATTAAAGTAGACTGAATCTGCAAGTTCATCATTTGGCCTTCTTTTCCTGGGATAATTACTTCAATACCTAAACTTTCTAAGTCCTCCAGCAGGTGTCTGTCCATAGTCAAGTACATCGCCATAGGATACCTGCTTAGAGCATCAGCAACTACATTTGCCTTCCCAAGGTGATATTGAAGAGTGATATCAAAGTCTTTCATTAGTTCCAGCCACCTTCTTTGCCTCATGTTTAGCTCTTTCTGAGTGAAGATATATTTTAGACTTTTATGGTCTGTAAATATTTCCACCCTTTCTCCATAAAGATAATGCTTCCAAAGTTTAAGAGCAAAAATGACAGCTGCCAATTCTAAATCATGAGTTGGATAATTCTTTTCATGAGGTCGAAGCTGTCTAGAGGCATATGCTATTACCTTCTTGTTCTGCTCCAGTACACAACCTAGACCTTTTCCAGAAGCATCACTATAAATAGCGAAACCTCCGGTTCCGGAAGGTAAGGTCAGAATAGGGGCAGAAGTCAGTCTTTTCTTCAATTCCTCAAAGGCACGCTGACATTCATCAGTCCAGGTGAACTCTTCATCCTTTCTTGTTAATTTTGTCATGGGTTCCGCAATTCTAGCAAAGTCCTTCACAAACTTCCGATAGTAGCCAGCTAGTCCCAGGAAACTTCTAATCTCAGCTACAGAGTCTGGAGTGGGCCAGGATTCTACTGCAGCTATCTTCTTAGGATCTACTGCTATTCCATCTCCAGTCACAACATGTCCCAAGAATTCTACTTTTTCTAGGAAGAAGGCACATTTAGACAATTTTCCATAAAGTTTTTCCTTCCTCAAAGTCTCCAAGGCTAACCTCAAATGTTCTTCATGTTCTTCGGGGGTCTTGGAGTAGATCAAAATATCATCAATGAAGACCACTACAAATTTGTCTAGGTATGGCTGGAAAACTCTGTTCATTAGGTTCATAAAAATTGCTGGAGCATTCGTCAACCCGAACGGCATTACTAAGAATTCGTAGTGTCCGTTCCGGGTATTGAAAGCAGTTTTAGGGATGTCTTCCTTTCTCACCCTTACTTGGTGGTAACCCGACCTTAAATCAATCTTGGAAAAGACCCGAGCTCCACTCAACTGATCAAATAAGTCATCTATCCTGGGCAGGGGATACTTATTCTTAATTGTTAAGGCATTCAAGGCCCTATAGTCAATACACATTCGGGATGTTCCGTCCTTCTTGGGCACAAATAATACTGGAGCTCCCCAGGGTGAGACACTAGACCTAATGAAGCATTTGTCTTCTAGTTCTTTGATTTGCTCATTTAGTTCTATTATCTCCTTCTTGTTAATTCTGTAGGGATTTTGGGACACTGGTGCTGCTCCTGGCACTAAGTCAATGGAGAATTCAACTTCTCGGTCTGGAGGTAAGCCTGGAAGATCCTCAGGGAAGACATCAAGGTATTCAGAGATGATAGGTGGCAATTCTTCTGTTACTAGGGCTCCATAAATTATGTTATTACCCATTTCTCTAGAACCTCTAGCAAATTCAAATTCTGGCTTGCCAGGGGGTCTGAAGATTACACTGCCTCTGTGACAGTCTATTGTGGCATGATGTTGACTTAACCAATCCATACCCAGTATAATGTCAAAACTGGGCACTGGCATTACAAGTAGTCTAGCATACAGTTCTCTTCCACATAGTGAAATAGGACAATTGTTACAGGCATCACTAACCGGGATGATTCCTCCACCGGTAATGATCTTATAACAATTCCTAAGGGGTTTAGTGGTTAAGCTATGCTTCATAAGGAAATCTACTGACATGAATGAATGAGAAGCTCCAGAGTCAAATAAAGTAATAGCTGGTATTGCATTTATAAGCACAGAACCTGTGATCACGTCTGCTGTGGCTTCTGCTTCTTCCAGAGTTATTGCATAAGCACGGCCTTGCTGCGGTGCACCCCTCTGTTGCTGCTGTTGGTGCTGAGCAAAGCGTTGTTGTTGAGTTGGAAGCGGGGGTCCCCTCTGTTGTGCTGCTGGGGGCCTGGCCTGGACTGGAGCCTTTGGTGCAGCTGGGCGTCCTTGAGCAGCAGGACAGTCCCTTAATTGATGTGCTGGTGAGCCACAATAGAGACAGGCACCTAGCCTCTTTCTACAGTCTTGCCAAGTGTGGCCTGGTTTTTGGCAATAGTTGCAAGGGGGAGCTCGCTGGTTCTGTCCCTGAGCCTGGTGTTGGGGTGCTGGAGCTCGAGGGAGAGGACGCTGAGTTTGCTGCGGGGCCCTCTGCTGTTGTTGTTGTTGAAAAGGGCGTTTGTTGGGTCCCGCATTTCCGGTATCTCTTTCTCGCTTCAGTTTGTGCCCCATATCTCTCTCTACGCCTTGTGCCACGCTCAGGATTTCTTCATAGGTACGAGCTCGGCTGGTGGTTACAGCAAGGCGAATATCCGGAGACAGCCCCTTCTTGAATCTACGGGCTCTGTCCTCCGGGGTACGAACCATGTACTCCGCAAAATGGCTTAACCGGCTAAATTCAGCAGTATATTCATCAACAGACAGGTTACCTTGTTCTAGTCTCTCGAATTGGCTTTCGAGAGCTTCCCGAGCCACTTCGGGGTAGAATTTCTCCTTGAATAGCCTTTTAAAATCTTCCCAGGTGATGTCGGGAGCAGATAGTTGAGGTTCATCTCTGAACCAGGTTCGAGCAATGTCGAACAGTTGCAGGCTTGCGGACTCCACTTTGAGGTCATCAGGGACCCGGGCAGTCTTAAGGAGTCTCTCGACATTCTCTATCCATTCATCGGCATAGAGAATGCCCTCAGTTCCGTAAAATTCCAGGGGTCTCAGATTCTTGAAGTCTTTGGCACTCCCTGGCCTCTTGAGTGACGACTCCTGGGGCTTAAGAGCTTCTGAGAGGCTGGTCCACAGAAGTACCGTCTGTTCTTTCTGGGATTCCACCAATCCCTAGAACACTCCTAGCAGTTGTGCCCCATCTAGGGTAACTGCCGGTACAGATGGAGGCGGCGGGAGTGCAAGAGTCTCGTGCACATTCTGCTCAGCTGGTTCTGCTGTGCCTCCTACTGTGTTCCTGGTCTGGACCATTCTGAAAGATTAAGGGATAGGAAGATCAGAATAGAATACTTGGAAATCAAAGGCGATAGGAAAAAAAAAATTGAGCAGCAATGATATCAAGAATTGAAATAAGGACGCTATACTGTGAATGAGCTTTTCCTAGAATCCTCAATTTTATTCCATACCCTGTCCTAGGGTATTACCCTATTTTAGGATAGGACCTGCATGGGCCACCATAAAAACGTGTTACGACCCGCACCCGGAAGTTCGGGCACGAGTACGTGGGTACATCCAGCCTACGCCGCAGAGTCGGCGGTAGTACGCTGTCTAGGTCAATCCATCTAAACTAGTCTAACTCATTCACAATTAACATAGGCAAGATAATAATGAGAATAGAAACTTAAAATTGCAACTGAAATAAATGTGACAACAAATTCAAATGTTTAGTACAGGAATTCCAAAATGAAATCGGGGACAAACCCGATTAAATAAGATAAGAAACAGAATAAAAGATAGCTACTACTAGCTACTCAGCAGCAGGGGTCTCCTGAGTGGGTTCTGGCTCCTCATAGGTATCATCTGTACCCTCATAAGGACCATAATAAGTAGGGGCAAGGTCCTCATCATCGCCTAAATCAACAGATCCAGTCAGGAAAGGAGCAAAGTACACAGTGCACAACAATGTTAAACTAAATATTTATGACAATTAAACATTGAATATCATGTTAAGGAAATTGCATAAAGGAATGTTAATATCTCAGAGTCAATACTATAAACAGGAATATGAGAAAACAGAAGTAAACGAGCAGGAAAAGAAACTACACAGTCAGCAAGAATATAACATGACCAGAAGTTATCTGTATGAAACTTGTGTTTGTTTTTAGAATACTTAGTTGGCATGTAGGGGTTTATAAGGCTAATCCGGCCGTCATGAACGGCTATTAGTCACGAATAATCGAGATCCGGCTGATGGACAGTCGTGTACCAACAGCTATTATTCACGGCAAGGGGAAGGGTAAACTACATGCCTTTCAGTATTCTCCCACCCGACATAAAAAATAAGACATGAATTCCAATATTCAAGACATGAAATATAGTATTCTAACACTACGTGTAATCAGCAAGAGTACTAGTAGAGCAGGGAATTTAATTATCATAATATAAAGATTAACTTGAAGTGCAGGTACTTGCCTGTTGTTTGGATCTGTTTAATTTGGTTCTTGGGAGAAATTTCCACAGATGAGTCCAAAAGCTGAAATAGACATTACCATCATGCTCAGAAGATGTCAAATAGCTAGAAATGCCTGTCCTTGGGTCCAATTTGGAGACAAGGGCAAAAACGGCAGTTTCAGGTCAAAACGGGGTCCGCCGGTGGGCCCGCTTTGCACCGAAAAACGCGTCCGGGTCAAAGGTCTCCTAATTCACCAAACTTAGTGTCAACAGGTCAGGAACGCTGATACGAACCCAACGGAACTTCCAGATTTGGATTCCGATGAGCCGAACACAAAATCGCCCGTCGAGCGGGGCCTGTGGGGCCCACGACACGCGATTTCGTCAACATTCTCAGAATCGAACCAAACTTGACCCACAGGACCAGCGTATCGCTACGAGTCCGATGGCGCAAGTTTCGTCTCGATCTGACGAGTGTGCACAAAGTTAGGGTGAATTGCAGAAAAGCCGGATACGGGATGATGTCCGCGGATACGCGTTGATTCCGGTGTGCACGCACACCCGAATCAGCTTCCGCGAAATCTCACACGTCCGTATCGATGGTGCGTACGTATCTGCGAAGACCGCACGCGACCAAGTCGTCCCGTTTGGCGGGACGTACTCGGTTCCGGGGGTGAAACAGGGTCTGGTTTTTCCTGTTTTTGGATCGCGGTGTGCGATCACCACTGGACGCGATGTCCCGAACAGTTTGTCCGGACACCGAGAGGGTCATACATGCTTCACAACGCAATTTGCGGAATTAGAAACGGAGCTACGAGGCGAAAGTTACGCGTACCTGAAGGGGACCCGGGAATCAGGGTCGAGACGTGTCCGTGTCGTGTCCGACACGACACGAAGGAAAGCTAGGGTTAGGGTTTTTGACGGAATCCGGCGAAGGGCGGCTGCTGGGCGGCCGGGCTCGGGGGCACGCGGCGGAGGGCGGCGCGGCGGGCCGATGGGGTCGTCGGCGGCGGCTCAGGGCGGCCGGCAGCGGCGGCTGCGGCTGCTGCTGCTGGTTGCTGGCGGGGGAACGAGGAGGCAGGCGGCGGAGGGGCGCTGCGGGTCGACGGCGAGGAGGGGACGGCGGCGGCGCTAGGCGGTGGTCGGAGGAGGAGGCTGGAGGGGTGTAGGATGGTGGCCGGAGGCGGGATGAGGCGGAGGAGGAGAAAGGGGGGGTTTAAATAGGGTAGGGCGGCGGTTGGGGGAGGCCGAGCACGGCGGGGGCGAGGGCGACGTGGGCGCGGGGAGCGCGGTGGGCGGGGCGCGGGACGCGCGGCGCTGCGCGCGGCGGCCGGCGGGGGACGCGGGACGTGGGGGGACTGTGCACGCGGGCGGGTCGGGCTGCGGCGGGTCGGGTTCGGTTGAACCCGACCCGACCCGAAAGGGGGCTGGGCTAGGCTGGCTAACGGGCCGGGCCGCGGCCCAATGGGCCTGGGCGGCCCGCAGAATAAATAAAATAAAATAAAATAATAAATAAATAAATAGATAATTAATTTAAATAATTAATAAATTAGTTTTCAGGTATTTAAAAATATGTCTGAGGCCCAGAAAAATCCAGAAAAATTACCCTAAGTCCAAATTTTCATTTTACACCCAAAAAAATTATTTTCATGATATTTTAATATTATTTATTGCTAATTAAAAATCATTTATTAATTGAAAACATTGATTTTAATTACAGAAAATTCCCAGAAAATTCCAGAAAATTGGGAAAAATCCAAGATTTAATAATTTGAAAATTTAGGGGGTTTACAGTTCCATGCGCCCCTTCTAGCACGACGTCGATCTTGTTAGGCGATTAACCGTCTCTGCATATGTACCCCTAAGTTGAATGCACAGAACACTAAACGCATGAGATTTTTCCAAAGAGCAAGTGTCAATGCGGCCAGAAGCTCATGCGGCCAGTTTGTCATTTGACTTAGAAGCGACTTATGTGTCTTTACCCTGCACGACCTTTCGTGCACAACTTTTTATGATTTTGTCTTTTCTCTGACATGCATTTATGGCATGTCACATCTATCATCTTTAGTCAATTCTCTCTAATACACATTTATGACCCATCACTCAGCACTAGGGTGCATACGGCCAGGAATCCTTGTGCACATTTTGTGTTTATTTTAATTATGTCCATTTAAGAATTCCTTTTTGTGATTATTGATGTGCACTTCCTTATATTGATACAAGTTTATGTTACCATATCAGTTTATGTACAAGTTCACAATCCTCACGACACAATAGAAATATTTGTGTATAAAAATTTATTTTATTTGGCATCGGACAATCGAGTGTGAGTATTGCCGAATGTATCGCGAGTCGCGGATACGATAACTCGTGGAAAGCTCGTACCTGTGATTCATCATTGTAGGGAAGTTCTCTAGTTTCCACGACTCGAGAACTTGAAATAATTTAGTATTGATTAAACAAGATAAGATTTACCTAGGTCATTGGGAGGAAAGAATATTGCACTATCGGTTACCCCGATCTCTAAGGGCCCCATCCAGCATGGAACAACCCTGCTAGGCAAGGGCTCCATGACTGACTAAGTTTACGTGTGATACGGCACTATAAGTTGTTGTTATTGACCCGCGGTTCATAACATTATGTATTTCAGTATATGCATTCTAGTATATGTTCCAGTTATGTTTCAGTTTCAGTTATGTTACAAGACCATTTATAGATAAGTTTATGTTTACAAAATCAGTCTTACTTACAAAACCTCTTTATGTTTATAAAACCAAATCTCATAAAAAAATCCACTTATGTCACGTCCCAGAACCAGAATACTAGAGAGCGGGGGAGTGACTCAACCAACCATATCTTGCAGAATACCGAAGTAAGCCACAATGTGCTAAGGTTGTCAAGAGATACATGCTACAATTAAGTCACCTAGGGTCAAGAACATCTATGTCTCAATCATTAACCAAAAAATAATAAGAATGAATATGTAAGATAAAGCAGTAAGGCGTCCCTGACGCTCTATCAGAATGATCATGAAACTAGTTATACAGGATGGTACACTAGTACATTATCAAGAGTACATGACTGTAAGTCAGCCGCGGTCTGAATAATATACAATCATGTAGATGAACTATTGTCCAGATAAACTGGCTAACAAGTATTGTCGGCTAAACGCCAAAAGGTAAAACATAATGATACTCATAGTGGAGAAGAAAAAACCCACTCAAGTTCCTCAGCGGAAACCCTCCTGGTGTGCACCATCGATCAGATACATGACAGGATCCTCGGGCTCTGCTACTAAACCTGGCCAAACAAAACCAGTGTGGTCAGGCCCCGATAGCAAGTACCATAAAAGAGCACAGGTGAATAAAGCAAAAACCAATAAAGTACATAAAATATGATAATCTGTATCATAACTGCAAGCGTATGACCTTTCAACGGAGCAGGAAAATGCCTCTACAACCAAACAAGGACAAGAGGTGTCGTACTTCTCCGAGACAGGGTTCGACTAACCAATTATGAACACGACGAAGTTACAACACATTAATATAATCCAGGACACACATGCCATAATACAAGCTAAGATATAGGCATAATATACAGCTTCAGTACATGACCTATTGTGACACATTGGAGCAACCCTACAACCAAACAAAGAAAATGGTTGAACCGTCGCACCACAATAGTTCATGTTCCTATACTACCAGCACATACTCATTTAATCGGCCAATCTATCATACGGCTTGATAGGTGGAGTCTGGGTTATCCCAGAGATATTATGCATATAGGAATCCTCAGATCGAACCAGTTACTAGCAGGGTTAGCCGAGCCACAAATCACCGCATAGCACATAATAGTATACACCGGTCCCTCATAAGGCCACCGTGCTAAGATCGCATAGAACATATAGTATCATATAATAGTCGGATATTGCCATCCACTAATAAAAATTTAAACAATATCCATGGGGACTAGCCTGCACACCCTAATTCATATGACTAGAGGTGGCTAGTTAGGCATGATCTCGATATTTTATTCTCTCCCAATGCTTTACAAGTTTTAGTTGCTTAGTTAACCCTATTATTAGTTGGAATCACATGGCGTGGTCATATGTTACTCCCCTTATATGTCGTACCGTAGTACGGTCCACGCTAGATATGAATCTATTTTGTCACTTGGCAGTTCAATTTAGATTCATCCTAGCGTGATGCAACAATCAACATGAATTATGGAACGTATAAATAGATTACTAGGGTCGCATAGGATCATATGCACGCATGAGAAGTGAACACATGAATTGCCGCATGGGTCAGGCCTCATGCACTGATCAGGCGCATGAGCACTGGTCGCATGGACGAGATGGCCGCATATGTCTCCAGGCCGCATGGACTGCTTGCCGCATGAGGCCGGTGCCGCATAGGGGTCGGTGCCGCATAGCGTCAATGCAAAGTCCACTCCTCGGGACAAGTACTGAAGTGACGTACATTAAATGTGTGTCAGTAAAGTGACATAAAGAGTGATGTGACATAAAGTATGTCAGGGAGAAAAGATAAAATCATAGAAAGACGCGCCAAGGATGCGCCAAAGTTCAGAGTCATGCGTCCAAGGAAAGGTGGTCGCATGCTCTGTTTGCCGCATAAGTTCAATGTCGCATGGAGTGCCTTTTGGACTTAGTGAATTTCTCATTCGTTTAGCGAGTGAATACACAAAGTGTTCAAGGATACTTGTGTAGATCAGCAGTCATGAGTCCAACAAGATGGACATATGTTGTTAGTATGCGGCAAGAGTTCAGCCGTATAACCCTATCGGACCGCATAGCACTCTCATCCGCATAGCTCGCTGGCCGCATGAATACTTCGTCTTCTCCAGACAGAAAGTTCAGCTAGGGCAAAAAAAGCTCCCAAAATTCAAAAATTATTTTCTTCATAAAAAAATTATTTTAAGTCCAAATCAAGTGAAACAAAAGCCAAAATACTCGAAATGAAATGCTCTAACATAAGGATTAACTAGTTTTCCAAAATATTAAGTTTTAGTAGATCAAAACCAAGGAAACTCATAGAACACATAAAAATCTAAATCTTGAAACTCAGATCTATAAAAATCTATACATCAAAATCCAAAACTCCAAGAACTAAATATAATCAGCAACTCAAGAAGAACATTTTCCATCAAATATATTTTTAAAACAACATAGATATAAAAATCCAAAAATCTATGGCTTCACCACTTTGAGCAAGATGTACTTGCCTTGGTGGACTAACAAACCTCTTCCTAGAACCAAGTCTAGGGCTAGGACTTCGGCCAAGGGGAGCTCTTGAGGGAAGGAGGAAGAAGAAAGAAGAAATAAAGTGGTAATGAGAAAGAATGAGAGAGGAGAGAGAAAACCACATATATATACCAAGTGGAGAAATGAGGTTAGCCCTAGGATTAAATCATGACACTCTCCAACCAATCTCAACCATCCAAAATAGGCTTAGTGGTTCCAAGAGTGAACCGGGTCTGGTATCCATATTATATATGGGTCCTAGTATGGGTCTATGGCAATTGACAATATGTTCATTACAGGTCTCGGGTAGTCTCCCACAATAAACATGAATATAATTAAATAAATACACCATAATTAACAGGAACCTACAACATGAATACATCTATAGGAAAAATTTTAAATATCACAAATTCAAGAAATACCAAATCTGGGAACGGGTGTGACATCTCTACCCACCTTAGAAATATTCTGCCCTCGGAATTCGCTAGGCTAGTTGAGCTGATCACCAAGCAAGAAAACTCATAGACCAAGTAGAAGACTCATGATTCAATTAGGAAACTCATGATCCAGAAAATCTCATAAACTACCGAATCTCATGAACTACAACTAACTTTATACCAAGCATAACGAAATAGGTAGGAAATAAAAGCAACAACAATATAAATAAAGGCGCAAGCAATCCACATAATCAAAAAGAAAGAGAAAGAGCAGGAGGCATACAGATACATATGTCTCCTGAGCCAGTCAAAATAGGAACCCGTCCTCGCTGGCCTATGCTGACTCCCAAAATGGACATGGATCAAGTCTTGAGATAAATTGGTACCAATGACTTAGTTAAGAACATGAATCTGCCCAGGATGTACCTTCTTAGTCGGGACATATGACATACATCATGTATCATGAGATCCAAAGGCAGATGAGTGACATGAAAGATCATCTCCACTCGCCGAATATACGAAACTCAAAAGATAGATAAAATTGGAAGAACTCAAATCTTACCCTCGACTTGACCACCTTCTGATAACATATGTTCTATCACGCCAAACTCAGCTTGCTCGCGTCTCGGTGTTGCTGGAACTCTGTCATGAGGATGTCTCTGCTGACCAAACTGACCTTGCCTCGGGTGAAACACCTGTGCTTGCGTCAACGTTGGACGTTGGGCTAACGGCCGTACTGTTAAAACTGTCTCTTGATACGGAACTTCTCCTGGAGCTGGCAATACCGAAAATTGTTGATATGGTCCTCCATGCCTCTGTATTTGTGGGCAAGTAACTATCATGTGGCCGGAACTCCCATATCTCAAGCATCTTCTACTTGCCAACCTACATACATCCTGAGTGACCTCTCTTGCCATAATAGGTGCATCCTACTGGATTCTCCGGACGTTGTTGATGTTGTCTCGGCTGTTGTTGCCAAATTACTATTGTCTTATCTGATGCCACTGCCCCCCATGGTGCCAAATCACGAATACGAATGTCGGGTGCTAGTCCTCCACCTGTGTTATGGGCATGAGATCTCTTATGTCCTCCAGTCCTCGAAGCTAACCTCCGGATGGTAAGCTCATGAGTGAAAAGAAAAGGAAGGAGCGCTCTTAGTTCAGTTCGGTAGAACGCGGGTCTCCAAAACCCAAAAGTGATTCTTTAATAATAGGAATCCGCTTTTTTAGCAGGCGCATCAACCGACACAGACTCTGAAGCGGGATCAGAAGCAACCGGTCTCCTTGCTGCTATCAATACAACATCGAATGTCTGGTAGTCATATCCTTCAACTAGTTACAGAATCTCGAGATGAAGCCCTTGCTGGAATCTCATAGCCCTTTCTTGCTCCGTCATCACCATAGCTGGAGAAAACCTGCTCAGCCTGCAGAACTCTGTTGCATATCCATCCACTGTTCTGCCAGATTGCTTGGGATAAATAAATCTCTGCTGCAGCTCATACCGTGCCACTACTCCGAAATACTTGGCTCTGAACATGGTCCTAAAGTTGTCCCAAGATATAGGATGCCTCAAGCCGACTTCCTCGGTCGCCCACCAGTCACGAGAAAGATCTTGTAGTTGTAATCGGACTTGGTCGACTTGCTCCTCTGCTGAAATCTTAGTTGCCGTCATGATCGTCTCAATATTTTGAAGCCAAGCATCCATCGTAATAGCATCCTTTGTGCCATTGAAATAGCTTGGGTTGAGTCGACAGAATCTTTATAACGTCCGATAATCTTCTTCTTCACTCTCTTCCAAAGCCGTTTGCAGTCCTTGGTTTAATAGGACGTTCTGCTTCTGTTGTCGAAGTTGCTGGTGTTGCTGCACTACTATCTGATATTGTTGTATAGCCATCATACCTGTGATAATGTTTATAATACCAGGGTATCAAGTGCTACTAGTGTTACTGAAACTGCTGGGGGTACCGGGATCTCTGGTACGTGTTGCCCACCCATTGGCTCTACTCGAAGCTGATCTTGAGAAAGTACTGCCTCTTGCTGGCGCTCAATGGGATCTTGATTTACTAGATGTTCTACCACATCTGATGCTCTAATAGGCGGGGAAGAGGTTCCCCTGAAGGAAAGGACACCGAGATATCAAACGATAGGACATGAATGAACAAGGAAGCAAACTGCTGATAATTTAAGTCGGTATCGAAGAAGACGAATTCAGGATATCAAAAGAAACATTTTTGATTGAGACTCCTAGAACAAGACACCCCATAAGTCTGAAAAGGCAGACCTACATAGGCCACCACTAAAATCTTGTCCCACCCCAGAACCATAATACTGGAGAGCGGGGGAGTGATTCAGCCAACCATACCTTGCAGAATACCGAAGTAAGCCACAATGTGCTAAGGTCGTCAAGAGACAAGGGGGGTGCATGCTACAATCAAGTCACCTAGGGTCAAGAACATATATGTCTCAATTATCAACCAAGAAACAATAAGAATGAACATGTAAGATAAAGCAATTAGGCGTCCATGACGCTCTATCATAATGATCATGAAACTAGTTATACAGGATGGTACACTAGTGCATTGTGAAGAGTACATGACTGTAAGCCAGCCGTGGTCTGAATAATATACAATCATGTAGAGGAACTAATGTCCAAATAAACCATCTAACAAGTGTCGTCGGCTAAATTCCAAAAGGTAAAACAGAATGATACTCATAGTGGGGAAGAAGAAACGCACTCAAGTTCCTCAACGGATATCCTCCTGTTGTACATCATCGATCAGATATAGGACAGGATCCTCGAGCTCTGCTACTAAACATGGCCAAACAAAACCAGTGGGGTCAGGCCCCGATAGCAAGTACCACAAAGGAGCATAAGTGAATGAAGCAAAAACCAATAAAGTACATAAAATAGGATAATCTGTGCCATAACTGCAAGCGTATGACCTTTCATCAGAGCAGTAGGATGCCTCTACAACCAAACAGGGACAAGAGGTGCCGCACTTCTCCGAAACAGGGTACGACAAACCAATTATCAAAACGACGAAGATACAACACATTAATATAATCCAGGACACAAATGTCATAATACAAGATAAGATATAGTATAATATGCAGATACGGTACATAACCTATTGTGACACATTGGCGCAAGCCTACAACCAAATAAGGACAAGGGTTGAACCATTGTACCATAATAGTTCATGTCCCTAGACTACCAGCACATACTCATTTAATCGGTCAATCAATCCTATGGCTTAATACATGGAGTCTGGGTTATCCCAGAGATATTATGCATATAGAAATCCTTAGATCGAACCAGGTACTAGCAGAGTTAGCTGAGCCACAAATCATCGTATAGCACATAGTAGTATGCACCAGTCCCTCGTAAGGCCACCATGCTAAGATCGTATAGAACATATAGTATCATATAATAGTCGGATATTGCTATCCACTAATGAGGATTTAAATAATATTCATGGGGACTAGCCTGCACACCCTAATTCAGATGACTGGAGGTGGCTAGTTAGGAATGATCTTGAGATTTTATTCCCTCTCAATGCTCTACAAGTTTTAGTTGCCTAGTTAACCCTACTGTTAGTTGGAATCACATGGCGTGGTCACATGTTACTCCCCTTATATGTCGTACAATAGTACGGTCCATGTTGGATAGGAATCCACTTTGTCACTTGGCAGTTCAATTTAGATTCACCCTAGCGTGATGCAACAATCAACAAATCCTAGCCACGCTTTGGTAGTTGACCCACATACCAAGTCCGTGCTAGAGAATTAATATAATAATATCACATATCGCGTAGTATATGAGGCATTCTCAATGCACAACCTGAAATATGTAATCTCATAGCACGTAGCAAGTTATGTCGCACCTCAGTGCACATTTATAATACATGTACACGTAGCACGTAGTAATTGTATCGACACGGATAAAAAAATCGAGTCGAATCACCAAACTTACAGTTGGTCATATGAGTCTTATCACATGGGAACACTTGGTCCAAATATAATCTCCTCAAATCAGGAATACCGATTACCAATCAATTTAAAATTAAATCTTGATGAAATCCTCGAATCAACAATTTTGCCGTCGAACGTGAGTAAGAGAAAAAGTACGAACCACTCTGGAGAAGATCCACAATCCTTAAACCAAATAAGGACCAAGATTGCATATTGTCTCCTGAGCAGAACTACGCCCCTCACTCTATCCGACGAATAAAGGATAAGTTAATCTTCAAATCTGAGTTTACTCTGGGTTGCCACATGGTCTACTACAACATATAATCATACTATGCACATAGTCAGTTCTAGCACATAGCCAGGTCTAGCACAGTCTGGTTACTAAGTCCATTTCTTCCTTAGGATCAATAACAAGCAATTGTCAAGACCAACCACATAGAAGAAAGAAATATTTCAAATAAAATATTTAAACTCGAGAAATCATGGAACGTGTATATAGATTACTAGGGTCGCATAGGATCACATGCGCGCACGAGAAGTGCACGCATGAATTGTCGCATGGGTTAGGCCGCATGCACTGATCAGGCGCATGAGCACTGGCCACATGGACGAGCTGGCCGCATATGTCTCCAGGCCGTATGGACTTCTTGTCGCATGAGGCAGGTGCCGCATAGGGGTCGATGTCGCATAGCGTCAAGGCAAAGTTCACTCCTCGGGACAAGTGCCGAAGTGACATGGATTAAATATATGTCAGTGAAGTGACATAAAGAGTGATGTGACATAAAGTGTGTCAGGGAGAAAAGAGAAAACCATAGAAAGATGGGCCAAGGATGCACCAAAGTTCAGAGTCATGTGTCCAAGGGAAGGTGGTTGCATGCTATGTTTGCCACATAAGGTCGATGTCGCATGGAGTGTCTTTTGGACTTAGCGAATTTCTCATTCGTTCAGCGAGTGAATGCACAAAGTGTTCAAGGACACTTGTGTAGATCAACAGTCATGTGTCCAACAAGATGGATACATGCTGTCAGTATGTGGGATGAGTTCAGCCGCATAACACTCTCGGGCCGCATAGCACTCTCAGCCGCATAGCTCGCTGGACGCATGAAGACTCTATCTTCTCCAGACAGTAAGTTCAGCCATGGCGGTAAAAACTCCAAAAACGCAAAAAATATTTTCTTCATAAAAACTTCATTTTAAGTCCAAATCAAGTGAAACAAAAGCCAAAATGCTCGAAATGAAATGATCTAACATAAGGATAACTAGTTTTTAAAAATACTAAGTTTTAGTAGATCAAAACCAAAAAAACTTATAGAACACATAAAAACCCAAATCTTGAAACCCAGATCTACAAAAAATCTATACATCAAAATCTAAAACTCCACGAACTAAATATAATCAGCAACTCAAGGAGAATTTGTTTTCCATCAAATATATTTTTAAAACAACATATATATGAAAATCCAAAAATCTATGGCTTCACCACTTTGAGCAAGATATCCTTGCCTTGGGGGACTAACAAACCTCTTCCTAGAACCAAGTCTAGGGCTAGAACTTCGACCAAGGGGAGCTCTTGAGGTAAGGAGGAAGAAAAAAGAAGTAAGGAAGTGGAAATGAGAAAGAATGAGAGACGAGAGAGAAAACCACATATATATACCAAGTGGAGAAATGAGGTTAGCCCTAGGATTAGGTCATAAAACTCTCCAACTAATCTCAACCATCCAAAATAGGCTTAGTGGTTCCAAGAGTGAACCGGGTCTGGTATTCATCCTATATACGGGTCCTAGTACGGGTCTATAGCAATTGCCAAGATGTTCAGAACTGGTCTCGGGTAGTCTCCCACAATAAACATGAATATAATTAAATAAATACAACATAATTAATATGAACCTAAATGTAAATACATCTACATGAAAATTTTAAATATCAAAAATTCAAGAAATACCAAATCTGGGAACGGGTGTGACAACTTATATCTTCAAAAGGCAGTTTATGCTTACATTATGTTGTGTTATGCTATCAGTTATCTTCTTTAGTTCTTTATTCATTATTGTTTGTGATATGCACTATAAGTACTAGACAAGCGTACCCTTGTCCATCCGAGTTAACTGCAGTGCCGGTAGTAGCGATATTCTTTAAAGCATGTATTTGTTAGTAACTAGGTTTGTGATAACTCTAGTTAATGAATTATAGAAAGTTGTAGGCATGTTTGGCCGTGGAATGAATGTTTGTCTATTTCGTTTAGCTCGTCCTTTTAATTCATTCTTTTGGCACGTGCTTAGGGTGCTAAGTTCTGCTCGGGTGAAGGTCTACAACCCCGGTCCTTATTTGGTTTAAGGGTTGTGGTCCCGATCCAGAGTAGTTCCTATGCCCTATTACCGCTCGTCGCCTTAATTTCCTTTATAGCATTTTTGTTATCAGTTCTTCCAATTATATTTTTTAGACAAGTACATTGGTATCGTACAAGTCTCGACCTTTATTTATTCTTATATGTCTCTTTTCTGTTATATGATGTGATATGTTAGGTCTATCACCTTGAGCTCCTTTGTGGTACTTGTTGCTTGGGGTTCTGACCCCACTGATTTTGTATAGCCAGATTATCCCGAGGAGAACTAGGATCCACCGTACTTTTCGTAAGATGGTTCGCACTCGTAGGACTGCGACCGAAGATCGCGAGTGGGTTTCCTTCCTCTACCCCTTATAGTGTTATTCCTTTTGTGGTGTTTTAGCAAGAGGCAGTGTTAGCCCCTTATTTTGATATTACTTCTCTGATTTCGGTCAACATGATGTATATATTAGACCATGGCTGGTATATTTGATCATGTGTAATAATACTCTGCTAGTGCATCATTTTGTATTCACTAGCTTCATGATCATATGTGAAATATAATTTGGGACGTCTTTTTACTTTCATGTGTGATATACTCTTAAAATTATTGTTGATGGATTAAAATACTAGGATTTATCGACCTTAGGTGTAAACCCCCTGAATCTTCAAATTATTAAATCTTGGATTTTTCCCGATTTTCTGGAATTTTCTGGGAATTTTCTGTAATTAAAATCAAGGCTTTTAATTAATAAATGATTTTTAGTTAATAATAAATAATATTAAAATATGGTGAAAATAATATTTTTGGGTGTAAAATGGAAAATTGGACTTAGGGTAATTTTTCTGGATTTTTCTGGGCCTCAGACCTATTTTTAAATGCCTAAAAACAATTTTCTAATTAATTAATTAATTAACTGTTTTTAATTATTATTAATTATTATTATTATTATTATTATTATTATTAATTTTATTAATATACTCGGCCCGGCCCATTAGCCAGCCCCCGGCCCGCGAAACCGGCCCAGCCCCTAACGGGTCGGGTCGGGTCCGCCTGAACCCGACCCGCCCGACCCGAAACCCGGTCCCCCACTCTCTCTCTCTCCCCACGACCGCGTCTCGCGGCGGAGACGACGCCGCCGCCCGCTCCGCCCGGCGCTCCGCCCGCTCTCTCCCGCACGACCACCCCTCTTCCCGCCCGTCTCGGCCACGACACCCCTCGGCCACCTATTTATAGCCCCGCCGTCGTCGCTCTCGACCAACGCCCACCGCTGCCCGACGCCGCCACGCCCACTGCCGCCGCTGCCCGACGCCGCCACCGGCGCCACCCGCCCGCAAAGCCGCCGCAGCCATCTCCCCCTCTCTTCCCCGGCGGCCCCTCAGCCGCAAGCAGCAGCAGCACCCCCCTCCCCTCGCCTGAGCCGCTCCGGCGAGCTCCGTTCGCCGCCGACCAGCCGGCCGCCGTGCAGCCCTGCCCCGGCCCGCTTCGCCGCCCTCCGGCGCCGCCACGTCAGCAAAACCCAAACCCTAGCTCCCAATTCTCCGTGTCGTGTCGGACACGACACGGACACGAAGATTTTCGGTTTCTCGGGTCCTGTTCAGGTACTCGTATCTTTTGCCTCGTAGCTCCGTTTTCAATTCCGCAAATTGCGTTGTGAAGCCTGTATGACCCTCTCGGTGTCCGGACAAACTGTTCGGGACATCGCGTCCTGTGGTGATCGCACACCGCGATCCAAAAACAGGAAAAACCAGGCCCTGTTTTACCCCGGAACTGAGTACGCCCCGCCAAACGGGACGACTTGGTCGCGCGCGGTCTTCACAGATACGTGCGCAGCGTCGATACGGACGTGTGAGATTTCGCGGAAGCTGATTCGGGTGTGCGTGCACACCGGAATCAACGCGTATCCGCGGACATCGCCCCGTATCCGTCTTTTCTGCAATTCATCCTAACTTCGTGCACACACGTCGGATCGAGACGAAACTTGTGCCATCGGACTCGTAGCGATACGCTGGTCCTGTGGGTCAAGTTTGGTTCGATTCTGAGAACGTTGACGAAATCGCGTGTCGTGGGCCCCACAAGCCCCGCTCGACGGGCGATTTTGTGTTCGGCTCATCGGAATCCAAATCTGGAAGTTCCGTTGGGTTCGTATCAGCGTTCCTGACCTGTTGACACTAAGTTTGGTGAATTTGGAGACCGTTGACCCGGACACGCTTTTCGGTGCAAAGCGGGCCCACCGGCGGACCCCGTTTTGACCCGAAATTATCGTTTTTGCCCTTGTCTCCAAATTGGACCCAAGGACAGGCATTTCTAGCTATTTGACATCTTCTGAGCATGATGGTAATGTCTATTTCAGCTTCTGAACTCATCTCTGGAAGTTTCCCCTAGAACAATTAATTGGATCCAAACATCAGGCAAGTACCTGCACTTCAAGTTAATCTTTATATTGTGATAATTAATTCCCTGTTCTACTAGTACCCTTGCTGATTACACGTAGTGTTAAAGTACTGTATTTCGTGTCTTGAATATCGGGGTTCATGTCTTGTTTACACATCGGGTGGGAGAATACTAGGAGGCATGTAGTTTACCCTTCCCCTAAGGATTGCATAATAGCTGTTGGTACACGACTGTCCATCAGCCGGATCTCGATTGTATTGCCTAATAGCCGTCTATGACGGCCAGATTAGCCTTATAAGCCCCTACATGCCAACTATGTATTCTAAATACACAAGTTCACACACATAGTTTCTAGTCTTGTTATAGTTTCTGCTGACTGTTGTAGTTTCATTTCCTGTCTCACTTTATTTCCCTGCTTTCTCATATTCCTGTTTATAGCTTTAACTCTGAGATATTGATGTTCCTTATGCAAATTCCTTAACATGATATTCAATATTTAATTGTCATAAATATTCAGTTTAATTTTGTTGTGCACTGTGTACTTTGCTCCTTTCCTGACTGGATCCGTTGTTTAGGTGATGATGTGAACTTTGCCCTACCTATTATGATCCCTATGGCGTAGCAGGTGACACAGTTGAGAAGCAGGTTCCCACTCAGGAGACTACCTCTGAGGAGTAGTAGCCAGTTAGCTAGTTTTCCCTTTTCAGCTCAGTAATCGGGTTTGTCCCCGATTTATCTTCTGTTCATGTATAAACTTTGGATCTGTTATCACAATTTGTTTTTATAAATTAGCATTCCTATTTCCTGTTAATTTCCTTGTCTATTTACTTTAATTGTGGATGAGATAGATAGTTATTGATCCCAGAAAATGACCTAGACAGCGTACTACCGCCGATTCTGCGGCGTAGGCTGGACGTGCCCACGCACTCGTGCCCGAATAACCGGGTGCGGGTCGTGACACGTTTTTGTGGTGGCCCATGCAGGTCAAACGACTAAATTGTTCGGTTTCAACTTAGGGACCGAACAGGCCTGCAATAAGATTGAGGATTTTAGGAAAAGCTCATCCATTTGATTGAATCGTTCTTGATATTCATATCGACTTCGAATCATTTTATTGACTCGCATCCTGCCTTGATTCCTGTGCGCCTTTATCGTTTATTTTTGGATGCAGGATCTACCAGCAAGCGACGAGACTCCTACAAGATCACCACGAGATGCTCTACCAGCATAACCGTGGAGAACGCGCAGACTCTTGGAGCAGCTAATGCGCGTAAGTGATTTCTTTAGCTGCCTTTCTATTATTGTTTAACTCGCGCCTATTGGTTCGTGACCTCAGCCCCAACCTAGAAATTTTAAACTTGCTAATAACCTGCTATGCTTTTATAATTAATAAACTATAGAGATTTTAGAATCATGTGTTTGTGCTTATTGTAGGTTGTTTTGTGTTGTTTTAAAATAATTTGTATCTCCTTTTCATCAACATCTAGCGCACTTAATTTTGCTGTACTTGACTTATGCTGCTAATTTATAGCCTAGTTTTGCAAGCTTATCCTTCTATCAAGCTTGTTCATGACATATGTATTAGTGGGTCGACACACTAATACAATTGTCTATTCAGAATCAGTGTATTACGGTCTGATCAACCTTAGTACATTTGATTCGCCCTTCGCCCTACTTTACGTGGATTGAGATATATAGTTGACTAGTATACCTGCCCTAGACATGTCTGAGCATAACTGTGTTAACACAAGCATGTGAATAGGAATTACCAAGATAGGATTTCAATCCACAAATCGTTTGACAATTCCCACTTGAATTCTTTACACTCCTTGATCCCAATACCTCTGTTCTATCACCTCGCCCTTGAACTCTTTATTATTGATCTTCGTTTTCCCTTATTTCGGAAAGACGAAATCTCGTGCCTGGTATAAGTTTGGTACATAGATAGTACTAGATATGCCACATAGGCCGATCACATACTTGAGGATTAACCTTTCGTAATCGAGGACATATCAAACGTGACATGATCGACGTTGAAGTTTCGAGGATTGAATGACATGAATAAACATATTAAGGAATATTTTTCTTAAGGTATATAGTCTATTGTGATGTATGGGTAAATTCTAAGTTGGGTAGCAGTGCAATTGTCAACTCAAGATAAATTCTTTAAAATTGTGACCGAGAAGATTAGATTGGAAGAGGTTCAAGCCATTCTCATTTTGAAAATTTAGAGGAGTGACTAAGATGATTAGTGAATTGATATCAATAGTTATATCTCAAGTACATGATTTAAATCTTGAATAATGAAAGTAAGATCATCAATTAAATTCAGAGGATATATAATTCATACTTGAACATTGGTGAACCACATTTAAATTATTTTTCAATTTGGTGTTTGAATTAAAGCTCGATGGTTGGACTACCTAGTTAGAATATTGAGGATGTGAATGGAATTTAAAATTTAAAACATACAATTGTGAATGGAAATACTGTTGGACTCGAATCACTTCTAGAGGAAATTTATGATAGTTAGTGAGGCAAGGTCATAAGCATGTGCAATCCCTGAAGATGTTATATGGACATAAAGTAAGAAGTAATAACCCTAGGTTGAATCTTGCTTGGAATAGTAGTCGTCTTAACCTTGAAGTGATTGCAGCGGACATGATTAGGATTTAAATTTTCGCAAGGAGACTGCGATTGATGTACGTGAAGGACTTACAGAGTATGGCTTAAGTTTTAAATTTCGAGGACGAAATTTTTGTAAGTTGGGTAGGTTGTAAACCCCCTGAATCTTCAAATTATTAAATCTTGGATTTTTCCCGATTTTCTGGAATTTTCTGGGAATTTTCTGTAATTAAAATCAAGGCTTTTAATTAATAAATGATTTTTAGTTAATAATAAATAATATTAAAATATGGTGAAAATAATATTTTTGGGTGTAAAATGGAAAATTGGACTTAGGGTAATTTTTCTGGATTTTTCTGGGCCTCAGACCTATTTTTAAATGCCTAAAAACAATTTTCTAATTAATTAATTAATTAACTGTTTTTAATTATTATTAATTATTATTATTATTATTATTATTATTATTAATTTTATTAATATACTCGGCCCGGCCCATTAGCCAGCCCCCGGCCCGCGAAACCGGCCCAGCCCCTAACGGGTCGGGTCGGGTCCGCCTGAACCCGACCCGCCCGACCCGAAACCCGGTCCCCCACTCTCTCTCTCTCCCCACGACCGCGTCTCGCGGCGGAGACGACGCCGCCGCCCGCTCCGCCCGGCGCTCCGCCCGCTCTCTCCCGCACGACCACCCCTCTTCCCGCCCGTCTCGGCCACGACACCCCTCGGCCACCTATTTATAGCCCCGCCGTCGTCGCTCTCGACCAACGCCCACCGCTGCCCGACGCCGCCACGCCCACTGCCGCCGCTGCCCGACGCCGCCACCGGCGCCACCCGCCCGCGAAGCCGCCGCAGCCATCTCCCCCTCTCTTCCCCGGCGGCCCCTCAGCCGCAAGCAGCAGCAGCACCCCCCTCCCCTCGCCTGAGCCGCTCCGGCGAGCTCCGTTCGCCGCCGACCAGCCGGCCGCCGTGCAGCCCTGCCCCGGCCCGCTTCGCCGCCCTCCGGCGCCGCCACGTCAGCAAAACCCAAACCCTAGCTCCCAATTCTCCGTGTCGTGTCGGACACGACACGGACACGAAGATTTTCGGTTTCTCGGGTCCTGTTCAGGTACTCGTATCTTTTGCCTCGTAGCTCCGTTTTCAATTCCGCAAATTGCGTTGTGAAGCCTGTATGACCCTCTCGGTGTCCGGACAAACTGTTCGGGACATCGCGTCCTGTGGTGATCGCACACCGCGATCCAAAAACAGGAAAAACCAGGCCCTGTTTTACCCCGGAACTGAGTACGCCCCGCCAAACGGGACGACTTGGTCGCGCGCGGTCTTCACAGATACGTGCGCAGCGTCGATACGGACGTGTGAGATTTCGCGGAAGCTGATTCGGGTGTGCGTGCACACCGGAATCAACGCGTATCCGCGGACATCGCCCCGTATCCGTCTTTTCTGCAATTCATCCTAACTTCGTGCACACACGTCGGATCGAGACGAAACTTGCGCCATCGGACTCGTAGCGATACGCTGGTCCTGTGGGTCAAGTTTGGTTCGATTCTGAGAACGTTGACGAAATCGCGTGTCGTGGGCCCCACAAGCCCCGCTCGACGGGCGATTTTGTGTTCGGCTCATCGGAATCCAAATCTGGAAGTTCCGTTGGGTTCGTATCAGCGTTCCTGACCTGTTGACACTAAGTTTGGTGAATTTGGAGACCGTTGACCCGGACACGCTTTTCGGTGCAAAGCGGGCCCACCGGCGGACCCCGTTTTGACCCGAAATTATCGTTTTTGCCCTTGTCTCCAAATTGGACCCAAGGACAGGCATTTCTAGCTATTTGACATCTTCTGAGCATGATGGTAATGTCTATTTCAGCTTCTGGACTCATCTCTGGAAGTTTCCCCTAGAACAATTAATTGGATCCAAACATCAGGCAAGTACCTGCACTTCAAGTTAATCTTTATATTGTGATAATTAATTCCCTGTTCTACTAGTACCCTTGCTGATTACACGTAGTGTTAAAGTACTGTATTTCGTGTCTTGAATATCGGGGTTCATGTCTTGTTTACACATCGGGTGGGAGAATACTAGGAGGCATGTAGTTTACCCTTCCCCTAAGGATTGCATAATAGCTGTTGGTACACGACTGTCCATCAGCCGGATCTCGATTGTATTGCCTAATAGCCGTCTATGACGGCCAGATTAGCCTTATAAGCCCCTACATGCCAACTATGTATTCTAAATACACAAGTTCACACACATAGTTTCTAGTCTTGTTATAGTTTCTGCTGACTGTTGTAGTTTCATTTCCTGTCTCACTTTATTTCCCTGCTTTCTCATATTCCTGTTTATAGCTTTAACTCTGAGATATTGATGTTCCTTATGCAAATTCCTTAACATGATATTCAATATTTAATTGTCATAAATATTCAGTTTAATTTTGTTGTGCACTGTGTACTTTGCTCCTTTCCTGACTGGATCCGTTGTTTAGGTGATGATGTGAACTTTGCCCTACCTATTATGATCCCTATGGCGTAGCAGGTGACACAGTTGAGAAGCAGGTTCCCACTCAGGAGACTACCTCTGAGGAGTAGTAGCCAGTTAGCTAGTTTTCCCTTTTCAGCTCAGTAATCGGGTTTGTCCCCGATTTATCTTCTGTTCATGTATAAACTTTGGATCTGTTATCACAATTTGTTTTTATAAATTAGCATTCCTATTTCCTGTTAATTTCCTTGTCTATTTACTTTAATTGTGGATGAGATAGATAGTTATTGATCCCAGAAAATGACCTAGACAGCGTACTACCGCCGATTCTGCGGCGTAGGCTGGACGTGCCCACGCACTCGTGCCCGAATAACCGGGTGCGGGTCGTGACATTAGGACTGACGTCATAGCATGCTAGAGTCCACCCATGTCTTCTAGACAACCTTAGCACATTGTGACTTACTTCGGTATTCTGCGAGATGTGGTTGGCTATGTCAGTACTCGTATTTACCAAGTATTCTGGGAGCAGGGCGTAACACTTTCCAATCAAGTTTCTTCCAATCAAACTCGGACATCTTTTCTAGCTTCTTTCCGTCATTCTCAATCGGCTCGACGCGATCTTTGCAGTAAAGCAGATCTTCCATCTTCGATTTCTATACCGCACAATTATTTTCATTGAAACTCACCATCCTACTTGTGTTATGATCCATGACTTGCACACGACAACGAACGTTGCTTTAATACAACTTGTTAGAAAAAAATCTCCAACTCTCTCCTATGTGCAACCACAAATAAACAAACACAAGCAAATATTAAAAGCAATAAGAGACAAGAGACACCAAAGTTTTTACGTATAAAACATCTTCAAACCGAAGAGTAAAAACCACGGGACGTCGTCTAGAAAAAATCTACTATTAGTTTTTGGATTTATACTTTCTACCGCAGTAGAAGATTCACCACACTTCAAGAGCAATTTTTTTTCTTTTCTCTTGGATACACACAACTCTCTCTCTCTCTCTCTCTCTATTTTCTCACGAGATATCATGTATATATCTCTTGAGAGTCTCCAGCCATATATATGCTGGATACAAGTTGGATGAGAGGTTATACAAATTGAATCATAAAGATACACCTAGATTTGAAATAATTAAATCTATTTAAAACTCCAACCGGCTTTCTAATTTAAACTCCCACGTTTAAATCATGTCTCTATCATTTAAGGCATAAATTTAAACTTTTCATGAATTTAAACACTCTCTCAAGATAGGAATACCAACAATTTCTCTATCATTTACGGCATGAATTTAAACTCTTCTCATTTAAGGCATGAATTTAAACTCTCCTCCTCAAGCTAGGAACATCCACCACCCTCATTTGTCGGTCTGGACGGTTGGCCCATGAAAGCAAGGGAATTTGGGGGTTGAGCCAACGAAGGAGTGACACATTATCGTTCGTTTTGAGCCGCGGTCTCCCTCTCGGTTCGTCAAGTATTATTGTTATTATATAGGTACTACAAATAATAATATATTTTCTAAACAGATTTTAAAAATGATAAAAGTCTTGGAAAAAAAAAACATTCTTTAATTATTGACCATGATCCCGGTTAACTAAATGATAGCTGTTGTTGTAGTGTTAGAGGAGGGACGTTTATCAATAAAAAAAGAGAGAGGCCAGAACTGTTTTGTTAAAAAGAAACATATCGTACGCATGGCTTGGGTCTAGTGTTATCTAGGACTCAAGACCGCCAGTAGGGGCCTCCCAGGACCTAGGCTAGGCTACAATATGAAAATTTTATTGTAGTGTACATGTTTTGCTTCAATGCCAATCACACGTATACCCTAATTTTCGTAGCGAGAATGTTTAGCCCATTATCTGATCCAACACACTTCTGACTCTAGTGGCCTTACCGATCTAGCACATCATAATGTTACCTTATCTTGGGTACAAGATAGGATTCTAAAGATAGGTAGGGTAAAAAATAATTTAACTAATGCTATTAATTTTTTAGAAAATTTACTGTATCGAAATTATTTTTATTAAAATTTGCTCAACCGAAATGAGTTTAAAAAAATTATAATTGAAGATATGTTCCGCCAACCTAGATGACGAAAAAACGAACATCTGACAACAACGTACACGCGGGAGCCCACGGACAGTTTTCTGCCAACTTAGTTGGCGAAAAGTTTGGCAATGCCAACTTTTCGCCAACTTAGTTGGCAGAAAAATGGCGGTGGTGGCCCGCGGTCGGTTGGGTGGGGGAGCGGGCGGTCGGTTGGGTGGGTTTGGTTTGGTTGGATGAAAGTTGGCATTGCCATTTTTCCGCCAACCCAACCGCCCGCTGCCCCAGCCAACCGATCGCGGGCCACCACCGCCATTTTTCTGCCAACTAAGTTGGATGAAAGTTGGCATTGCCAAACTTTCCGCCAACTAAGTTAGCGAAAAACGGTCCGTGGGCCCCCACGTGTACGTCGTTGTCAGATGTTCGTTTTTTCGCCATCTAGGATGGCGGGATATATCTCCAATCCTAATTTTTTTCAAACTTATTTTGGTTGAGCAAAATTTTAATAAAATAATTTCGGTACAATAAATTTTCTGTTAATTTTTTCAAAATTTTCCTTCAAACTATTTTTTTATGTGATAACCAACGTGCCGATTAATATGATTGCCGACATAACACATTTTAAAGTTAAAATAACACTAATATTAATATTAACATTAAAAAATCTATGATTAATGTTTTGAGTTAAAATTTATCATGTCAGTTGTCATGTTTGATATCACATAGTACTATTTAATATGCCATGTCGGCTATCCCATAAGAATGGATAATTTGAATGAACACTTTAGAGAGATTAATAGTATTATTCAATGGAAAAATAGACTTTCAAAAATCAGTAAAATATAAACCACGTCAAAAGAAGACCAAGCAATATCCGAAGAGAATCAATATTATCGATCCCCTATTGTCAAATCACACAGGCTCCCAAGATCCATAAGTATTAGATTGCATATTTCTTTAAAAATAAAACTAATATTCATCTCTCCAAATTGTCTTTCCAAACCATCATACTTATGTGATAGTTAATGTGGTAGCTGATATGACAAATTTAAAAAAAATTAAAATTAAAATTTTTAGATGGTTAATTTTTTCGGTTGAAGTTTATTATGTCAGCTGACATGATGTTAGATATAATATAATACTATTTAACATATCACGTCAGCTGTCACATAAAGATGAATGATTTGGAGGAACAATTTGGAACGATGAATAATATAACGGATTTTTTCGTATTAAGTAATAAATTTATATATAATTATATATAAAGGGATAACTTTGGGGGAATTGCGGATGGGGGGACCACTCGCCAACTCAGTTGGCGAGTAGCTGAGTTGGCGAGGGGCTCGCCAACTGAGTTGGCGGGGCACCCTCTTCGAGGGCCCGCTCGCCAACTCAGTTGGCGAGCAGCATGCTGACTGGGCCGTTGGCCAACGGCTACAAACCTAACGGCTATAATTCCCCTCCTATAAACCCCCCCCCCCCACCCAACACTCCTCTCACAAAATTTTCATTCTCCTCCTACCCCAAACCTTCCTTACACCAAATTCTCCTCCTCTTGATATTTACTGGAGATGGCTACCCGCAATGACGGTCGTATTCCTGGCGGACCGACTACCGAGCTTATTCTTAAGCAACGTGAAGAGCACATTTCTACTCAGATTTTTACTGGCGAGGTATTTTTTGAAATTACAAGTTGCTACCTTTATTAATGTATATAATTTTTAGAATGTCTATGTTTACTTTATTAATGCATATAATTTTTATAGTTATACGACCATGATAATGCTTTACGAACCCGGATCCACGTACATTGGCGGTCTGAAAGGAATTATCGTACGTGGGAGCTTAATCCAGCTCAAGAGGCTTTGGTGGAATCCTTTGGATTCCACTATATAGATCGTGTTAGATATTTAATTCACGATCTTCATTTAGTTGTAAGCCTTGCGGAGCGTTGGTGGCCAGAACGCAACACTTTTCAACTACCATTCGGCGAGATGACGATCACCCTTTTTGATGTGGCGAATATAATTCCATGCATCTTCACTATCTATCAAAAAACAATTAGAACCAAAAATAGACTTCAAAATAAAATCATAATGAATAGAACAACGTTCAATAATATGATTACGTATATTTTCAAAACTAATATTCGGATAAGTTGAAAAAATTATACTTTCTCCTCCTTCGTAATTTAACCCATTTACTGTACCGCCGTGCGAGCATACAATTCTTACGCAACGATCCATGACGGTTGAGAACTTTGGCTACAGAAAACCTCAAATGAACTTTAGCTGCGGGCAGAGAGACAGAGAGAGTGTTGAAGACTTTGCTAGAGGGAAGAGAGAAAATAGAGGAAGTAGATTGAGTGTGAGATGAATGGGTTGAGATAGGTAATTTATAGAGGGAGATTGTAATAGCCGTTGTTGTTAATAGCCGTTGTGAAACGGATCCTTACTCGCCAACTCAGTTGGCGAGCATACGAGCGTTGTGCAACGGCTCTTGGCCCAGTCAGCATGCTGCTCGCCAACTGAGTTGGCGAGCGGGCCCTCGAAGAGGGTGCCCCGCCAACTCAGTTGGCGAGCCCCTCGCCAACTCAGCTACTCGCCAACTGAGTTGGCGAGTGGTCCCCCCATCCGCAATTCCCCCAAAGTTATCCCTTTATATATAATTATATATAAATTTATTACTTAATACGAAAAAATCCGATAATATAATCCTTTCTTTAAATACTTATTATCATCAACCAAACATGTTATCTTCTTAATTGAGATAATTAAAATTGCATGTCATTTACAATATAAGAAATCAAATATCAAAGGTTTAACAAGAAACACATGAGAATGGAGCTGGACCACATAGCACCACATTTATTCATCTTCAACCCCTCTCCCTTCGTCCCAAGCAAGGCAAGGTGAGTTGAAAAACATCTCATCAGAAAGATTTGGCACAGTGGCCCAACTTAAATGAGACCCCATCACCTAATGAAGTGACAAGCCTTATAGCCACGGTTTTGAGACTCTAGCTAGGGGAAGGAGTGGGGAGCTGCATTTAACATGCAAATCAATGTTCACAAGTCAAGTTCCCTAGCTATCTCTAGTTCCAACTGCTGCAGTAAGAGAGTTGAGAGAATTTATTGAAGCCTCTCCCCATGTGAAGAATAGGGTTTATAAATGCCATCCATGCAGGCTTTTGGCTCAAATATTAACACCAGAATATTTTGGCATATACAGAGGATGGATAATGGGTGTGGTGGTTGCTAATGCTCCATCAAACCAGACATTAAGGAAGCCACTTAGAGAATAATTGGAGCTCCAATCCAAAGCACACATGTTTCTTATACTGTTATACACACACTAGAAAGAAAGAGACACGCTAGGACAGATGGAACACCAATAGTGGAAGCCTCCTTATGACAGCCTCACGATCTAATAGGTGTACACTTTTTGGCACTATGACAAAGAACAGTGTGGTGTGGGTGGGACTATGGTGAGGATGGGCTGTATTTTGCTATTTAAGAAGACCGTGGTCTCCCTCAGCAAAGTGGAGGGGGAGGGGGAGGGATGTTATGTTCGTGTTAATTCCTTTCTTCATGAAAGCCTTCGCCCAGAAACTTTTTATTCCCTCTGGTGACCTGTACTGATTCACCCAGGTGAGGTGATGAATCAATGTCTCTCTTTCTTTCTTTCTTTCTTTCTTGATAGTGTCGTATGTGTTCATTCATGTAAAAATTTAATGATGCATAAGTACTATTGGCTGGCTTCAGCTGTCCCTTCTGCTGCGAAAATTGGTCAGAAGAAGCTCAGAAGAATTGAAGTTGGGCCATGTGGTGGTAGCTATTTGTTTGGTTTGTCTCTGTCCATTTAAGGGCTGCTTTGGTGGTCAACATTCTTTCTGCTTGTTCTCTCCTCTTTGCTGTTGATCAAGTTCTCTCTTTCCTCTCTTCTACTTCATGGAATCTTCCTCCCATGTGACTGGAGGCTCGGAAGGATGCGGCAGCAGTGAGTCTGGGTGGACCATGTACCTAGCCTCCCCCATGCATGGTGGTGCTGATGATGGTGGAGGCCAAGTTGGCAGTGGCTCCAAAGGAGTTGAAGCTGATCATGAAGATGACGATGACTCCATGGCCTCTGATGCATCGAGTGGACCAGCACACTGCGACCAGACGAATGATCAAGAGTCGGATGGGGGTGGTAGAGGTTTGATGGCGTTTCTGAAGAATATCAGGCACGGGAAGGAGAGTGGCGGCAGCAAGAAGAATTGTAACAACAACAACAAAGTGGCGGGTGCACAGAAGAAGAAGGAGCAGGAGAAGAAGAAGGCAGGGGGTGGAAATAAGGAGCAGGCGAGTCCTGCCACTTCCTTCCATGGCAGCTCCAAGGTGAGGAGGATGAGGATGTGATAATATTAATGGTTGTAATGTATTGCTATACAAGTAGAGCTAGTTTACATTTTGTTGTTATTAAGTAGAAGAAGAAGAAGCAGCAGCAGCAGCAGCAGCAGCAGCTATTTACTAACTATGTTAGTTAGTATGATATATTAATCAGTTGAAAATATGGAGATGATGTTAGTATGCTTAATTACCAAAGTTCCTAAAAGGCTTTTTGTATGCTGAGTAAAAAAGCTGATACTATGTAAGGTTATGGTGGCGGTGGTTGTTGTGGCGGTAGGTTGTCCTAGTTGAACCTAATTTTGATAATTTTGATTATTCTTTGATCTTTATTATGAGATGGACTTGGAGGCCATATCACGACCCGCATCCGATGTAAGGGCACGAATAGTGAATAACATCCCGCCTATTCCGTAGCATCGGCGGTAGAACGTTGTTTGGATAAACTATCTATCTAGCAATAATGTTCATCAAGATATATAATGCCACAAATGAAGTATAAATACTCAAATCACAGATCTATAAGATGGACAATTGCACGAATATGATATAAAGAACTGAATAGTCAAATACAACTCACAAGACAATAATATCCAATGATTTATCAAAATATAATAAAAATACTAATGTCAAAATGCTGGAGACAAATTCAGTACAATAAACCTATCTACTGAGATACAGGTACTGGGTTGTCTGTCTCAACCGGGATGAGACCCTCATGAGCCAAAGTCTTTGGCTCTAAACCAACTATGTCCTGAGGCCCGTAGTGAGTGGGATATCACTCAGTGTCATCTGGAAAAAATATATCCAGTCAGGAAATGAGCAAAGTACACCTCTAACAGCAGTTCCAATGAATGATAAAAATTATGTAACAGTAAATAGAGTGAATATAAAAGATGCAATATGCAAGTACAAGATATATACCCAATAGGAATACTGGAATTAAATACAAGGAAATGAGCATCATGAATATGAGCAAGAAATACTACTACTATGTGAGTAAGTACCAGCTTCAACATGTGATCGACTTGGAAATTTGCACAAGGATTAGGGCTAGTTAATCATACGTGCGGTGTATGATCAACACTCATAAGGACATGCACGAGGAGGGTATGATCACATATCTACACTAACACTCCCCGTCCTGACTGGTATAGTGGATCCAACTATGGTACGTTATGACACGAGATTCACTGGGTAGGCATCTAGTCTCCCCAAGAATCAATATATGTACATGTACAAGAAGAACGAGGAACAAGGCTTGCACAAGATACACCATAATTACTAAGGAATAACATCTCATGACGAGATCTGGATATACCAATCTGTGTAACCATCGTGTCAAAAAATTAAGGATATCTACACTAAATACAAGAAACATAGAGGGTATCATAAATGAGAAATTATCAGAGAATGTACTTGCCTGGAATCCAGTAAACAGTATCGAAGACGTCTGGAACAGTGCCTCGGAGACCTAAATATGAAATATTACATCAATACAAGATTTTTGGAATGAAGACAAGTTAAACTAGTCCAAATCTTGGTCATTAGGCCAAGTCTAAGTTAAAATAGTCAAACTAGGTCAAAATAGTCTAACTTTGTCAAACTAACTATTTTTAGGTTGTATGAGTCCATCTTTAGGTTATTGGGTCCATATGCTACTTATCTAGGCTATAATAGCTATATTAGGATACTAGAGTATCAACAATATTCCGTATCATAAGATACACAAAATAGTATATAAGAAAATACCATATAGTATACAAATATAATATATATAGTATCTCCTAGCTAAACTAACACCAAATTGATACCTTGGCTTTGAGCCAACACGGTATCACACTAGCTATACCCTCCCTTGCCACCAAGTATCCAATAAATAGAGAGAACCCGATACTTATCATTACCTTGCATATCACAAGGCAATACTAGAACCAACATTCAATCTATCTAATACTTAACTACTAGCTAAGTATATAGATATACCATATATATAGATACTAGCATGTCCAACATATATCAACAACTATATATAACTAACAGTTGAATATCTAACTACTAACTACCCATAATACATACTTATCATTCTAGAAGAACTAACTGCTCTTAAAGTCTAACATATATCAATTGGCACTTAACTTATACATGAATAACCAACTAACTAAACCATCATCCTCTTATCAACCAACATCCTCATACTTACCGTGTACTGCTACTTATTATACAACTCTTGACTGTTGTGCTTGCTGTGTCTGCACAACAAGCTAAATACTTGACCCTCATCCAGTGTACACAGCACTATGTGCTCGTATACTGCTGCCAAAATGGGCATCTGCTGCTGCTGCTGCTGCTCTGTGCATTGCACAACAGCAAGCAGCTCCCCCCCCGACCTCCTGCACATTGGCTCAAGAGAAAGTTAGCACAGCCACTCCAAGCCTGGCCTCCCATCCCACTGTCAAAGACAGTATCTACAGACCTAGAGACCCCCTGTCACGACCCGCACCCGGAATTTCGGGCACGAGTGCGTGGGTACGTCCAGCCTACGCCGCAGTGTCGGCGGTAGTACGCTGTCTAGGGCATAATCACAGGTAATAAATCTAGCTCATTCACAATAATTAAATAGGCAAGGAAAAATAGCAGAAAAAAGAACGCTAAGATTTTATAACCAGAATATGATAATCAGATCCAGAGTTTATTACAGAACCATAGATTATATCGGGGACAAACCCGATTACTAAGATGAAAGGAAATAAACAACTAATGCTAACTACTCTGCAGGAGTAGTCTCCTGGGGGGGAACCGGCTCTACAACTGTATCACCTGCTGGCTCATAGGGTCCATAATAGGTAGGGGCAAGGTTCTCATCATCGCCTAAACAACGGATCCAGTCAGGAAAGGAGCAAAGTACACAATGCACAACAAGATTTAAGCTAAATATTTGTGACAGGTAGAAAATAACTGACTAAGCATCATGTTGAGAATATGCGTAAGTAAATAGTGAAATTAACTGAGAAATAATGCTATAAAACAAGACTAGAAGTAAAGTATGATTAATTGCTATAAACCAGAAATACGAGTAAAACAGGAAAAATGTGACAGGAAATGTAACTGTAACAAGACAACAAGAACTGCAACAAGACAGGAACTATGTGCGTGAACTTGTGTATTTAGAATACATAGTTGGCATGTAGGGGTTTATAAGGCTAATAAGGCCGTCATAGACGACTAGCAGTCAGGAACAATCAGGAATAAGGCTGATGGTACAGTCGCGTACCAACAGCTAGCAGTCACGACAAGGGGAAAGGTAAACTACATGCCTCCTAGTATTCTCCCATCCGACATGAAAAGCAAGACATGAAATATATTATTCAAGACATGAAATCCAGTGTTCTAACTCTACATATGATCATCAATGGTACTATTAAGCAGGGAATTTATTTATCACAATATAAAGGTTAAACTTGAAGTGCAGGTACTTGCCTGTTGTTTGGATCTGATTAATTTGGTTCTTGGGAAAATTTTCAGAGATGAGTCCAAAAGCTGAAATAGACATTACCATCACGCTCAGAAGATGTCAAATAGCTAGAAATGCCTGTCCTTGGGTCCAATTTGGAGACAAGGGCAAAAACGGCAGTTTCGGGTCAAAACGGGGTCCGCCGGTGGGCCCGCTTTGCACCGAAAAACGTGTCCGGGTCAACGGTCTCCAAATTCACCAAACTTAGTGTCAACAGGTCAGGAACGCTGATGCGAACCCAACGGAACTTCCAGATTTGGATTCCGATGAGCCGATCACGAAATCGCCCGTCGAGCGGGGCCTGTGGGGCCCACGACACGCGATTTCGTCAACGTTCTCAGAATCGAACCAAACTTGACCCACAGGACCAGCGTATCGCTACGAGTCCGATGGCGCAAGTTTCGTCTCGATCCGACGTGTGTGCACGAAGTTAGGGTAAATTGCAGAAAAGGCGGATACGGGGCGATGTCCGCGGATACGCGTTGATTCCGGTGTGCACGCACACCCGAATCAGCTTCCACGAAATCTCACACATCCGTATCGACGACGCGCACGTATCTGTGAAGACCGCACGCGACCAAGTCGTCCCGTTTGGCGGGGCGCACTCAGTTCCGGGGTGAAACAGGGTCTGGTTTTTCCTGTTTTTGGATCGCGGTGTGCGATCACCACAGGACGCGATGCCCCGAACAGTTTGTTCGGACACCGAGAGGGTCATACAGGCTTCACAACGCAATTTACGGAATTGAAAAAGGAGCTACGAGGCGAAAGTTATGAGTACCTGAACAGGGCTCGAAACCGGGGCTGAAATCGTGTCCGTGTCGTGTCCGACACGACACAGGCTGTGTCCGACACGAAGAATTAGGGTTTAGGGTTTTCTCGCCGGACTCCGGCGGAGGGCGGCCGGACAGAGGCGGAGGGGGCCGGGGGCAGCGCGGGGGGGCACGGCGAGGCGGCTGGGGACCGTCGGCGGCAGGGGCGGCCGTCGGCGGGCTGCTGCGGCCGCTGCTGCTGAGGGGGAGCCGGAGGCAGTCGTCGAGGGGGCCGGGCACGGTGGAGGAGGAGGCCGGGGAGAGGGATAGCGGCGGTGGCGGCGTCGGGCAGCGGTGGCGGTGGGCGTGGCGGCGTCGGGCAGCGGTGGCGTGGTCGAGAGCGACGGCGGTGGGGGGGGTTAAATAGGGGTGGCGAGGCGAGGGGGCTCCGGGCGGAGCGGCGGCTAGCGCGGGGGCGCGGGGACGCGTGGCGCTGGCCGGGCGGAGCGGCGGGCGGCGCGGCCGGCGGGAGCGGAGCGGGGAGCGGGTCGTGGGGGAGAGGGCTGGGGAGCGGGTCGGGGTCCGGGCGGGTCGGGTTCAAGCGGACCCGACCCGACCCGTTAGGGTGACGGGCCGCGGGGGACTGGGCCGGGCCGGCCCAATGGGCCGTGGGCTAGGATTTGAGGAATAAAATAATAATAATAATAATAATTAATAATTAATAACTAATTAAGTAAATAGTTTGTTTTAGGTGTTTTAAAAATAGATCCGGGGTCCAATAAATTCCAGAAAAATTGCCCTAAGTACAGTTTTCCATTTTACACCCAAAAATATTATTTTCATAATATTTTAATGTTATTTATTATCAATTAAAAATTTTGTAATAATTCAAAACCCTGATTTTAATTACAGAAAATTCCCAGAAAATTCCAGAAAATTGTGAAAAATCCCAATTTTAATATTTTTGAAAAATCAGGGGCTTACATCTACCCAACTTATAAAAATTTCGTCCTCAAAATTTAAATTATGGCATGGTTCTCTCTGTCCAAACTCACTTGGTCACAGTATAACGGGTTTCTCTTAGGTGAACATTGCGGTCGCTACCCAACTTAGAATTTTACCCATATCCTTTAAGGCTGTACAACTAGTAAAGCTAGGTCCCAACTTAATAAATCATGGTATTGAATCTTTAAGTCTGCAACACAAAACACATTACTTAGGGTATTGCCTTAGTCATAAAAGGTTAACATCAATTTGACCGGTCTGAGGGGTATGTCTAACACTACAATTCAACTTATATCAAACACAGGATTTTGTCTTTCCGAAGTAAGGGAAGACGAGGATCAATAATAAGAGTTTAAGGGCGAGGTGGTAGAACAGAGGTATAGGGATCAAGGCGTTTAAAGAATTCTAATGGGGATTGTCAGGCGGTTATGGATTGAGATTCTATTCTGGTAATCATTTATTCGCATGCTCGTATTTAGTACGGTTATGTAACTGATACGATATGCTCAGACACTTTTAGGGGCAAGTATACTAGTCACTATATCTCTCAATCCACGTAAGGTAGTCGTGCGAAGTGCGAATCAAAATGCACTAAGGTTGATCAGACCGTAGTACACTGATTCTGAGTAGACACTTGTATTAGTGGGGTTGATCAGGCCTCAGTAATACATGTGTCCTGAACAAGCCCGATAAAGGTAAGCTTGCAAAACTAAGCTATAAAATAGCAGCATATGTCAAGTTCAGCAAAATTTAAGTGCGCTAGATAATGATGAAAGGAGGTACAAATTATTGAAGTTCATAAAATAACACAAAATAAGCACAATAGCAAAAAGTCTCTAAAACAGTTATCAAATTTTAAAAGCATACCAGGTATTTAGCAAGTTCAAAATTACTAGGTTGGGGCTGAGGTCACGAACCAATAGGCATGATCTAAACAATGCTAGAAAAGGTATCTACGAATCACTTACGCGCATTAGCTGCTTCCAGAGTTTGCGCGTTCTCCACGGTCATCACGTAAGCTTGTCCGCATCCTGGAGCAGTGGGGCAGTCCCTCACTTGGTGTTCTGTTGATCCACAATATAGACAGGCACCCAGTCTCTTCCTACAAACTTGCCAGGTGTGACCTTGTTTTTGACAAAATCCACAAGTGGGAACTCGTTGATTCTGTCCTTGAGCTTGGTGTTGGGGTGCTGTGGCTCGAGGAAGAGGACGCTGGGTTTGCTGCGGGGACCTCTGCTGTTGTTGTTGTTGAAAAGGGCGTTTGTTGGGTCCCGCATTTCTGGTATCTCTTTCTCGCTTTAGCTTATGCCCCATGTCTCTCTCAACGCCTTGTGCCACGTTTAAGATTTTCTCGTAGGTGCGGGCTCGGCTGGTGGTGACAGCAAGGCGAATATCCGGAGACAGCCCCTTCTTGAATCTACGGGCTCTGTCCTCCGGGGTACGAACCATGTACTCCGCAAAGTGGCTTAACCTGCTAAATTCAGCAGTATATTCATCAACAGACATGTTACCTTGTTCCAGTCTCTCGAATTGGCTTTCGAGAGCTTCCCGAGCCACTTCGGGATAAAATTTCTCCTTGAATAGCCTTTTGAAGTCCTCCCAGGTGAGGTCAGGAGCAGATAGTTGGGGTTCATCTCTGAACCAGGTTCGAGCAATGTCGAACAGTTGCAGGCTTGCGGACTCCACTTTGAGATCATCAGGGACCCGAGCAGTCTTCAGGAGTCGCTCTACGTTCTCTATCCATTCATCGGCGTAGAGAATGCCCTCAGTTCCATAGAATTCCAGGGGTTTAAGGTTCTTGAAGTCTTTGGCACTCCCTGGCCTCTTGTGTGGCGACTCCTGGGACCTAAGAGCTTCTGAGAGGCTGGTCCGCAGAAGTGCAGTCTGTTCCTTCTGGGATTCCACTAGTCCCTGGAACACTCCGAGTAGCTGTGCCCCATCTAGAGTAACTGCCGGAACAGATGGAGGCGGCGGGAGTGCAAGAGTTTCGGGCACATTCTGCTCAGCTGGTTCTGATGTGCCTCCTACTGTGTTTCTCGTCTGAACCATTCTGAAAGATTAAGGGATAGAAGAATCAGAATAGAATACTTGGAAATCAAAGGCGATAGGATAATTGAGAAGAAATGATATCAAGAATTGAAATAAGGACCCTATACTGTGAATGAGCTTTATCCTAAAATCCTCAATCTTGTTGCAGGCCTGTTCGGTCCCTAAGTTGGAACCGAATAATTTAGTCGTTTGACCTGCATGGGCCACCACTAAAACGTGTCACGACCCGCATCCGGAAATTCGGGCACGAGTGCGTGGGTACGTCCAGCCTACGCCGCAGTGTCGGCGGTAGTACGCTGTCTAGGGCATAATCACAGGTAATAAATCTAGCTCATTCACAATAATTAAATAGGCAAGGAAAAATAGCAGGAAAAAGAACGCTAAGATTTTATAACCAGAATATGATAATCAGATCCAGAGTTTATTACAGAACCATAGATTATATCGGGGACAAACCCGATTACTAAGATGAAAGGAAATAAACAACTAATGCTAACTACTCTGCAGGAGTAGTCTCCTGGGGGGGAACCGGCTCTGCAACTGTATCACCTGCTGGCTCATAGGGTCCATAATAGGTAGGGGCAAGGTTCTCATCATCGCCTAAACAACGGATCCAGTCAGGAAAGGAGCAAAGTACACAATGCACAACAAGATTTAAGCTAAATATTTGTGACAGGTAGAAAATAACTGACTAAGCATCATGTTGAGAATATGCGTAAGTAAATAGTGAAATTAACTGAGAAATAATGCTATAAAACAAGACTAGAAGTAAAGTATGATTAATTGCTATAAACCAGAAATACGAGTAAAACAGGAAAAATGTGACAGGAAATGTAACTGTAACAAGACAACAAGAACTGCAACAAGACAGGAACTATGTGCGTGAACTTGTGTATTTAGAATACATAGTTGGCATGTAGGGGTTTATAAGGCTAATAAGGCCGTCATAGACGACTAGCAGTCAGGAACAATCAGGAATAAGGCTGATGGTACAGTCGCGTACCAACAGCTAGCAGTCACGACAAGGGGAAAGGTAAACTACATGCCTCCTAGTATTCTCCCACCCGACATGAAAAGCAAGACATGAAATATATTATTCAAGACATGAAATCCAGTGTTCTAACTCTACATATGATCATCAATGGTACTATTAAGCAGGGAATTTATTTATCACAATATAAAGGTTAAACTTGAAGTGCAGGTACTTGCCTGTTGTTTGGATCTGATTAATTTGGTTCTTGGGGAAATTTTCAGAGATGAGTCCAAAAGCTGAAATAGACATTACCATCACGCTCAGAAGATGTCAAATAGCTAGAAACGCCTGTCCTTGGGTCCAATTTGGAGACAAGGGCAAAAACGGCAGTTTCGGGTCAAAACGGGGTCCGCCGGTGGGCCCGCTTTGCACCGAAAAACGTGTCCGGGTCAACGGTCTCCAAATTCACCAAACTTAGTGTCAACAGGTCAGGAACGCTGATGCGAACCCAACGGAACTTCCAGATTTGGATTCCGATGAGCCGATCACGAAATCGCCCGTCGAGCGGGGCCTGTGGGGCCCACGACACGCGATTTCGTCAACGTTCTCAGAATCGAACCAAACTTGACCCACAGGACCAGCGTATCGCTACGAGTCCGATGGCGCAAGTTTCGTCTCGATCCGACGTGTGTGCACGAAGTTATGGTGAATTACAGAAAAGGCGGATACGGGACGATGTCCGCGAATACGCGTTGATTCCGGTGTGCACGCACACCCGAATCAGCTTCCACGAAATCTCACACATCCGTATCGACGACGCGCACGTATCTGTGAAGACCGCACGCGACCAAGTCGTCCCGTTTGGCGGGGCGCACTCAGTTCCGGGGTGAAACAGGGTCTGGTTTTTCCTGTTTTTGGATCGCGGTGTGCGATCACCACAGGACGCGATGCCCCGAACAGTTTGTCCGGACACCGAGAGGGTCATACAGGCTTCACAACGCAATTTACGGAATTGAAAAAGGAGCTACGAGGCGAAAGTTATGAGTACCTGAACAGGGCTCGAAACCGGGGCTGAAATCGTGTCCGTGTCGTGTCCGACACGACACAGGCTGTGTCCGACACGAAGAATTAGGGTTTAGGGTTTTCTCGTCGGACTCCGGCGGAGGGCGGCCGGACAGAGGCGGAGGGGGCCGGGGGCAGCGCGGGGGGGCACGGCGAGGCGGCTGGGGACCGTCGGCGGCAGGGGCGGCCGTCGGCGGGCTGCTGCGGCCGCTGCTGCTGAGGGGGAGCCGGAGGCAGTCGTCGAGGGGGCCGGGCACGGTGGAGGAGGAGGCCGGGGAGAGGGATAGCGGCGGTGGCGGCGTCGGGCAGCGGTGGCGGTGGGCGTGGCGGCGTCGGGCAGCAGTGGCGTGGTCGTGAGCGACGGCGGTGGGGGGGGTTAAATAGGGGTGGCGAGGCGAGGGGGCTCCGGGCGGAGCAGCGGCTAGCGCGGGGGCGCGGGGACGCGTGGCGCTGGCCGGGCGGAGCGGCGGGCGGCGCGGCCGGCGGGAGCGGAGCGGGGAGCGGGTCGTGGGGGAGAGGGCTGGGGAGCGGGTCGGGGTCCGGGCGGGTCGGGTTCAAGCGGACCCGACCCGACCCGTTAGGGTGACGGGCCGCGGGGGACTGGGCCGGGCCGGCCCAATGGGCCGTGGGCTGGGATTTAAGGAATAAAATAATAATAATAATAATAATTAATAACTAATTAAGTAAATAGTTTGTTTTAGGTGTTTTAAAAATAGATCCGGGGTCCAATAAATTCCAGAAAAATTGCCCTAAGTCCAGTTTTCCATTTTACACCCAAAAATATTATTTTCATAATATTTTAATGTTATTTATTATCAATTAAAAATTTTGTAATAATTCAAAACCCTGATTTTAATTACAGAAAATTCCCAGAAAATTCCAGAAAATTGTGAAAAATCCCAATTTTAATATTTTTGAAAAATCAGGGGCTTACACCCCCAACCCATACACACACACTAGATCACTCCAAAACAGAAGATTAAACACAAACACACTCTCACAGTCGGGTATCAAGTCAGTGAGCACTGTGCTCAACCTCACAACAGTCCACCACACTTCATAGATGTCCCCTAAGGATAAACACATCCAAAATACCTCAACAACTAGTAAGACATAGCTAAAATAGATATATGCTCAATCCACACATATATATACAACAATATCTAATACTAAAACAACTTTAAATGGAGTGGAGCACAAAACTATAAACACATGGAATGAATCACCCCCGTATCACACTAGTTCTATGATACGCTTGTGATACGGCTCCGAATCATCACCAAATACATCCCGAAGGATACAAGCAAGTCTATAATCATAATTAAAAGTAATACAAAGATCTAGCAACTCATCTACATTCCCGTGTCAAAATGTAACATGCTCAAACCCCCGTGTCGAAGAAAACCCCCCCAAATCAAGTCGTATCGCCAACTTGTCGTGATACGGCCTATACGTATCCAATTGTGGACACGATACTAGTCTCACACAACCAAACACATATTAATTTGGTCTAATTAACCTATTGACAAACACATGATATGCCAATCTCAGAATTCTCCCAAAATTGGCACAAAATACACCATAACTTCTTCCATAGGCCTCATATAAACCTAATTCTACTTCATATGGGTATCCTTAGTACATGAGAGTTCATAATGATTAAGCTACAAATGGTACCTATTGGGATATGGATTTCCAACGCAAGTCTCAAAATGAGTGTCAAAAGCCTTCAACTTGTGCTCCTTCCTCCTTCTTGTAGATCATTGCCTCCTCCTTGTTCCAATAGCCTCCAATGGTGAATAGAGAAGGAATTGGGAGAGAATTTGGGTAGGAATTGGTGTAGGGATAAAGAAATTTGGAAGAGGGAAATTTAGATCTAGAATTAAAATAAAATGAATGAAGAGAGATAGTCTCTCTTCTCCCCCCCCCCCTCTATGGCTGACCCTTGCTTGAGATGCAAGCAAGTATGAAAAGTCTAAAATATTCCTATGGGCTTGTCATGAAGGAATTAATTAAGGAAGGAAGATTCTAATCCAATTGGTTTATCTAATTAAGTCATTCTCTTAATGAATAGGCTAACTATTGGGCTTATTTGTTGGGCTCAAGTCTAACTAGAATTAATGTTGGTCCATGACTCAAGTCTAATCTAGTTAGGTCCACTAACACAAGTCCAAAATAAAATATAATATCTAACAATAAATAAATAATACAATAAATAATTAAATATACAATATGCACAATATTTAATTAATTATGAAATGACCCAAATATCATTTCCTAGAAAATATGGTAGTGACAAGTCTACCCTCCTTAAAATAATTTCGTCCTCGAAATTCAAAGAAACTACCCCCAGAAAACAAAACAGAATCAGGAAAGAACATACCTCAAGGTACAAACAAATATGGATAACGCTCTCTCATTTCATCCTCCCTCTCCCAGGTAGATTCACCCAGAGAGTGATGCCTCGATGCGACGCGTATCAAGGGAATGGTCTGATTTCTCAGCACCTTCTCTCTCCGATCCAGAATCTCAACTAGCTACTTTTGATAGCTAAGGGTAGGGCCCACCTCTATCTCCGAGTGATCCAATACATAACTAGGATCTGTAACGTACCGTCTCAACTACGATATATGAAATATGTTGTGCACTCCCTACAATGCAGATGGCAAGTCTAGTCTGTAAGCAACTGCACTGACCCTCTCGAGAATATTAAAGGGACCGATGAATCGCGGACTAAGCTTTCCGCCTCCACCGAAACGAATCGTGGCTCGTGTCGTAGAAATCCTTAGAAACACCAAACCTCCAACCTAGAATAAAATAAAATCTTAAGAACTTAATCTATAACAAACAACCAATATCAAAACAAAATAAAAATCTAAAACTATACCTCAAACTCCAAAGGTCTCCGGTGGCTATTGGCCCAATGCCGCTGTCTGTCATGCGCCACTCGAAGTCTGTCTCTGATCAACTTAACCTTCTCTGCTGCATCCGCAACCATCTCTGGCCCTAGCAAAGCTCTCTCTCTCCAACATCATCCCATGACAAGGGAGTACGACATCTCCGATCGTACAGAGCCTCAAATGCTGACATCTCTATACTAGCCTGGTAGCTGTTGTTATAAGAAAATTCTACCAAATGGAGATGGTCCTCCCAAGATCCTCCGAAATCTAGTACACAGGTGCGCAGCATATCCTCGAGAGTCTGAATGGTCCTCTCTGACTGTCCATCTGTCTAGGGGTTATATGCAGTACTGAACTTGAGCTGGGTTCCCAAACTCGCCTGCAAACTCCTCCAGAAATGAGAAGTGAAACGACTATCCCGATCTGAGACTATGCTGACGGGAACCCCATGTACCCTGATGATCTGCCTCATATACATCTCTGCCAGCTTCTCCGTAGACAAACCCACCTTGAAAGGCAAAAAGTGCGCCGACTTGGTCAACCTGTCAATGATGACCCAAATTGCGTCTTTTCCTCCTGGAGATCGTGGAAGTCCGGACACAAAATCCATAGTAATGTGCTCCCACTTCCACTCTGGAATGGGTAATGGATGAAGTAATCCACCTGGCCTCTGCCTCTCGGCTTTCACCTGCTGGCACACTAAGCATCTGGATACAAACTGTACCACCTCCTTCTTCATGCCATACCACCACACACTCTCTTGTATATCCCGATATATCTTGTTGGCACCTGGATTCATGGAATATTGAGAGCGATGCACTTCCTGCAATACCTCCTCACATAGCTCCCCACTAGGCACACATAATCTAGCACCATACCACAAAGAACCATCCTCAGCAATGGTAAAATTATCCTCCAATCCTATTCTCACATGAGCTCTGATGCTCCTCAGAGATACATCCTCATACTGGGCTGCCTTGATCCTGTCCATCAACTCTGAGTGTATCTGCAACTCCCACATTTGCATGGCAAAACCAGGGACTATCACCTTACTGTCCAAGCTTTCCAGATCCTTCAATAAATATCGGTCCTGCATCAAAAATATAGCTACCATATACCTGCTCAAGGCATCAACAACTATATTGGCTTTTCCCGGATGATATTGTAAGGATATATCAAAATCCTTCATCAGTTCTAGCCACCGACGCTGCCTCATGTTCAGCTCATTCTGAATGAAAATATACTTCAAGCTCTTGTGGCCTGTGAAGATCTCCACACGCTCTTCGTAAAAATAGTATTTCCACAACTTCAAGGCAAAGATGACTGCTGCCAACTCCAAATCGTGGGGTAGGATAGTTTTTCTCATGATGACGCAATTGCCTAAATGCATAGGCAACCACTTTCTCATTCTGCTGAAGAACACAACCCAGCCCGTTCCCCGATGCATTACTATAGATAGTGAAACCTCCAAACCCTGATGGCAACGTCAAAATGGGAGCAGACGTCAGCCTCGTCTTCAATTTCTCAAAAGTAGCCTGGCACTCCTTTGTCCCAAACAAACTATACGTCCTTCCTGGTGAGTCTAGTCATCGGCTCGATAATCCTTGAAAATCTTGCACAAACTTCCTGTAGTAGCCTGCCAAACCTAAGAAACTTATGATCTTTGCCACTGAACTCGGGGACTTTCAAGACTCCACTGCTGCGATCTTCTTCAGATCCACTGAAATTCTGTCACAAGTCACAACATATCCTTAGAACTCCACCTTGTCCAGGAAGAACTCACACTTGGACAGCTTTCATATAACTTTTCCTTCCTCAGCATATCTAACACAATCCGCAGATGCTCCTCGTGCTCCTTTGGTGTCTTCGAGTATATGAGAATTTTATCGATGAATACCACCACGAACTCGTCAAGGTACTGGTGGAACACCTTGTTCATCAAATTCATAAATATCGTCGGGGCATTAGTCAACCCAAACGGCATCACCATGAACTCATATTGGCCATATCGAGTCCAAAAAGCAGTCTTCGAAATGTCCTCCGGCTTCACTTTTACCTGGTGGTAACCTAATCTCAAGTCTATCTTGGAAAACACCTTGGCACCACTCAACTAATCGAACAGGTCATCAATCCGTGGTAACAGATATTTATTCTTGATAGTGAGATTATTTAATGCCCTGTAATCGATACATATGCGCACCGATCCATCCTTCTTCGGTACAAATAATACCAGGGCTCCCCATGGTGAAGAATTGGATCTGATAAACCATTTATCCTGCAGTTCATCCACTTGCTTCTTCAGCTCGACCAACTCGCTGTTGTTCACTCTATAGACATGCTATAAAATTGGCTTCGCACCTGGCACCAAGTCTACAGAGAACTCAACATCTCGATCTGACGGCAATCCTGAAAAGTCCTTACAAAACACATCAAAAAACTCTATTATCAAAGGATACGGCAACTCCTTGTCTTCCACCATAGCTCCATAGATAATGCCTTCTCTCTGCTCTGCAGCTCCTCTAGCAAACTCAAACTCTGGCTCTCCTGGTGGGCTAAACAAAACTCTATCTCCTCTACAATATAAACTAGCATGGTATCTACTCAACCAATTTATCCCGAGTACAATATCGTAGGTCAAAAGTGGCATTACAAGTAGACACACACTTAGCTTCCGGCCTCCCAGAGTAACTCTCCGATCCTTGCAAATATCACTAACCAGGATAATGCCTCCCCCGGTCATGATCTTGCAAGTCCTAAGCAGAGGCTCAGCTACCAAATGATGCTTCAGAACAAAAAAAAAATAAACAAAACTATGGGAAGCACTACTTTCAAACAATGCTAAAGCTGGAATAGAATCAAGAAGAACAGAAACGACGATAACATCTCCAGTGGACTCGGCCTCCTCGACTGTCATAACAAACGCTCGTCCCTGAGGTACACCCCCCTGATGCTGGTGCTGAGCATAACGCTGCTGCTAGGTCGGAAGCGGCGGTCCCCTCGACTATACTGCAAGTGGCCTCGCCTGTTTTCTCTGAGCTGGAGCTGCTCCCTGAACTGCACAACGAGGGTTGGTAGAACAATCCCTCAGCTGATGCCCCTCGGCACCACAATACAGACAAACTCCCAACCTCTTCCTGTAAAACTTTCTAGATGTGGTCGGGTTTCTTGCAGAAGTGGCATGAAGCTTGTTGTGACTGTCTCTGCTGCTGCTGTGGTGCATGGCGAACTGGTTCCCTAGCTGGAGTCTGTTACTGTTGTAGCTGCTAAAAATTCCTAGACTAAAAATGAGGACGCTTAGCAGGGCCTGCGCTGCTACTAGCCCCCAGAAAAGAACTACGGTCTCTCTTGGGTTTCAAGCTCAATTCCCGCTCAATCTTGCGTGCCTCCGCAAGTATCTCCGAATATGTCTCATAGAAAAATAGAATGAGGATCTCCACTTCCCAGTTTAGACCCTCGCGGAAGCGGATAGCCGGAACCTCTGGCTCCCTCACCAAATACTCCGTAAATCAGCTCAGCATACCGAACTTTGCAGCATACTCCTCCACGGGCATGCTCCCCTGAGTAAGGCCCTCAAACTGCCTCCCAAGTCCAATCTGTCTGCTCGAGCAAAGAACTTTCTCTTGAAAAGTTCCTTGAACACCTCCCAAGACTGCTTCGCATTAGCAAGAAGTGGCTCATTCCTGAACCAAGTGTGGGCGATGTCGAACAACTAAAGTCCTACTGCCTCAACCTTCAGATCCTCAGCAAGGCGGGACACCCTCATGAGACACTCGATATCCTCGAGCCAATCATCAGCGTAAACGATGCCCTCGATTCCCTTGAAGACCCGAGGTTCCAGCTTCTTGAAGTCCTGGATATTACCCGGCCGAAAATGGACAACCTGTGGAGCAACCTGCTGCTGGACCAGAGCTCATCTCTCTACTATAGCAAGGGAAAATTGATGAGCACTCTCAATACCCTGTCGTAACACATCGGTCTGCCTCTGGTGAGCCTCTGACTGGGCCCTCTGAGCCTCCATCATCTCGCAAAATAATACGAACACCTGAGTCGCATCTGTCGGTACGAAAGGTGGAGGTGGAAGCCCTTCAGACACAGCTGGAACAGTCCCTTGAACTGGAGGTGGACCCCCAAACGCAACTGATATGCCAATCACCAGAGAAGTGACTGGTGCAGGCCAGAGAAGTCGTAGCTCTCTTAGAAACTGCTCCTCTCTGCTGTGATTGAGTCTTAGGCGGCATCCTGAGGCAAAGCGAAAGGAAAGAATCAATATGGCACATGATATAATATGTTCAAAGAATGATAGTTAAAGATCAAATATCAATATCAAGGAAGAACAGTTGAAATGAATAATAGAGTTCTTTCTAAATGTGATTGAGTATTCTCAGCCTATAGCTTATATCATATATCCTGAAACAGGCTCATAATAGCACTCAAATTAGAGCACCACTATGAATCGCACTAATTGCGACCTCGAAGACCTGTATGGGCCACCACTAAAAATGTGTCATGACCCGCACTCGATGTAGGGGCGCGAGTAGTGAACAACATCCAGCCTACGCCGCAGCATCGACGATAGAACGTTATTTGGGTAAACTATCTATCTAGCAATAATGTTCATCAAGATATAATGCCACCAATGAAGTATAAATACTCAATCACAGATCTATAAGATGGACAATCGCACGAATATGATATAAAGAACTGAAGAGTTAAATACAACTCATAAGACAAAATAATATCTAATGAGTCATCAAAATATAATAAGAAATACTATTGTCAAAATGCTGGAGACAAATCAAGTACAATAAACCTATCTACTGAGCTACAGGTACTGGATCGTCTGTCTCAACCGGGATGAGACCCTATTGAGCCAAAGTCTTTGGCTCTAAGCCAACTACGTCCTGAGGGTCGTAGTGAGTGGAATACTACTCCTCAGTGTCATCTGGAAAAAAATATCCATTCAGGAAAGGAGCAAAGTACACCTCTAACAGCAGTTCCAATAAATGATAAAAACTATGTAACAGTAAATAGAGTGAATATACAAGATGCAATATACAAGTATAAGAGATATACCAAATAGGAATATTGGAATTAAATACAAGGAAATAAGCATCATGAATATAAGCAAGAAATACTACTATTATGTGAGTGAGTACCAGCTTCAACATGTGATCAGCTTGGGAACTTGCAAAAGGATTTGGGACTGGTTAATCATACGTGCGGTGTATGATCAACACTCACAAGGACATGCACAAGGAGGGTATGATCACATATCTACACTAACACTTCCCATCCCGACTGGTATAGTGGATCCAACCATGGTACGTTATGACACGAGATTTACTGGATAGGTAGCTAGTCTCCCCAAGAATCAATGTATGTACATGTACAAGAAGAACGAGGAATAAGGCTTACACAAGATACACCATAATTACCAAGGAATAATATTTTATAACGAGATCCGGATATACCAATCTGTGTAACCATCGTGTCAAAAAATTAAGGATATCTATACTAAATACAAGAAACATAGAGGATATCATAAAAAAAAACTATCAGAGAATGTACTTGCTTGGAATCCATTGAATAGTATCGAAGACGTCCGGAACAATGCCTTAGAGACCTAAATATGGAATATTACATTAATATAAGATTTTGGAATGAATACAAGTTAAACTAGTCCAAATCTAGGTCATTAGGCCAAGTCTAAGTCAAAACAGTCAAACTAGCTCAACTCTAGGTTAAACTAGTCAAACTTGGTCAAACTAACTATTTCTAGGTTGTATGAGTCTATCTTTAGGTTATTGGGTCTATATGCTACTTACCTAGGCTATACTAGCTATGTTAGGATACTAGAGTATCAACACTAATCCATATCATAAGATACGCAAAATAGTATATAAGAAAATACCATATAATATACAAGTATAATATATATATAGTATCTTCTAGCTAAACTAACACCAAATTGATACCTTGGCTTTGAGCCAACACGGTATCACACTAGCTATACCCTCTCTTGACACCAAGTACCCAATACATAGAGAGAACCCAATACTTATCATTACCTTGCATATCACAAGGTAATACTAGAACCAACATTCAATCTATCTAATACTTAACAACTAGCTAAGTATATAGATATACCATATATATAGATACTAGCATGTCCAACATATATCAACAACTATATATAACTAACAGTTGAATATCTAACTACTAACTACCTATAATACATACTTATCATTCTAGAAGAACTAACTGCTCTTAAAGTCTAACATATATCACCTGACACTTAACTTATACATTAATAACCAACTAACTAAACCATCATCCTCTTATCAACCAACATCCTCATACTTACCATGTACTCCAACTTATTATACAATTCTTGGCTGTTGTGCTTGATGTGTCTACACAACAAGCTAAATACCTGACCCTTATCTAGTGTACACAACACTGTGTGCTCGTATACTGCTGCCAACATGGGCAGCTGTTGTTGCTACTCTGTGCATTGTACAACAGCAATCAGTTCCCCTCCCCCCCGACCTCTTGCACAGTGGCTCACGAGAATGTGAGCACAGCCACTCCAAGCCTGGCCTCCCATCCCACTGTCAAAGACAGTATCTACAGATCTAGAGACCCCCAACCCATACACACACACACACTAGATCACTCCAAAATAGAAGATTAAACAGAAACACACTCTCACAGTCGGGTATCAAGTCAATGAGCATTGTGCTCAACCTCACAACAGTCCACCACAGTTCATACATGTCCCCCAAGCATAAACACATCCAAAATACCTCAACAACTAGTAAGACATAGCTAAAATAGATATAAGCTCAATCCACATATATATACAATAATATCTAATACTAAAACAACTTTAAATAGAGTGGAGCACAAAACTACAAACACATGGAGTGCATCACCCCCGTATCACACTAGTTCTATGATACGCTTATGATACGGCTCTGACTCATCACCAAATGCATCCCGAAGGATACGAGCAAGTCTATAATCACAATTAGAAGTAATACGAAGATCTAGCAACTCATCTACATGCCTATGTCAAAATGTGACATGCTCAAACCCCCGTGTCGAAGAAAAAAAATCCCAAATCAACCTGTATCACCAAATTATCGTGATACGGCCTGCACATATCCAATTATGGGTACGATACTAGCCTCACACAACCAAATACATGTTAATTTGTTCTAATTGACCTATTGACAAACACATGATATGCCAATCTCGAAATTCCTCCAAAATTGGCACAAAATACACCATAACTTCTTCCATAGGCCTCCTATGAACCTAATTCCACTTTCTATGGGTAGCCTTAGTACATGGGAGGGTTCCTAATGATTAAACTATAAATTTAGAGTCTAATTAGATAGAAAAAAATTGAATTTTATCTATTGAGAGATGGATTCTCAATGCAAGTCTCCAAATGAGTGTCAAGAGCCTTCAACTTGTGCATCTTCCTCCTCATTGTAGATCATTGTCTCCTCCTTGTCCAATAGACTCCAATGGTAAATAGATAAGGAATTGGGAGAGAATTTGGGTAGGGATTGGTGTAGGGATGAAATAATTTGGAAGAGGGAAATTTATATCTAGAATTGAAATAAAATGAAAGAAGAGATAGAGTCTTCCTCACCCCCCCTATGGCTGGCCCTTGCTTGAGATGCAAGCAAGTATGAAAAGTCTAAAATATCCCTATGGGCTTTTCATGAAGGAATTAATTAAGGGATATTGGAAATGTATAGGACGTCATCGACTTAGTACAGGACGTATATGTCAAATCCATTGGAAATGGCAATATAGTTAAAGTTAGTACATTAGAAAATCGTCATTCTTGTTTAGGGAGACTTAGTACAGACGTCATCGACTAACTACTGCTGCATGGATTAAGACTATGATAATTGACATTATTAGATATAACCAGTCATATAGTCCATCATAAATTGTTAAAGATATATATAGGGAGCACCGTATACAAGTTAGTTATTCCAAAGCCTAGAGAGCCAGAGAGACGATATTAGCTGAAATTAATGGTATTTTTTATGAGGCATACGCTAGTCCTGAGGAGTATCATTATAGAATTATGGAGGCGAATCCAGGTAGTACATATTTTATTAAAACTGCCGAAAATAATAGCTTTAAACGAATTTTTATTTGTTTTAAGTCATGTATTGACAGATTTTTAAGGGGTTGTTTACCGGTTATTAGTATCGATGCTAATTTTCTTTCGTTTAAATATCAAGGTATCTTATTTATTGCTTGTGCTCATGATCCTAACTATCAATTATATCCTATTGTTATGCTTTTGTTGAAGGTGAGAATAATGATTCTTGGTCTTGGTTTTTAAACTCTCTTAAAATATCTTTTGAAACTTTTTTTAATGATTGGAGTATAATTTCATTTATATATGATAACCAAAAAGGATTAATAAATGATATTCGTGTTCTTTTTCATGTATCTTCTCATTTTTTTGTATTCAACATTTTAAACAAAATATAAAAAAAGTTGTGAAAGAACCACCATTTCAACACTTGTTAGACTCGCTTGCTAGATCATATAATGAAACGGATCCAGAGAGTGTGTTTGATATAATTAAAGCCGAGAACATAATATTGTACGATTGGCTTATTGGTATAAACGATAAAAGTCGTCGATTTGAACATTGGATAACAATGTATGCTCCTTGTCCTATATTAGATATTAACACTTCTAATCTTGCTGAATGTTTCAACAGCTGGATTAAGAAATTATGAGATAAGCCAATAACAATACTTCTCGATGGTGTTAGAGCCAAGATTATTACACTTCATGACAATCGTAGAAAGAATGCTGAAAATATAAACACAGATTATTGTCCGAAGATGTTAAAGACTATGGCTTGTATTATCAAAGAGAAGAATCTCCTAGAAATATTAGCTAATGATAATTCTAAGTTTGAAATAGTAGACCGCGCAACAAGTAGAACCTATATTGTTAATATAACCAACAAATCTTGTACATGTTTGAGATGGTACCATACTTATATACCATATATACATGCATATTTTATTTGAAGATATTGCAATATTAGTATTGATAGTTTTTATCCTCCAGTATTTTCGACGGAGACCTTGAGAAGTGTATATGCACCAAAAATGGAACCAATTCCAGTTTTCTACAAGATCTAAGCTCCTTTGGTTAGAGGAGAAATTGGAGTACCAGATATAAGACGCAAAGCCGAAAGACCAAAGAAGAACCGTATCAAACCCCGGTATTCATCGACGAGAGATCTTCGTTGCAGTAATTGTGATACGATGGGACACAACTGAAGAAGATGTACTAGTCAACCGAGAGAGTAAAATAGAATTATTTAATACAAACTTAGAAATATTGTAATAGTGAGTTTGATAATGGAAGTTGGAGATAAGCATAGTTGACAAAGATTTTAATAATGAAAGTTGACAAATATTGCAATCAAACATTGTTGCAAATCCTACTTCTAAACAAGAATATTGCAATCAAACATTCATTTACCCATCCTCCTCCTCGTCTTGCTGAGTCTGGGTAGGCAGCGGTGCTGATGGAGTCAAAAAAAATGTGAATATCTGGTAGCTTTCATCTCCAGCGTCTTGGTGACTAATACCATCTCCAGCATACTAGTAACTAGGGTCCGCTCCAGCATAGTATTAGAAAATGTCTCCAGCATATTGGTGAATAGGGCTCGCTCTAACATAATATTGGGGAATGTCTCCAGCATACTGGTGAATAGGGCCCTCTGTACCATCCCTCCTACGACGACGAGAGTGTCTCTATCATACAATATCGGTCGGATAGTCTGGTCGAAGATGTGATTGTACTGGAGGTATTTCAGGTTCCTGTCCAATACTGAGATGATCAACACGAGTCACAAGTTCCTCCATAAGAAATCGACTTTGTGGGGGAAGATTTTTCTCTGGTTGTTGCAAATATTATTGGTATACACCACTCTGAAATATAAAAATTATAAATTAATTTTTTTTATTATATCTATGTATATGTAATTTTGAAAGTTTAATGAAGGCATACCAAATCATGCATGCCATCGGCAAAAGCATGCAAAGTAGAATTATCTACGGATCTACTTTTGAACCTTTGCTCCTCGTATTTGTATACTTGCTTATAAGGGGGCATCCCCACCATTTTCTATAATCCAATTTACCAATATCTGCATAATGTAAACAAAGTTTTAAAAAAGTATTTATATTAAATCAATCCGAATAATGAGTAACTTAGAACTTACATTCATCAGCATATCTTAGTCCGAAAGACATGTCCCTCAAACTATAATTCTCGAACCGATTATTCCAATCAGCAACGAGACCAAGGATTCGGTGTATTGTATTTGCTGGCTCATAACCGACAGTCGGTGGATCATCGAAAATTATTTGACTCATCCCAAATTATCGAAGAACATGGTCTGCCGGATGATACATGGTGAACCGATCATATATAATATATGATATGTGTAAACTAAACGAATATGATGTCCTCTTGATTTCTGGAGCATCATCTTCACATGTGTAAGGTAACCAGGTAACTTATTTAATGACATTGTATCAAATAGATATGATTTTTCTCTACGATCATAACTGTAATAATTTAAAGATATTTATCATATATTTAAATAATTACCTCATAATACTGCAGTGTATCAAATTGGCTATGATAAAGTGATATACTCTTGTATTGGTAGTGTTGGTAATCCACTACATCTGTGGGCCATCACATAGCAACCAAAAAGACTCCAACATTACTGAGAATACTAGTAACAGGCCTACCAATATAGAAGTGCTCGTAGGACCAGAACTATAAAACAAAAATATGATATTTGTACAAACAAAATTTGTATCCTAATCTAACTAATTTAAGTATTTCATTCATACATGAATCAGTAAAATACATCCATAAATACACTTGCGACTGGATCTCACAAATTCTGTCAAATTTGCGTATCAAAATGCTAGAGTAGCAGCTCCCCAAGTATGCTGAGTGGGTTTTATCAAATCATCTAATAATGGTAGAAGCTGCACATTTACCATATTTCCCAATGCTTTAGGAAATAGAATTGTACCACATAAACAGAGAAAATACGCTCTAGTGCAACGAATGACCTAAAAATATTAAATTTTATATAAACACTAAATTAAATTATAAACAAATATTACTAATTAAAATACATACCCGTATTTCAACTACATCAACCACCCCGTCAATAGTGGGATATAGGTCCATGAAGTTGCCACGAAGCCATGTAAACTTTACAAAAATGGCCGTCTTTTATACCATATGGAGGGGTAATACCGAGATACCTCCTGATCAGATCATATCCCTTTAAGTGCGGATCAAAATTTATAGTGTCACCTTTAATAGGTAACCTTAGTATATTTGCAACATCAAATAGGGTGATCGTCATCTCGCCGAATAGGAGTTGGAAAGTGTTGCGTTTAGGCCACCAACGCTCCACAAGACTTACAACTAGATGAAGATCGCGGATTAAATATCTAACCCGATCTATATAGTAGAATCCAAAGGATTCCACCAAAGCATTTTGGGCAGAATTTAGCTCCCACGTACGATAGTTTCTTTCGGTCTGCCATTGTACATGGATCCAGGTTCGTAAACCAAGATCATAATTGTATAACTATAAAAGATATATGCATTATATTTTATATGAAAATTACTTAACTTGTAAACTTATAATTTAAAAAATTACCTCTCTAGTAAATATTCGACTAGATATGTGGTCTTCACGTTGCTTAATAATAAAGTCGATAGTCGATCCACCAGGAATACTACCGTCATTTTGGTTTGCCATCTACATAAAAAACTAACTATGATCATTTATGACTAAAATATAATAAGTATGTCAACGATTTAACAAACTAACTATGATCATTTATGACTAAAATATAATAATTTTACTTATATTAGATTTTTGGGTTCTTTTCCTCCTGGTTGACCTTTCTGCTCGCAGGAAAGTGAATATAGAATGTTGTATATAGAGAGAAGAGTTTGATATTGTTGTGAGGAAAGGAGAGTGCTACGAGAAGAGGAGAGTATTGTGGGGGGATGATTTATAGAGGGAGGGGGGTTTGGGGGGGGGTCTTCGAGGGAGGGGGGTTTTCAAGGGGGAGGGGTCTTCGAGGTAGAAGGGAGGGTCTTCGAGGGGGCAGAGGAGGGGGGTTCTCGGGTCAGCAGTTATGATTTGCTCCTTCCCGCCAACTTAATTGGCGAGTGTTGCCCCCCCCCCCCATGCCCATAGCCCGCCAACTAAGTTGGTGAGCGCTGCTCCCAATGCCCCTAGCCCACCAACTGAGTTGGCGAGACCCCTCTTTCGTTTGACCCCCCAACTCAGTTGGCGAGATGTCCCCCTGTTTATAATTTCTCCAAACATTTCCTCTCATGCACGATTTGGCAAAATTTTGTCCCTTTAGACGAAAATTTTTGTTAAGTATTTAGGCTTAATTGCACATAAAAGGAAGAGTTTTTAAAATTTTCATGGAGAGCGATAGGATGTCAGTGTAACTGGCGCCAAACACATTTAGAAATGGGATGTCAGCCACTGGCCCAACACTTTTTTCTTTTTCTTTTCATGTCCTACCTTTTAGTTATAAGTCCCTCACATCATACACATTTTTAGTTGAGCTCCAATTTTTTTATTTAAATATAAAACATCAAATTATATGTCTACAAGAGCCCACTACAACTCTCATGTGCTACAAATTTTGACTAAAGTAAAAAATGTAGCACTTGAAATCACTTTCACTATGGATGTTTTAAGTAGGGGTGAGCAACGGTTCAGTTCAAACCGAACAGAATATATAAAAACTGAAATAACCGTAAATCATATTTCTCAAAATCGAAATCCGAACCGTTTTCTTAAAAATCGAAAAAAATTGAACTAATTCGGTTCGGTTTTGCGGTCGGTTCGATTTCATGGGCCAATGGATCGGACCTTTACATTTTAGCAAATGGGCCTATCTAAATAACATATCTTCAAAAAAAATCTAATATTGTTGTATTTATGAATTATTACAAGTATAGTAAAAATAATATATATATATATATATATATATATATATATATATATATATATATATATATATATATATATATATATATATATATATATATATATATATATATATATCGATTAGTAGAGAGAGAGCGCTCAAAGAAATACTGATAGAGAATAGAAGGAGAGAGTGCGCTTAGTTAGGATTAGAAAAAAATATTAGTATATATAGATTAATGGTAGTTTGTTAAATTACTATATCTAAATCGGTTTTCAGTTCGGTTTGGTTATTCTGACCAAGAACCAAAAATCAGACCGATATTTTAGAATTTAAAATTTAAACCCGAAAATCGAATTGTTTGTCGTATTTCGGTTTGGTTCAGTTTCCAACCGTTATATGCGCACCCCTAGTTTTAAGAACATCCACAGTGGAACACTCAATATCAGACTCCATAATTTATAAAAATTGTATAAATTAATACTTTTGGACGGTCCCTTTCATATTGGCACACAATGACACAATCCAAATAACACACCAAATACATACTCCAAATTAACCTCTAACTAGCATCGCTCGTGAAATAGAAATGAGATGCCATTAAGGGGAGCCCTATAATACACATATGGTTGTGCTTGGTTTACTGTAATCGTAATGGAATTAGATTTCTAATGTAATTGGGTTTGTAATATAATGAAATTACGATTATATTACCATGTTTGGTTGGAACATCACTACAAGAATATGATGAAATAGCGTCGTTCAATAACTGTCTTTAATTTTAAAGATTTTAGCGACTCCAAAAATAAATGTCGTTATATGTTGTTGTTGGTGACGCATAGCGACTAGTAGCGACTGTACTTGAATTTTTTTAAAGAATAGTCACTATATGCTTCTTCAACGTCGCTAAACGTCGCTAATTATTTTGAGTTAGCGTTGTTTGTCAACTTTTTTACCGACGTTGCTTATTTTTTTAATTAGCGACATTTATAAATGTAGCAAGACGTCGTAAATATTTTATAGTAGCGACATTTAGCGACGTTTAATTTTAACGTCGCTAAAAAGTTAATACCCTCTCCCAAAAACTCTGTTGCACCCCTTGTCCCCCACCCCACCCGCCCCGGCGACCCCGACCCCTCTCGACTTTGGCTACCCCGACCCCTCTCGACTCTGGCAACCACCCTCGGCCCCCTGCCACGGCGTCCCTAGGCCCCAACGACCCCCTCGGCCCCCCTCGACCCCGACAACCCCCTCCTCGATCAGGGGGGTAGGTAACCCTAACCCTAACCCTATCTCCCTCTTGCTGACATGACACTGACACACTGACACGACACACATGCATACACATACACTGATATGACATGGACACACAAACACAGACACGACATGGACACACAAACACTGACACGAAACTATGGTTAGGACTAGTATGATGGACACACAAACACAAACACAAACACGACACAGACAAACAAAATTGACACAAACACAGACATGAACACACAAACACTGACACGAAACTAGGGTTAGGGCTAGTATCCCGGCGACCCCCAAGCTTGTTTTGTTTGATTTCTGCATATTTTTGCAAAGTAGGCTAGTATGAAGGATAGTTCTCATATATGTTGATGAGAATGAGAAAATACAAGCTCAATAAGTAACCACATCACCAATAAAACCAAGGCAATATTAAGCCCCAAAGCCATTGAGACACTTCTATGTCTAAACCCTTCTATGTAGATGTCACGACCCGCACCCGGAAATTCGGGCACGAGTGCGTGGGTACGTCCAGCCTACGCCGCAGAGTCGGCGGTAGTACGCTGTCTAGGTCAAATCCACACTTAACTAAACTAGCTCATTCGCAAATAACATAGACAAGATAATAATGAGAATTGAAACTTAAGATTGCAACTGAAATAAATGTGACAACAGATTCAAATGTTTAATACAGAATTCAGAATTGAAACCGGAGACAAACCCGATTAATAAGATAAGAATATAAATGAAAGATAGCTACTACTAGCTACTCCGCAGGAGTAGCTTCCTGTGTGGGAACTGGCTCTGCAACTGTATCACCTGCTGCCTCAAAGGGGTCATAATAGGTGGGGGCAAGGTTCTCATCAACGCCTAAAACAACGGATCCAGTCAGAAAAGGAGCAAAGTACACAATGCACAACAAGATTTAAACTAAATAATTGTGACAGGTAGACAATAATTGACTAAGCATCATGTTAAGAATATACGTAAATAAGTAGTGAAATTAACTGAGAACTATGCTATAAATCAGGACTAGAAGTAAAATATGATTAATTGCCATAAACCAGAAATGAGTAAAACAGGAATAAATGTGACAGGAAAAGTAGCTGTAACACGACAACAAGAACTGCAATACGACAAGAACTATGTGCGTGAACTTGTGTATTTAGAATACATAGTTGGCATGTAGGGGTTTATAAGGCTAATAAGGCCGTCATAGACGACTAGCACACAATGACAAGGGGAATAATCAAGTATAAGGCTGATGGTACAGTCGCGTACCAACAGCTAGCACACAATGACAAGGGAAGGGTAAACCACATGCCTCCTAGTATTCTCCCGCCCGACACGAAAAGCAAGACATGAAATCCAATATTCAAGACATGAAGTCCAGTGTTCTAACTCTACGTGTAATCATCAATGGTATTAATAAAGCAGGGAACTTATTTATCACAATATAAAGATTAAACTTGAAGTGCAGGTACTTGCCTGTTGTTTGGATCCAAATTCTCGGGGAATTTCTAGAGATGAGTCCAAAAGCTGAAATAGACATTACCATCATGCTCAGAAGATGTCAAATAGCTAGAAACGCCAGTCCTTGAGTCCAATTTGGAGACAAGGGCAAAAACGGCAGTTTCGGGTCAAAACAGGGTCCGCCGGTGGGCCCGCTTTGCACCGAAAAATGTGTCCGGGTCAAAGGTCTCCAAATTCACCAAACTTAGTGTCAGCAGGTCAGGAACGCTGATACGAACCCAAAGGAACTTCCAGATTTGGATTCCGATGAGCCGAACACAAAATCGCCCGTCGAGCGGGGCTTGTGGGGCCCACGACACGCGATTTCGTCAACGTTCTCAGAATCGAACCAAACTTGACCCACAGGACCAGCGTATCGCTACGAGTCCGATGGCGTAAGTTTCGTCGCGATCGGACGAGTGTACAAGAAGTTAGGGCAAATTATAGAAAAGTCGGATACGGGGCGATGTCCGCGGATACGCGTTGATTCCGGTGTGCACGCACACCCGAATCAGCTTCCGCGAAAACTCACACGTCCGTATCGACGACGCGCACGTATCTGTGAAGACCGCACGCGACCAAGTCGTCCTGTTTGGCGGGGCGCACTCAGTTCCGGGGTGAAACAGGATCTGGTTTTTTTCCTGTTTTTGGATCGCGGTGTGCGATCACCACAGGACGCGATGCCCCGAACAGTTTGTCCGGACACCGAGAGGGTCACACAGGCTTCACAACGCAATTTGCGGAATTGAAAACGGAGCTACGAACAAAAAGTTACACGCACCTGAAGGGGACCCGAAAATTATGGTCGAAACGAGTCCGACACGTGTCCGACTCGTGTCGGACACAGGATCCTAGGGTTATGGTTAGGGAAATCCGGCGAGGGTGCGGCGGGCCGGCCGGAGGCCGAGGCGGCGCTGCTGGGGAGGAGCTGGGGCGGCTCGGGGCGGCGTCGCCGGGAACAGGCGGAGCCGACCGGAGGCACGGCGAGGCTGGCCGGATCGAGGAGGCGGCGCAGGCGGCCGCTGCTGATGCTGATGCTGCTGTAGGGGTCGTGGGCCGCCGGGGGGAGAGGGAAAAGGAGGAGGAGGAGGAAGGTGTTCGTCGGCGAGGGCGGGAGGCGGTGGTCGGGGTCGTGGCAGCGGCGAAGGGAGAGGGGAAGGAAGAGGGAGGAGGCGGAGGGGATTCTTATAGGCGGAGGGGGAGGTCAGGGAGAGGGGATCGTGGCGGGCGGGGCGGAGCGTCGTGGCGGGGCGTGGGCCGAGCGGAGCGGGCAGGGCGGCCGGGAAGCGCGGGCGGCGCTGCGTGTGGCCGAGCGAGCGGCGGAGGATTCGGGCAGCGGGGCTGGGTCTCCGGGTCGGAGGCGTCGGGTCGGGTCTGGGCAGACCCGACCCGACCCGGTAGGGAACGGGTCTGGGCTGGGCTGCTGGGCTGGTCCACTGGGCCGGGCCGGCCCAAAAAATAAAAATAAAAATAAAATAAAATAAAAGTAATAATAATAATAAGTAATAAAATTAATTAATAAATTAATTAATTGCTCAAAATAGTTTTTAGGCATTTAAAAATAGGTCTGAGGCCCAGAAAAATCCAGAAAAATTATCCTAAGTCCAGTTTTTCATTTTACATCCAAAAATATTATTTTAATAATATTTTAATATTATTTATTAACAATTAAAAATCATTTATTAATTAAGAACCTTGATTTTAATTTCAGAAAATTCCCAGAAAATTCCAGAAAATTGTGAAAATCCCAATTTTAATATTTTTGAAAAATCAGGGGCTTACAATCTACCCAACTTATAAAATTTCGTCCTCGAAATTTAAATCATGGCAGGGTTCTCTCTGTCCAAACTTACTTGATTACAGTCTAACGGGTTTTCCCTCAGGTGAACCTTGCGGTCGCTACCCAACTTAGAATTTTACCCATATATCCTCTAAGGCTGTACAACTAGTAAAGCTAGGTCCCAACTTATAAATCATGGTATTAAGTCTGCAACACAAATACACCACATATGGTATTCCCTTAGTCATAGAGGTTATCATCAATTCGTTCGGTCTGAGGGGTATGTCTAGCACTACAAATCAGCTTATACCAAACACAGGATTTTGTCTTTCCAAAATAAGGGAAGACGAGGATCAATAATAAAGAGTTTAAGGGCGGTGTGGTAGAACAGAGGTATAGGGATCAAGGCGCTTAAAGAATTCTAATGGGAATTGTCAGGCGGTTATGGATTGAGATTCTATTCTGGTAATCGTTTATTCGCATGCTCGTATTAGTACAGTTATATAACTGATACGATATGTTCGGACGTATTTAGGGGCAAGTATACTAGTCAACTATATATCTCAATCCACGTAAAGTAGTCGTGCGAAATGCGAATTAAAATGCACTAAGGTTGATCAGACCGTAGTACACTGATTCTGAGTAGACACTTGTATTAGTGGGGTTGATCAGGCCTCAATAATACATGTGTCATGAACAAGCCCGATAAAGAGTAAGCTTGCAAAACTAGGCTATAAAATAGCAGCATAAGTCAAGTTTAGCAAAATTAAGTGCGCTAGATGATGATGAAAAAGGAGGTACAAAAATTATTGAAGTTCACAGAATAACACAAAATAAGCACAATAGCGAAAAGCCTCAAAAAATCTCTACAGTTATCAAATTTAAAAGCATACTAGGTTATTTAGCAAGTTCAAAATTACTAGGTTGGGGCTGAGGTCACGAACCAATAGGCACGAAAACAATACTAGAGAAAGGTATCTACGAAACACTTACGCGCATTAGCTGCTTCCAGAGTTGGCGCATTCTCCACGGTCATCACGTAAGCTTGTCCGCATCCTGGAGCAGTGGGGCAGTCCCTCACTTGATGTTCTGTTGATCCACAATATAGACAGGCACCCAGTCTCTTTCTACAAACTTGCCAGGTGTGACCTTGTTTTCGACAAAAGCCACAAGTGGGAACTCGTTGATTCTGTCCTTGAGCTTGGTGTTGGGGTGCTGCGGCTCGAGGGAGAGGACGCTGGGTTTGCTGCGGGGACCTCTGCTGTTGTTGTTGTTGAAAAGGGCGTTTGTTGGGTCCCGCATTTTCGGTATCTCTCTCTCGCTTTAGTTTATGCCACATGTCTCTCTCAACTCCTTGTGCCACGCTCAGGATTTCCTCATAGGTGCGAGCTCGGCTGGTGGTGACAGCAAGTCGAATATTCGGAGACAGCCCCTTCTTGAATCTACGGGCTCTGTCCTCCGGGGTACGAACCATGTACTCCACAAAGTGGCTTAACCTGCTAAATTCAGCAGTATACTCATCAACAGATAGGTTACCTTATTCCAGGCTCTCGAATTAGCTTTCGAGAGCTTCCCGAGCCACTTCAGGGTAGAATTTCTCCTTGAATAGCCTCTTGAAGTCCTCCCAGGTAAGGTCAGGAGCAGATAGTTGGGGTTCATCTCTGAACCAGGTCCGAGCTATGTCGAACAGTTGCAGGCTTGCGGACTCCACTTTGAGATCATCGGGAACCCGAGCAGTCTTCAGGAGTATCTCGACATTCTCTATCCACTCATCGGCATAGAGAATGTCACGCCCCGATTTCGGCTAATCGATAATCGTCCCAGGGGCGCGATGCCGTGCACGCGTAGGGCGCGCGTGCACCAGGCCTTAGGCATAAGGATATTCTTTAGATCAATGCAACAGAGTATACAAATAAGATAACACAAGGTTGAGGCATAGAAAAGTTTCTCTTTTATTTATAATGAACATCCTGTTACATTGCTTGACTCAAAAGTATAAAATGCCCCACGGGCTTACAAACTTGGACGCAAAATGAGATAGCCGATCCATACATTATGTCCCTTTACATAGTTTCAAAGCACAAAACTCCTTGGGTGCGGGGAAGCACCATCGCTTTAGCGTTATTTCCGCAACGGAGAGAGAGGGGAAGGCTTCTAGCTTGAGCCTCCAAAGTCTTGGCCACGACCGCCAAGGATCCCAAAAGTCCGGAGAGAGCTTCGGCTCCTCGCCGCGTTGCCTTGCGCCGGGGAACCTGCTACAACGAGGGTCAGTACTTCGAAAAATACTGGTGAAGGCTAGCTGCTCAACTTTACCAAGCTCTTTAGATGAGATCTAATGAGTATGCTACAATTATGTTCTTAGGTGGGTTTCTATTCTTGCCTAGTTCAGATTTCATTTAGCAGATATGCAAGAACAAAATAACATAACTTCGCATGCCACCGTTCGGTGACTTTACCTGTCCCGTCTGAACCACCTGTACAACTTACCATAGCCTTCCCTGTCACGAAGACATAGTTAGTCTGTACAGTTTAAATATACACAACATCTTTCTTTGTTGTTCTACCAGCCATCATGGGTTTAGTCTGGGCTGGCGGCGACGCTTGCAGCGCGGGTAGCTAGCCCCGCTACAATTCCCCGCTCCCAGGACTAAGAAAGTAGATTCCGCCCGGGTCGAATCGGCCCGGTGCCCCGGTAACCGTCCACAGGAACCTGGATCCCTTGTGCACAAGAATTCCCATGACCATTTCTATGACTCTACCTCATAGATTTACTTACTAGCCATTTAAAGAACATCATGTACGAAACTGCTTTACTGTACTATCACAATCAACCAACAGTTATATGAAATAACATGCAGCAGTTTATAGAAGAACACCTTGAACTTATTGAAGAGTACTTTGAACTATCAATAAATACCAACCCATTCAACATCCAACGACCATGCATGCATCAATGAATTTATGCAAGGTTTTATATGACAAGCAATGGGTGTTCCAAGCCTACTTCTTATCTTATCTTGTTATCCAACTTATTACTTAAGTGGTGTCGTTTGATTGAATGCACAACTGAGTCAATTTTATTATGAACGGAGCCCTTGGAAAGAAGGTGCTTATCGAAATAGAGCCACTCACACGTTGGTTGTATAGGAAGAAGGAGTAGAGATCCCTAAGACTCCGCTCGCGCGTCGTCTATACGATCACCTGCACGCACCAACGGATGATCAATACCTCCTGCTTCGATCTCCAAGGCTCGATACGAAATGCGAAATCCTAAGAACGAAAGCAATGAAATCCATCGAAACCGTTCAAGAAAACGCAAGTCCTAAAACCAACAAGTACGCAACCAAACGGCAATCGAAAACGGGCAAGGAAAACCAACACAACGGAAAGGCCTCTCTCTACTCTGCCGCCGAGTCCTTCCTTGAGGCACGATCCATTGATTATGGGACCTGATTCCGAAGAAACCAATCCATAACGAGGAAAGGATCTTGATTCAATCTGTCCCGATCGGACGGTCGTAAGTATTTCTTGGCCGTGCTCCCCGAGCAGGGGGAACGGGACGTACGGGGCGTTACAGAGAATGCCCTCAGTTCCGTAGAATTCCAGGGGTCTAAGATTCTTGAAGTCTTTGGCACTCCCTGGCCTCTTGAGTGGCGACTCCTGGGACTTAATAGCTTCTAAGAGGCTGGTCCGCAGAAGTGCTGTCTGTTCTTTCTGGGATTCCACCAATCCCTGGAACACTCCAAGTAGCTGTGCCCCATCCAGAGTAACTGCCGGAACAGATGGAGGCGGCGGGAGTGCAAGAGTCTCGGGCACATTCTGCTCAGCTGGTTCTGATGTGCCTCCTACTGTGTTCCTTGTCTGGACCATTCTGAAAGATGAAGGGATAGGAAGATTATAACAGATTACTTGGAAATCAAGGGCGATAGGAAAAATTGACTAGGACCGATATCAAGATTGGAAAAAGATCCTATTCTGTGAATGAGCTTTATCCTAAAATCCTCAATCTTGTTGCAGGCCTGTTCGGTCCCTAAGTTGAAACTGAACAATTTAGTCGTTAAACCTGCATGGGCCACCACAAAAACGTGTCACGACCCGCACCCGGAAATTCGGGCACGAGTGCGTGGGTACGTTCAGCCTACGCCGCAGAGTCGGCGGTAGTACGCTGTCTAGGTCAAATCCACACTTAACTAAACTAGCTCATTCGCAAATAACATAGACAAGATAATAATGAGAATTGAAACTTAAGATTGCAACTGAAATAAATGTGACAACAGATTCAAATGTTTAATACAGAATTCAAAATTAAAACCGGGGACAAACCCGATTAATAAGATAAGAATATAAATAAAAGATAGCTACTACTAGCTACTCCGCAGGAGTAGCTTCCTGTGTGGGAACTGGCTCTGCAACTGTATCACCTGCTGCCTCAAAGGGGTCATAATAGGTGGGGGCAAGGTTCTCATCAACGCCTAAAACAACGGATCCAGTCAGGAAAGGAGCAAAGTATACAATGCACAACAAGATTTAAACTAAATAATTGTGACAGGTAGACAATAATTGACTAAGCATCATGTTAAGAATATACGTAAATAAGTAGTAAAATTAACTGAGAACTATGCTATAAATCAGGACTAGAAGTAAAATATGATTAATTGCCATAAACCAGAAATGAGTAAAACAGGAATAAATGTGACAGGAAAACTAGTTGTAACACGACAACAAGAACTGCAACACGACAAGAACTATGTGCGTGAACTTGTGTATTTAGAATACATAGTTGGCATGTAGGGGTTTATAAGGCTAATAAGGCCGTCATAGACGACTAGCACACAATGACAAGGGAAATAATCAAGTATAAGGCTGATGGTACAGTCGCGTACCAACAGCTAGCACACAATGACAAGGGAAGGGTAAACCACATGCCTCCTAGTATTCTCCCGCCCGACACGAAAAGCAAGACATGAAATCCAATATTCAAGACATGAAGTCCAGTGTTCTAACTCTACGTGTAATCATCAATGGTATTAATAAAGCAGGGAACTTATTTATCACAATATAAAGATTAAACTTGAAGTGCAGGTACTTGCCTGTTGTTTGGATCCAATTAATTATTATCGGGGAATTTCTAGAGATGAGTCCAAAAGCTGAAATAGACATTACCATCATGCTCAGAAGATGTCAAATAGCTAGAAACGCCAGTCCTTGAGTCCAATTTGGAGACAAGGGCAAAAACGACAGTTTCGGGTCAAAACAGGGTCCGTCGGTGGGCCCGCTTTGCACCAAAAAACGTGTCCGGGTCAAAGGTCTCCAAATTCACCAAACTTAGTGTCAGCAGGTCAGGAACGCTGATATGAACCCAACGAAACTTCCAGATTTGGATTCCGATGAGCCGAACACAAAATCGCCCGTCGAGCGGGGCTTGTGGGGCCCACGACACGCGATTTCGTCAACGTTCTCAGAATCGAACCAAACTTGACCCACAGGACCAGCGTATCGCTATGAGTCCGATGGCGCAAGTTTCGTCTTGATCGGACGAGTGTACAAGAAGTTAGGGCGAATTACAGAAAAGTCGGATACGGGGTGATGTCCGCGGATACGCGTTGATTTCGGTGTGCACGCACACCCGAATCAGCTTCCGCGAAAACTCACACATCCGTATCGACGACGCGCACGTATCTGTGAAGATCGCATGCGACCAAGTCGTCCCGTTTGGCGGGGCGCACTCAGTTCCGGGGTGAAACAGGGTCTGATTTTTTTCCTGTTTTTGGATCGCGGTGTGCGATCACCACAGGACGCGATACCCCGAACAGTTTATCCGGACACCGAGAGGGTCACACAGACTTCACAACGCAATTTGCGAAATTAAAAACGGAGCTACGAACAAAAAGTTACACGCATCTGAAGGGGACCCAAAAATCAGGGTCGAAACGAGTCCGACACGTGTCCGACTCGTGTCGGACACAGGATCCTAGGGTTAGGGTTTAGGGAAATCCGGCGAGGGTGCGGCGGGCCGGCCGGAGGCCGAGGCGGCGCTGCTGGGGAGGAGCTGGGGCTGCTCGGGGCGGCGTCGCCAGGAACAGGCGGAGCCGACCGGAGGCACGGCGAGGCTGGCCGGATCGAGGAGGCGGCGCAGGCGGCCGCTGCTGATGCTGCTGTCGGGGTCGTGGGCCGCCGGGGGGAGAGGGAAAAGGAGGAGGAGGAGGAAGGTGTTCGCCGGCGAGGGCGGGAGGCGGTGGTCGGGGTCGTGGCAGCGGCGAAGGGAGAGGGGAAGGAAGAGGGAGGAGGCGGAGGGGATTCTTATAGGCGGAGGGGGAGGTCAGGGAGAGGGGATCGTGGCGGGCGGGGCGGAGCGTCGTGGCGGGGCGTGGGCCGAGCGGAGCGGGCAGGGCGGCCGGGAAGCGCGGGCGGCGCTGCGCGTGGCCGAGCGAGCGGCGGAGGATTCGGGCAGCGGAGCTGGGTCTCCGGGTCGGAGGCGTCGGGTCGGGTCTGGGCAGACCCGACCCGACCCGGTAGGGAACGGGTCTGGGCTGGGCTGCTGGGCCGGTCCACTGGGCCGGGCCGGCCCAAAAAATAAAAATAAAAATAAAATAAAATAAAAGTAATAATAATAATAATTAATAAAATTAATTAATTGCTCAAAATAGTTTTTAGGCATTTAAAAATAGGTCTGAGGCCCAGAAAAATCCAGAAAAATTACCCTAAGTCCAGTTTTTTATTTTACATCCAAAAATATTATTTTCATGATATTTTAATATTATTTATTAATAATTAAAAATTATTTATTAATTAAGAACCTTGATTTTAATTTCAGAAAATTCCCAGAAAATTCTAGAAAATTGTGAAAATCCCAATTTTAATATTTTTGAAAAATCATGGGCTTACAGTAGACAGATCCACACTTGTGAAGTATATAAATAAGTAAAAAAAAAGTTATAATCTCTAAATTTTATATGTAATGTGCAAATTGTTCGAAGGTAGAGCTTTCAGATAAAAGTTGAGATAATGTTGATAATCATGAGACTATAATTTATCTTTTAGCATTTGCATCAAAGGTTAAATAGAGTTGGTTTGGAATTATAACACATATTTAGCGACTGTAGTGTATATATATATATATATATATATATATATATATATATATATATATATATATATATATATATATATATATATATATATATATATAATTGGTGGGATTGTGAAGATGTAGTAGATATATATATGAAATGTGAGTGTCAGGGGTCTTGGTATCAGTGTGTGCCCCCATATATAGGTTGTGTGTGAGTAAATTGGTGGGGTTGTGAAGTAGAGAATAGTGTGAGCGTGTAGATGACTGTAGAAAGTGTGTTATAGTTGTCATTGTAGTGCTAATATTATATAATATATATATATATATATATATATATATATATGGTAAACGAAATATGAGCCATAGTGCTCATTTTTTTAAATGAGCCATACATATATGGACCAATAAAAATGGATCCCTACATCCTATGTGTACCCATGTGCACTAGTACACTATATTCCTATTGGTCCACATGTACATGGCTCATTTAGAAAAATGAGCACTATAGCTCATATTCCGTTTACCCATATATATATAACACTTACATCTAGTGCATATGAGTATGGGGGTATTGAGTTAATTATGAATATCTTAAGTGTGATACCAAGATACCAAGTGCATATATAGCTACATGTATAGGATTAGATATATAAGTTAAGTGGTAAATAGTTTCATATAAATAATACTCATTATAAAAGTAGAATAACTAGGTTTATGTTACAAGGTAGATAAATATAGGTTAAGTGGTAAATAATTTCATATAGATAATACTTATTATAAAAATAAGAAAACTAGGAATGCTTGTCGTAACCTCCGAAGTCAAGTGTCCATGTGATCCATTCTCTAGAAAGAAAATTTACTTCTGTAGACCTTTTAAGGCTATTAGAGTTCTACCAGAAATCAAGTAGACATTTGAAAATCTAGTCTAACTCTAATAGCCTCAAAAGGCTTGAGAAGTAAAAAAAATTCAGAGAATGACTCACATTGAATACGTGACGTCACACATTTCCTTTATTAGTGTTCACATATGTATCCATCTTTGCATCTATTTAGATAATATACTTAAACGATGTATATTTATCTTTGCAGAAGTATCTAGAAATAGATCTGAATTACTACATGCGTTATCGTTTGTGGATGTACAACCATCAACCTGATGACATGTGCGTTGTGCAGGATAAATTCATACAGGGGGTGGAACAGTTCCTGTAGTTCGCCAAGGTGTTCCCTCAATATATGGACGATACCAAAATTAAGTATCCGTGTGTGATATGTCGCAACTTAAAATATCACTCAGAAGTGGATGTGACATATCATTTGTACTCGAGGGATTTTATACTGAATTACTATCAGTGGACCTCACACAGAGAACTTGTGTCTTTAGCATCAGAGCCGGAGCCTTATATGGAGCTGTATATGGATGTTCATGACCACGCTGATTATGATGATGGGTGCGTGAACATAATTTTTGACGCTGTCGATCCGGACAATCGTGATGCAGCTGAGGAGGCACTGAATGCCGATGCTACAAAGTTCATGGAGTTACTGGAGAATACAAGGACTCCATTATATCCTGGTTGTGAGGATCTTTTACCATTGGAGGTGGTTACAAGACTATTGAGTATCAAGTCCAATTTTAACATGTCGCAAGAATGCTTCAACCGACTGATGGAGTTGATTATAGAGATCTTGCCGGCGGGTGCTAAGTTACCTAAAGACTTCTACCGGTCTAAGACGAGTATCTTAAACTACGTGAGCGGACGACTGCTAGTGCACCTGCAAAGGGAGGGACTGGTACTTTCTCCCAGCCCTCTACAGCTCCTCCTGATCCGACGTAGTTTTTATTGGAACATTTTTAGTATATTTGTGTATATTGGCCCATTCTTGGGTCTTTAATGTACTTATTTAATACTTTTTACTACATTATTTGGATGAGACGGATGTAACATTATTTTAGATTCATGTATTTATTTGTTGGGACATTCCTGCGTGTTTTGATATTCTTAACGTGTTTGTGTATGTACTTATCATTTTTCGTTCCCCATATACGTATTTGGAACATATTAGTTTTCCTGCCTATATTATTTGTTGCTGGTGTGTTGTCGTAGGCACCCAAAAATAAAACCTTTACTCTTGAAATAATATGTAGCAGTGAGAGTAAGGATCGTTGCCACAGAGAGTAATTAGTTTGATTTTTATGCTATATGAAATAAGATGGGGGGGGGAGTTTTGGATCAAAGCAAATTAAAACGAGCTAAAAATAATTAAAGTATTAAAACAATCAAAGAAAAAAATGTTGGTCTCAGTCAACATCCACCATTGGAATCTTAAAATTGATCATTGATGCAAACATAAATTATCATACTTTGAATATTCACCGTTGGAAGTATTTCCTATCTCTCTTAGGCTTAGATAATTAGAAACAAGCGATCTAATTAGCTTTAATTACTAAATAACCCAAGACAAGCGCTGAAGATTTAATCTAGTAATTTCTTAAAGAACAAAGAGATCGATGAAGCAAAACAACACATGCACAAGCGGTTGCTTTTAATTTTGTCAAAAGTTTTTCTCATAAGATCTAATAAAATAAAGCAGTTTATTAAATCTTGGTTGCTTCATAAATTAGAAAAATCAAACAATTACGGATTTGATGTCTAATTTAGCAGTAGATCGAAATGGATAATAGACTAGTAGGCCTCCTAGTAATTAAACAAAACAATCATGAAAGTAGGCATAGAAAAATATTCGATACTCAAAGCATAAATTAAACATATGAAATAATTTAGATCTCACAATTTTATTGATTCCAAGGCTTCTGTTTCCTTCGACCAACAAGACTTTTAGCTCCGCACGTTCATGAAAACTTCAAAAGAATATTGGAGAAGAGGAAGAAGAGTTGTGTGTTGTTCTCCATTTTCTCCTGATTTTTACCCCTTTTATACACTCTAAATTAGTTTTTTGAAGATCACAATATCTTTCCACAAATCCTCTAAGAGTTACAACAACCCAAACAATAAAATAAAATCCTTGAACAGGTTGGGAAATGGTTAATTCAGCTCCACTTTTCGTGCACAGCATAGTTGACTCAACTTCAAGTCTGATTTGGTCCATGTTGCAGACAGAATCTCGCAAAACTCAAAACAGAAAAATTGTACCTCTATCACTTAGCTTTCCGAATCATTTTGGATCAGCTCAATTGGACTTCGGATGAGCAAGTTATGACTATTTTTCTACAAGGTATTAAAACTGTCCAAAATTGATAATTAGCTCCATTTTGCATTTAGTGACTCCAATTGCATCCTACATCAAAATATAAAAATAATGAGTATCTTTAGACATCAAATGAGCATAAAGGAGTATACATTAAGGAATAAAAATATGATATTTTATGTTCTCATCAGTTGCATACATGGTAATTAGGTTGCATGTCATGGAGACTAGACCCATTCTTTGGTTTAATTAGACTCAAGGTCTAATTGTTCGGTTGGTTTGGGCATGAGTGAACCCATGGTCTAAACCTCAACCCTTGCATATATAAGTCAACTTATTTCTCTCTCTTCCCTTATTCTCCCATTTTTCTCTTCCTTCATTTAGGCAAGTACACCTTGCACTACATCGAAAAACTTTTGATTTTTGATTCTTGCTCTTTTCTTGTATTTTATTAGTCTATGTGCTTATGATGATTCTTAATACTTTTAGTACTTGGGATTTTCGATTTTAATGGGTGAATTTGAGTAGATCAATATTCTAAGTTTAGAATTTTTATGGGTTCCTTGATTTTTGGTGGTTTTGATCTACTAAAATATGGTATTTTCAAAAAAAAAAATTGGGATTGATGGAGCACTTCATTTCGAGTATTTTGGCTTTTGGTCTACTTAATTCGAAGTTAAAATAAAGTTTTTATGAAAAAAATAAATTTTTGGTTTTTGGAGTTCTCGTTATGGCTGAACTTGCTGTCTGGAGAAGACGAATTTCTCATGCGGCCAGCGCCATATGCGGTCGAGAGTTCCATGCAGCATGAACCTTATGCGGCCTAGACACTTGTCGCATATCCGACCAGCATGCGTCCATCTTGTTGGAAGCATGACGGATTATTACACAAGTGTTCTGGAGCTAATCCTTGAACTCCTTGTGTTTCACTCGCTGAACGAATGAGAAATTTGCTAAGTCCCAGAACGTCTCATATGGCCTTGACCCATATGGACAAGAAGATCTATGCGGCCTTGACCCATATGTGGCAAGTAAACCTATACGGCATCGACCCATATGAGGCAACCAGACCTATGAGGCCTTGACTCATATGCGACAACAACCTCTATGCGACACCTGTCATATGAGACACCGACTCTATGCGTCCCTGACCCTATGCGGTCCTCTATGTGCATGATTTGTTGATTTTCTTGGTTTGATATTTTATTGGATTTTATGATTCTAAGTGTGAGAATGATGATTGGAATGCATAAGAACTGAGTGACCATGTGTTGAACCTGACTATATGCTTGACTCGGCTATGAATAGGGATAGACCATGCGGCCAAGTGACTATGACTACCTATGTGCCTGACTCGACCTACGTATTGCTATGTGCTAGAACTCATGTAATTTACCAATGATTGACAACTTGACTCGACTATTGGTATCCGTGCTGAAATACTTACTACGTGCTATATGTTCCTACATGACAAGTGTTTCTACGTGATTATGTTACATGTTTATACCAAGGTGTGTCTACGTGCTAAGCGACATGTGATGAAACCAAATTCCTCCAGCATGGACATGATAGTTGGTCAATAACCAAGCATGGCTAGGATTTGTTAACTGTTGCATCACGCTCGGGTGAATCCAAATTGAACTGCTAAGTGATAAAGTGGATTCGTATCTAGCATGCCCGTACTACGGTACGACATATAAGGGGAGTAACATGTGACCATGCCATGTGATTCCAGCTAACCGTAGGGTTAAGTAGGCAACTAAAATATATAGAGCATTGGGAGGGACGAAATCCCGAGATCGTGCTTAACTAGCCACCCTCAATCATTATATGGGGAGTGAAGGCTGGACCCCATGGATATTGTTTAAATCCTCATTAGTAGATGGTAATATCTGACTATTATATTATACTATGTATTCTATGCGATCTTAGCACGGTGACCTTACGAGGGACCGGTGCATACTACTATGTGCTATACGGCGATTCATGGCTCTGCTAGCCCCTGCTAGAATATGGTTCGATCTGAAGATTCATATTATATGCATAATACCTCTGGGATAACCCAGACTCCACCTAGTAAGTCGTACAAGTGATTGGCCAATTTTGTAACTGAGCTTGATTGTGATTGTACCTTCTGTTAAATAGTTTAGGAACGTGGGCTATTATGGTGAGATGGTCTAACCCTTGTCCTTGTTTAGTTGTAGGGTTAGTTTGGTGTATCACGATAGGTTATGAACCAAAACTACGAGACATATATATATATATATATATATATGTAACCTGGTTTTATTTTTTCATTCGTACTTCCATTGTGGTACTTGTTAGTTGGGGTCTAACCCCACTAGTTTTGCATTGCCAGGTTTGGAACCAGCACCCGAGGATCAAGCGTACTTTCCTCTGAATAATGGCGTGCACCAGATGGATGGCTACTGAGAAAAATAAATGGTTTTCTTCTTCCCTGCTCGTTATTGTTCATTTTACTCATTTTGGGCGTTTAGCCACCGACAATTTTTAGCCGTAAATTTGGAATTTTAAATGGGAGGGCAAGTAGAATATCTCTTTTGTTTAAAATTAATTATTTCAAATATCATATTAGAGTCCGATAAACCCGATGGACCTGACCCAATTCGAGCCCGACCCGATCCTCCGGGCTTGGTCTTGGACTACATATGTTGAACCCGAGATCGGGTCGGACGTTGGGCTCAGACTAGGCATATGATTCTTCGGGTTGGGTTCGGGTTCGGGTTGAGCTCAAACCCGACCAAACCCGTCCGAGTTGCACCCCTACATGCAGTGCATGCACTTCTCCAATTTTGTAGACTTCGACCATGCAGTGCACGCACTTCATGTAGATAACTATTGACATATTTTGCAGACCTAACATATTAATGCTGGCTCACGAATACCATCAGTATCTACTAGAGAGGCAGTAATGAAGGTGATAAATCTTTCGATACTTTCCGAGCTTCATTTCCATTAATTTGTTTGAATCATTTTCTTCCACTCACTCTTGTTAAGGGCTTTCCATTAATTTGTTTGAATCATTTTCTTCCACTCACTCTTGTTAAGGGCTACGCATACCCTTTGCAACACTAACTCGCTACTCAAAAAAAACATATATTTTATAACTATTTATTTATAGTTATTTGTATTTAGCCTCCATTACTAATTTCTAATTCTTTTCCTCAAGTATTAATTTTATTACTACTATCCAACTTCTCAAGAGTTACTGATTAGTAATTATTGAGAAGGGGGGAATACAAATAACACTTGAAAAATACATAAAATTAAACTAATAATTGTGTGTGTGTGGAATAGAATTATGGATTAGTAATGGGAGGTAATAGCCGACAGTATCTTATTACACTGGCCGTGGACAACCTAACATCATTCTCCTATCTCCACCTATATTTGAGATTGACACCGAAAAATATAGGGCATATATATATATATATATATATATATATATATATATATATATATATATATATATATATATATCATGCATCGACCAGAAGCTCGTGCTGATCGCTTTTGGCCCACACATTATGTATTTCAAGCGAAGACAAACGACGATAGGTGCATGTTAGCGTTGGGAACGACGAATAATTCCATATATGATTGGGTACATCATGAAAACAATAGTGGGGTGATGAACATACAACAAGAAGGACCTCATTTCGTTCACGTTTCTCTATGTTCACTCTGACTCATCCTTGTCCTTTTTGGCACTCCTCGTTCGTCTCTCTAAACTACCGAATGATAGACCTCGGCAAGATGCAATGCCAGGCCCCATTTGTAGGGGAAAAGCTGGATCCGTGCATGCACACACACACACACCAACCCTTACCATAGGTGTTGAATACTTAATTTGGATGATGGAAGAACGCCAAGCACTACAAGCCTTCCATTCTAGTGAGAGGAGGGGGGGCCATGCAACATTTCTTGAGGGTGGTCTTTCCCTTTCTTCTGAAGCATGCCATCTGCACAAGCTTTTGAATACTTGTTTGATACAAATTATAGCAGAATTCATTTTTGTTCAGTGGTCCAGTATCTCTGTTCTCTCGCACTAGTGAAAGTATATGTTAATCTTTGCGCTTGGGGCAACCGCGGAGCTAGTGAGGTTATAACCAAGGAATTGTTGGTTGAAATCTATTTCCAAACCCCCTCTTCGACCCTTTTATCTGGTGTCCTAGAAAATTATTGGAATGGCTCCCTCTAACCCAGGAGAGGAAACCGAAAAAAAAAGTAAGGAGATGTTAATAACATAAGGCTAATTTACAACTAAATATTATAAACTTTTTTCAATTTACAAGTTGATCATATACTAATTTATCAAAATTAGCAAATTGTTATTCTAAAGTACGATTATTAACAACTAAATATCATAAACTTTTTAAATTTTGCAGCTTGCTATTTCCATGATGTTAATGATGGTACCCTTCATATATTTTTCTTTTTCTTAATGGTACCTTACCTAACCAGCTTAAGATAGCAAGTTACAAGTTGATAAAAGTTGAAGGTATTTAGTTTTTAATTATAATATCTTAGGGTATTAAGATACTAATTTTAATAGTCTATGGTAGCAACTTGAAAACTGGAAAAAAATTCAAGATATTTGGTTGCTCATAAGTGTGCTTTAAATGGGAATCCTATAAGCAAAATATTTCCAAGTATATTGATAGGCTATAGCTGTATATACAGTATATGAAGGTGATGGATCGATTGCTTCAAATACACAGTGAAGCAATTGATAACTAGACTTTGCAAATCAGCAAATTGGGTTGTCTCTCACATGGAAGATGTTTTAAGATACAGTTGGATGAATGAGAAACTGATGATGCCTTCAATAGGTGAAAAATCATTTGTATGCCCCCTTTTTTAATAAGCTAATCATTTTCACTAATATTAGTTAAATATACTAAAGTTAACTATGCATTTTTTAAATTTAAAAATCTTCAAATTGGATGTTTTAAATGGAGATATACTATTAGATTAGGATTTCTGTCTATCAAGTTAATATTACAGCTAGAATTCTGTTGGGGACTTTTCGGAGAAGAATATCAATTGATTGGAACGTGTGTGAAGTTAATTGGAAATATATAATCAAATTTCGTGGAAATATTGGGATTATAGAGGGTTTTCTTATACACTTGTTGGGTAATTCAAACCTTTGGGAATTTCATTATTAAGAGTGGGGATGAATTAATTAAGTGTGAGATCTCAGATATTCAGAATCTCCATCTCATCATAACAATATTGTGTATAGACAAATAGTATGCATGCTTGTTATGAACTAAAAATGCTGCAACTTTTAAGTAAGTTCTTTGATATGTTCATTATCTTGGATGCAAAAATTGGTTTTGTCCCACTGAAGCAATCTTACAGAAACAACATTAAATTTTTTTCCTTTCCATAAACATGGAATGACTCTTAACGAGATTATTAAAGCCTTACTGTCAACTGTGCAAGCCTAAGCCAGACATTTTATTCCGTGGGGGCGATTTTTTTTTTCTGGACCGTAGGAACAGGTCTTAAGAATAATTAAAAAAAAATTCATAGAAAACGAGGTCCACTGTGGGGGCGGTGGACCCCAAAGTGCTACATGTGGCTCCGTCCATGCAAATGCTCACCAACTTTATTTTTATTTGTTGACTAATCGATCCAACATCTACAGCTAAATTCAACACGCAGTTACTCTGGTTCATACTGATATAACAAATGAAGTTACCCACTAAAAATTCAACACACAGTTACTCTGGTTCATACTGATATGACTTATTCAGTTATTTCTACTTCACTAATATATTTCCAAATCTTTTCCCCCCAAAAAGGGACAAATCCACTCCACTGAGTGATCTGAGAAGAGTTTCTGACAACATGTCTTAGTACCATTACAAATGGTGTAACATGAGGAGCATACAATCGAACTAATTCATTGATCATTCTTGCAAGCCGTAAAGGCTTCTATAGTTGTTCACTCTCAATACAGATACTATGATCTTGCTCTACCTTAAGAAAATGATATTTAGGCTAATTTGTAATTAACTACTCTAATTATGCAGTTTTTTTGCAAATAAATATCCTATAGTATTTTAGTAGGCACTAAAATTTTCTATATTTTTAGTTTGCACTTAGATATCCTTAAACTACCAAAATAATTATGGATACCAAAAGTTGCATGCAATGCCTCTGGTGGTCCTCATTTAGTACCTCTTGTCCTTGTTCAATAATGCTTCTTTCAGTCCATTTGTCGAGGAATTTTTGAGGCCTTGCAGCATATTAATCTGGGGCCTCGTTTGGTTCTCGGATTTAAGGAATCGAGAAAAAAAAAATTATTTTTTTCCTTTGTTTGGTAGCCATAATCTTGGGAAGCATTTTCATGATAGGTAAAAAAATGGTTTCTCTCAAAATCCATAGGATTTATTTTTCTTCCTCCTTTTTCAACATTTATTACAAGAAATTAAGACAAAGATAGCCTTATGTTATTGTCTATTTTACCAACAAATATTTTTTCATAATATTATTTTTATTTTAAAAGACAAGGACATTATGGAAATATTAATATATTTTTTCTTTTCTTTTCTACACCAACCAAACACTGCAAAAAAAATCAAATAATTTTTCCTAAATATTTTTTCTGTTTTACTAAACACAGAAAGAAAAGAAAAAAAATCTGATAGAATCCTACTTTTCCATTTCCATGGAAAATACAAAAAATAAAAATAAAAAAAAATAAAAAAAATAAAAAAAATTCCTTCCGTATGCTCGTTCTTTCATGAGGTCCATGTTGAGTTCTAATGCTTCTGATTTCCACGACCATCATTATCATGGGTTGGTTCGAAAGGTGAAGAATTAAATGACCAAAACTTGTAGAGGATCTCGGAAGAAACGAGTAAGTCTCGTTGTTCTCTCTATTGTTGAATTCTAATAGTCGAATGCTATTGTAATTATAAGAACCCAAAGTTTGTTTTGTTTGGTGGCATTGCAGATAAAAGTGTCCAAAAACTAGCATTCAACTGTAGTATATAAAATCACGAAGGAATTAGACCACAACCACCTATCATCTTTCCTTGGAGACTTCTCAAAGAGTCGAAATCCCTAGCAAAATGGAAAAAACTGGGGAGGAACCTCCCCAAATTAACGATTTATGAGAATAAAACATACCATATTTTTGGATTCAAATAAAGTATTGTGGTTTATAACAAACCTACAAGTAGTCGATGATCAAAAACTTTCGTTTTTTGTTTTAATTGCTGATTGTTCAAATTGCAAGTATAGGCAAAAATGTTAGCAGATGCCTACACAGCTGAATTAGGTGACTGTCCTCCAACATAGAACATAGAGATTCCAACTGTCATCAATTGAAACTTTGAGTTACAGCTATAGGACTCACTAAGTTGAGGAAACAAATAACAACCTGCAATAATTTGACATAAGAGAAATCTCATGAGACTCTTTGGCCAGGTTTGGTTTGCCGAACCACAGTGTTGGAAAAAAAAAAGTCATTCATTTTCTTTGTTTGGATGCAGAAGAAAATGAGCAGGAAAGAAAATTAATTTTCAAGGAAAATAAAATTTGGGAGTAGGGGGAATTGGCGGAATGGTTCTCTTACTCATCTTATGGATTCACTTTTCCACCTTCAATTTTTACTTTTTCTTCTAATTTTTCAGCCCTTTACAAACATCGAAAAAAATTTAATAAAAATTGCAATTTCTAAATGAAAGAAAAGAACAAAGAATTAATTTTCTTTCTTTCTTTTCCGCAAACCAGTTGATAGTTGTTTTTTCTCCAGAAACGTCGCCTAATCCCACTCTCTCCTCTCATTCTAATTTTTCACTTTGCCGCTCTCTTTCTCCTGACTCCTCTCAACTCTCGAGAACCCTAACCCTACGGTCCTACCTACCCCCTCTGCCTTCAAATTTAGCGATCACCGCGGTCTTCTCGCTCTATCTCGATCAACTACTCATCTCTTCCTAGTCTTTCGTGTTTAGAGAACCCTAACCCTATGGTCCTACCTACCCACCTCACTCACAGATCTCCTCCACCCCATATCTCCTCCGACTCCACTAGACCAGAGTCTCCTCCTCCACCCAATATTGATCTCGGCTCACCCGGTCACCCCTATATCTCCGTCTCCACCCCATATCTACTCCGGCTCCACCAGACCTGTAATCTTTTTTCTGTTATATTTTTTTTGTTATATTTATTTTCTTTAAATTATTTTGTTTGAATCTCAGATCTACTACACCTATATCTCGATCTCTGCTCATAGTCACATATCTCCTCCAAGTCCACCTTGTAACTTGTAAGTATTATTAATTCATTTTATTTTTTATTTTTCTTATTTATAAATCATGAATAATGGCTTGATGCTTGTTACTTTTAGATATCAAAGTAAATTACTAAATTTTGTTTTTAATTTCTGTCATTAATAATTTCTGTTTTAAAAATTATTAATTTTTGTTTTAATTTTTTGTCATTAATAATGTTACATTATAGATATCAAAATGGCTTGATTTATAATTTGTTTTGTTTTTAATTTCTATTTTGTTTCATAAATTGTCAATAATTTTTCTGTAAGTATTTATAATTTGTTTTGTTTTAATTCCAGTTAGTGTCCGGGTTGTTAATGTTCTTGTTTCATTATGCAGGTATTTGGGGAGCTGGGTTGGATCCTTTGCTTGGATTTATCTTGAATCGTTGTAAAAACAACACGCATTCTCTCTTTCTCTCTCTCTCTCTCTCTCTCTTTGTTTATACGAGAGTTGACAGTGTCAATGTTTGGAATTGGAATATAATATAATGTGTTGCAAGGCAAATATTGCATATAGTGCCAATTTGCACAAATGCCGCTTTGCACAATGGCCAGTTTGCCAAAATACTTAAAATATGAAAATAATGACTTATGTTTATTGCATACATATTTTAGAATTATTGGTTTATGTTCATGTTATATATAAATTTGTTGGTATTTGTTTATGTTCTGTAACCTGTGTATGTTTATATTATAGGAGTTTATGTTCTGTCACATCGTGTATGTTTATATTCTTGGTCTGTTGTGTCACACCCCGATCTTTCGCGGAATCGACCTCCCCCGCCGAACGCGAATCACCGTGCCAGCGCTCCCGCAGGACGATCGTTCTCATCGGAACGTGATGCCGCGAGAGCACAAGTTGCACCCGCGCAAGGCCAAGTCCAGGACAGGCGATGAAATAACTAAGCCACGGAGTCGCACAGATAGTCGCCAATGCAGCAAAAATTTGAACGACACGAGTAAACGATCGTTCGATAACTAATTCTCAAGGTCGTTATAGAGGAAGCATATAATGAACACAAGTATAAAACAAATCAAGCACTTTATTGATTTTGAATAAGTATTACAAGCGGTGCTAGGCCGAGTTACAAGTCGCTCAAGCTCTCTCTCTCAAAATAATAAAAGTGTGTCAAGTGGCTTACAAATATGGAATGATACATAAGCGATGTTCCAACATTATGTCATGTATATGTGCTTTAGCTTCGGGCACAACACTCCAAGTCTCCAGAGCGAACTCCACATCTTAGCGGGCACGAGGGGGTACTCCGCATCGAACGAGGTTCTCTCACACCCTGCAAGCAACCTGGTGGGTTATCAGTACATCGAATGCACTGGTGGGGAGGTTTCTCGCCCGCTCGACAAATTCAAACACGTTTATTTAGTTACGTGCACAGTCTATTATGTTGTCTTCCTAGTCTTACATTAGGATCAGTTTTATGGCATATGATGAAAAGTCTAAACTCGTGTGGCAGTGCATCGTATGATATAAGAGTAACATGACTGAACTTACCAACTTACCATTCGTCCTTCCATATCCAAGGTAAACGAAGTTAAACCGAATATATATATATATGAAATCAAGGAATCGCATAAGCAAACATGTACAAGTGTCACGAACGTGTTTCTGACTTAGGTGAACGAGTTACTCAGGTTACTCAGATGTGATGCATTAGGTTGTTCCGGTTTTCATATTTCCAGTTCGATGCAATGACTCACACGCGGATTGCCGCTAAGCGAGATAACTTAATCTATGAACAGTTGTCGCTGGCATAGCCATAAAGGACTACGATGTAGTCTTGAGTGAGAATGGTATGCACGTAAAGAACACGAGGCGCTACACACCATCTCACTTGAAAACAAGACTAAGTCTTAGAGCGAGAATGGCATGCAGCGAAAAGATCACGAGGCGCTACATGTCATCCTGCCCGAACACGAAGACTAATACGATATTCCGTCCAGATCGGATCGGCCCTAGTGCCCTAACGAACGGCCGAAGGAACAAATTTAAAATACCTTGTGCACAAGTTGTCCACGACATGCAAATCTACTATATTACACGACATGAACAGGGTAGATCTTGATTCTGAACAAGTATTACACCATGAGCGAAGTTGATCACGATTCTTGATTGACTTGACACGATGCAACCCCCTAGTTCTGGCACTGCCATGGTGACATAACGGTCCCAAATACTTTTATGTTCAACTTGCACAAATTGACTACTTGATAGTCTTTCGGCCAAACTAGATAATCATATGCATGAAGTACTACATGAATCGTGGTAGGTTCTACGTAACGAGCATAGCAACTATGTGAAACAGCACAGTACAAGAAATATGCAATTGGTCTACTTGATACATAAGCCTTTATACTAGCATGAGTTAAATGGTTTAGTGCGAGTATTGAAACCGTACAGGGGCACATAGAGAGACGCATAAGAAAATCTATCAAGTTACTTATTTTTTCATGTTCTAGACAAGCAATACAAGATGTGATTATTCCTTTAGCTAGGTGCGTTGTATTCTTTATTAGCATGCAAGGGATGATTCGCCTAGCCACTAGCATGTATCGTCCATATTTTATGTGTGCAGGCTAAGCAAAGACAGGTTCATCATAGCCATTCACCTTAACGATGATTCGTCTCGGCCGAGCGATACTCTGAATGCTCCTTTAAAAATCTAAGTCTGAACTCCTGAAGGCCCAAGTCTGAATTCATTTGCATCAAGCGAGTCATCTTACTAAGTAAGGAGGGACGGATCGTTGTACTTGCGTTATTTGAATCGGCACTTTGCATTGACGTGGAGCGGGTCGCTATATTATACACCACTCAGAACAAGTCTCGTCCTCGAGACTTCCTGAGTACAAACCGTTCTATCATACACTATCGAATCTAACTCAAGCATACTACTTTGCATCCTTAGATCTATTCAAATATAACTTCCTACTCATTTCCATATTCTATGTCGAATGTGTGCTTAGTCTATTTTATTGAATGACTCTATCACTCAATTTGAGTTGACTATATCTACTCAATTATAGCATTCACTAACTCAGTCTTTATTGCATCTTAGCGCAGAATATATATCGATTAACACAGGGTATGATATAATCTATATTGCACAAAAATCTTAGGTTGAGGCTAACTTATTCAAATTTTTATACTCATCCACACAAATCTAACATATTCACTTGCATTAGCATTTGAGTTCAGCATATCGCGAAGTCTGGATCGTACACATATTCAAGGCATCCCCCAAACATATGCATATCAACCAACTTAGCGATAGCAAAGTCTTTGCACTCGAGTTCAATATTTTACTGAGTCTTGGATCGTGCACACGTTCAAGGCAACCCCCAAACATATGTATTTTAACCAAACTTAGCGATAGTGAAGTCGGACAAGCTACTCGCAGAAATCTCAAGGATTCTAGTTTATGAATCACAATGATACCTCAAACATGGTCAATCAAAATCTAATTTATTTTATATCTCACTCAAACCAAGCATTTTACTACCATCAAGCACTATCTATCCGATCTACCGACTAATGCTAAGTCCTATTGTCTATCCCGTTCGCGTCAAACATAAGTTCACTAGCACACGCTCACCGTTCCAAGTCTAACTCTAAGTTGTTGCCCCTGTTCTATGGCTTACCCAAGCAATACCCTAAAGTCGGTCACACAAGTTCTTTCACTCGACATAGGGTCGTCTGCCTAACAGCTAGGTCGACTTACAAGGTCATAGGTACTATTTACGTTCACGACTCACCATACCAATGGTCAATTATTGGTATCCCCAAGGACCTCAGTGCAGAAGTCGGGGCCGTGGTACTGGTTGAAGGATGTTGCATTTCACATAAGTACAAATTAGTTGCAAGATACTAGCCCCAATTTCTAAGGTCAAATCATTGTTCATCCGTACATGATATTCTATCTAAGCTTGTTTCACTCAGATTTCTAAACATCAAGCAGTGATCATATTTCTAAACAATGCTTGGTCAATTATCTACATCAACAAGTTCGTTACAGAGGGTTCGAGTCTGTTCAACAAAGCCATTCTTAAGACACGTCCGTCGGCCAAATCCTCGATATTTTATGTCGCATGTCAAACCTAGTGATTCACATAGTCTATCTCCTCAAAGATATGATAGGATCCACCTGTCCATTTTCTAAGTCTAGATCACCAAATCATGATTCAATTCCTACTCTTCGATCTCAATCATAAACTCTAAGTCGTCCAACATAATTCATGTATCCGTTCACGAAACTATCAAGCGTGTCTTACTTCACATTCTAGACTAACTCATCATCGAAATACTTCCGATTCACTTGTATTCTCAAACTCATCTTATCATGTCGAACCACAAGTCAAAACGATCATTCGATTGGCACGCTCCGATCTCCTGCAAGTTCGCTCATCCCCGTTGTACGTGATATCACCACGCTAATGCTCTCGCGGGATAATTATCCTCAACCGGGCGTGACGTATGTGCGAGCCTGGAGTTACGTTCGTACAAAACAAGAACGTCAAACGTTATGGTTATCATTAAAATGAATAGATACCTTATCGTTATACTTAGTTTCATCCAAGTTACATATTAATCCATCAAGTCGTGTTCATCTAATAACCATTCATGTCGTGATCATAATTCGTCTAGCCAGATTGTCTAACTTCAATAATACCGTTTTGATCAATCCATAGTCTACCTATAGCATTTCTCAAACAACTAAGTTTAAATCCTCTATCCAAAGTTTATTTACCTTTGTTACGTTCTATTTCATAGAGTTCGTCTGCATAATCATCTAACATATTGGGCCCTGATCTCCCCCGAGTTCTCTCATCTCCGCCGGACGTAAAATTCCTACGTCAGCGCTCCCGCGGGTTAATCGTTCTCATTCAGGGTCTGATGTCGAGTGTTATCTTTCGAACTAGATTTAGGATCGTTCGTCCAAATCCAAGGTTAAATCCGTTATCACTTACCTTAATTCATTGAACCACAAAATTTTCTAACTTGTATCAATTTGTGCTATCTTTCAACTATCGATATTATATCAAGTCTTTCAAATTTAAAACTACAACCATCCATACCCGGGCTAATTCTCTCGAGCGATATCCTACTAAATCTAAAATTTCCATGCGCACTATCCTTCATTCGCGCTAACTTCGATTACATCCTCATGTATTCTATCACAATTTAAGTTTTGACCCATTCGATTCAACCCAAAATCGCACGTATGATCTACTAAGTTTCCTCGACCAAGATGTTAATTTTTAATATTTAAATTCCTACTCGATATAAGCCTTATTATTTGCTCAACATATTCCCAATTGTTCGTCCCAACTCATGAATGAGACCTTTTTGAATTTACTACTAGTTAGACATTACTTATATTATGGCTTTGCACAATCACATCGCTTGTTGCTAGACTCGTTTGCTATCCTGAAATCCTTGATTCGCTCAAACATTTTTGAGACGATCAATACACCACTCAGGATTCGAGTTACTCGATAAATCGTCAAAACTCACTCTATCCCCAAATCGTATTCGTTCTTGAGCTATCGATTCACCACTCAAGAATCGAGTCATCCAAATAAATCTCTAATCGCGTTCGCATCGCTCACTCGCATATCCACTAATTTGTTCCTTAGAACTCCTACACGATCCCTATGCATCACCTTGATAAATCTTAGTCTCGTACATCCCCCTATCGATAGTCATCCATGTAACCCAATAATTTGATTCATAACTTATCGACTCAAGTATCCATTCGAACCATTTCTAAGAATCCAAGCACGATCTTCTAAATTTGCCATAGCGATAATCCGATAATGTCTCTATCAATTTCCATTATAAGTCTGACTTATCCTTATCCGAACGACATTCAATCTCGTTAGCAAACTTGCTCGCACCAAAGGGTCTTTGCGCGCGATACTTAACACAACTTAGCCGAAAGGCTGTGTGCATAGCTATCCCGTTCGAACGATATTCTAGTCTCGTACACAAACCCTTTAGCATTAGTGTAAGGTCATTCTGGTTCGCACGTAACTTATAAATTCTAACACGAGTCATGAGTCTTATCCAAATAAAGTCTGACACAGCTCGGCATAAAGGCCTTCGCATTACTATCTCGTTCAAGCAATCATTCACATGTACTTTTGAAGATATTTAGACTCATTGTATAGAATATCCCAACAGGACAACGAAAGAGAGTACTTGTAACATAACCTGTGAACAAGCTTTCTCGGCATAAAGGCCTTCGCATTACTATCTCGTTCAAGCAATCATTCGCATTTATTTTGAATCATAAGAGAAAAAAATCGAAGGATGCTAACCAAGTATTGTTGCAATTTCAGTACGCGAAACCAAGGAGTGGTCGTTGTGTAAGGCTTTTCCATCCTCTCGGGCTTTGGCCCTTCGATGAATTCAATTTAGTCTACACGCCTAAATAAAAAGAATTTTCTAGTTCACTTATGATGCCTATCTCTATGCTTAACATATTCATAAATAAGATAAGTTAAAAAGGAGGTAACTATATGCTTGATACATAGAACTGTTGCATTACTCGTTGAAATGAATATAACCTGTCCCTTGATCACATGTTGTACCAATAAAAAAAATGATAGATGGTTACGTGGCCCGTACATCTAATAAGAAGAAAGGATGTATTGTATGCTCGTTGTTCTACTGTTGCATAATAGTACTTTTGATTTGATATAAGTGCATTCATGCATCGGTCTGGAAAAACTTGTGCACAAGGGCGTACCCTCTCATTCGGTTCCTGGGGCACTGGAAATCGTTCGGCCTAGAAGAGGAAATGACACCATGAGGCTTGAAGATCCCGTGATTAAGGAAGGATGTCAGTCTATTAGTGAGATGGGCTTGAACGTCCCAACTGCTGATCATGGGTTTTTATGGACCATCATGTAGTTAGGCCGCATGCTAGGTCTACCTTATCGCACACCTAATTTCTTGATGCCAAAGAGTCATAAATATCATACATATATGCAAATTGTTGCTAACTTGTATGTCTGCTGCAAGGATAACCGCTCGACCGTGGGTAAGATTTACCTTATGCGTAGTCTATATATTGTTTATGTTTTCTTTGCATGAATTATAAAAAAAGAAACTAGACAACTAGAAAGATCACATATTAGTAATACTAGCTTCACATGTTTACTTAGTGTAGATTTTTTAGGTGAGTTTGGCCACGGTCACTCACCAGTACATGTTGTAGCACTGACCCACGTTTGTGGACAAATCTCCATGTTCTGGTAGCGAGAGTTTGGCAAAAATTTTGAAGCTTTAGGAGCGCATCATTTCAAGCGAAACCATGCTCGTACTTCTTTCCAAAGCTTTTCTCTGTAGTGTGCATGCTCTTCTTCCGCTAGGTGTTTTGATTTTGGTCCTACTAAAAGGGTATGATGTATAGGTGAAGTGGCTAGTTTTGTGTTGTAAAAAAATAAAATTTGTAAGTCATCTGTGGCATATTTTGTAATCAGTCAAGCAAGTACTTTGTAATCCAATATTCAAGTATTCAATAAAAAAGTATTTTTTGTTCCTATCAAATGTGTTTAACTTTGGTTCTCTATATTTAAATCTCGTGCTTCTCTATATGTATATTTTGTCTAACTTGTGTTTTGTGCAGGTACTATGCCTTGTGCAAGCGCAATTTAGGCTTGCATGATATCACGTCCAAGCGAGGACGATCGGCCCTTACGAGATCGGGGTGTGACAATTCTGCCCAAACACGAAGACTAATACGATGTTTCGTCCGGATCGGATCTGCCCCAGTGCCTCGACAACCGTCCGCAGGAACAAATTTGAAATACCTTGTGCACAAGTTGTCCGCGACATGCAAGTCTACTACATTACACGACATGAACAAGGTCGATCTTGATTCTTAACAATTATTACTCCACAAGCATAGTTGATCACGATTCTTGCTTGACTTGACACGATGCGTTCCCCTAGTTCGGGCACTGCCTTGGCGACCTAACGGTCCTGAATACTTTCATGTTCAACTTGCACGAATTGACTACTTGATAGTCTTTCGGCCAAACTAGATAACCATATGCATGAAGTGCTACACGAATCATGGCAGGTTCTATGTGACAAGCATAGCAACTATGTGAAACAGCAGAGTACAAGGAACATGCAATTAGTCTACTTGATATATAAGCCTTTACACTAGCGCGAGTCTAATAGGTTAGTGCGAGGATTGAAACCGTACATGGGCATATAGAGCGGTGCATAAGAAAATCTATCAAGTTACTTCTTTTTCCATGTTCTAGACAAGCAATACAAGATGTGATTATTCCGTTAGCTAGGTGCATTGTATTCTTTGTTAGCATGCAAGGGGTGATTCGTCTAGCGACTAGCATGTATCGTCCATGTTTTATGTGTGCATGCTAAGCAAAGACAGGTTCATCGTAGCCACACACTTTAGCGATGATTCGCCTCGGCCGAGCGATACTCCGAGCGTGCCTTTGAAAGTCTAAGTCTGAACTCCTGAAGGGCCAAGTCTGAATCACTTTCATTAAGCGAGTCATCTCACTGAGAAAGGCGGAACGGGTCATTGTACTTGTGCCATTTAAATCGACGCTCCGTATTGACACGGAGCGGGTCGCTACATGTTGATGTTATGTTACTTCTGTCACATGTGTATGTAGGACAGTATGTTGTTTATATATGACTGGTTAATTAGCAGTTGTTATTTTTGTAGGACAATATGATTATTTTTAATCTTTAGATTAAAAAAATATTAAGGTTAGGTAAGGGTTAGGTAGCTTAGGTTACTCACCTAATTATGTGATATTTGTTAGGTAGCACCAATCAATGGCATCAACTTCATATTCATGCTATGTGCGTATTTCTTTATTTATATTCAAATTTTATATTCATAGCTCATATATTAAAAGTCTTATTTTTTTAGATGTCGCACAAAGGTGATCCACCTCAACCACCAACTAGTCCTTAAGCTACTCATGAGCCAATTTCTAATCCTAAATCGAGTCTTCGGGTTACTAGAAAATCTATAAAGAAATGGGCTATATATTGGGATAAATTTGATAAAATTGTGAATGCAGAAGGGCGTCTAAAAGCTAGTTGCAAGCATTGTAAAAGAGAGTACCATTGTCATAGTAAAATAAATGGGACAAGTGTTAAAAATTATTGGAAATCATGTACGTCGAATCCAAACAATCATGATTTCAATCAATCAATACTCAACTTGCAACCAAATAAAAAGAGTATGGGTAAAATACTCACTAGTTGGAAATTTAGCCAAGATGAGGTTAGGAAAGCCTTAACGCGTATGGTGATTGTTGATGAGCTTCCGTTTCGATTTGTTGAATGCGAAGGCTTTCGACACTTTATGAGTGTTGCATGTCCCATCTTTCGTATTCCATCAAGATTGACCGTTGCACGAGATTGTTATGATATTTACTCTATTGAAAAGAGTAAGTTCAAAGCATACTTGAAAGAGTCTAAGCAAATGGTTTGCCTACCAACGGATTCGTGGACTTCATTACAGAAGATAAATTATATGTGTCTTACGGTTCATTACATAAATGAACAATGTGAATTGAAGAAAAAAATTATAACTTTTTGTCCTATTTCTAGTCACAAAGGGGAGGCCATCGGAGAGGTTGAAAAATGTTTGCATGGGTGGGGTATTGATAGGTTATTCACCATCACAGTTGATAATGCTAGTTCTAACGATGTTGCTATTTCTTATTTGAGCAAGAAGATCCAGAATTGAGGAAATAACGTTCTTGATTGCAAGTATTTACACATAAGATGCATTGCACATGTAAACTCCCTCACCCAAAATAGGTATTTTGTGTATATTTTATATTATTATATTTATTATATATGTTGAATTTATTTAGAATATGCTCTTAGTTAATTAGAAAAGAAATTTCTTGATATATTTACTTATATAAATATTCATTTAGAATTATTTTAGGTTATTTTAGATTTTTGGAGATTTTTCTAGAATTTTTTGGTAATTAAAACTTAGAAAACATAAATTTCTAGGACTTCTATGATTTACTATACGACCATACTTGCATGTCGTTCCTACCAAATATTTATTTTAGTTTAAAATATTTAATTATATTTTTTTTGTAATTTATTTAGAATTTTAAGAAATTATTTAGATTTTAAAATTATTTAGGATTTATTTGGATATATATAGTCTTAATATTAGATAGATACTAATTTAGTGTTAATAGATATTAATAAGATTTTATAAATTATTTGTATTATCTTTAATTATATTTAAGATTATAAATTATTGAGATAAATTCAAACTCTATTTTAAATTAATTCAAATCCTGAACCTACTAGGAAATCAACTTCATGCATATCCTATCCTTATTTAAATTCATCATAATCCTATCCAAATTAACCAATCCTAGTCGTATTTAATTAAGTAGTGTCCACCATTATAAATAACTCATCCTTCATATTTTTCTTTCCCAAATTCCTCTCTTTTTCGTCCAAAAAATAGTCAAAATTCGTCATAAATTCAGCCTCATTTTCTACTAGTTATGACGAATTAAAGAGACGATATCTCCTAGCTCCGGACTCCAAACATGCTCCAGTTTTTTTTGTTAGAACGATAATGAGGTTAGATTTCTGATAATATAAATTGTTTTTCTAAATTATTAGTATTAAATTCTGGAAAATTTGTAGAGCACAACATGTCCAAAAATAGACGTGTTTCGATATTTTCGCGATTTCGGGAGAACCAGGAATCAGAATCACGAACCGTTTAAAGTTTCGGAAAGCTAATGTCGAGATCATCGACATATATTTTTCCCAGAATTTATTTCAAAGTATTTACATACTGTTAATTCTGTAGAACTTCTAGGTTAGAATTTAACCATCGGTGCACAATACAAAATTTGTATGTGCCATAATTCCCAAACGAATTTGAATTCAGACGAGCCATAAATTCCAGTATGTTTTTGATACTGAAATCTACAGGAAATCATGCATGAAAATCGAGTTTGTATCGGTTGACTTTTTGGTCAACAGATCGCCTCGATTTGCGTGCCATGAGTCTTGAGTTGATAAAATTTAGTTTCTTTGAACAAAATTTAGGAATTAACATAAAAATCAGAATAATAAGATTAAAATAGGATTTTAGAGTAATTATTCCAGAATTAAATAAAATAAAGTAAATTAATGGTTATATTATTATATAGTTATATGAATATATATGTAAGTAAATGCTAATTGATAATTATGACTAAATATTCAGACTGTATGATCCTAGGACATCGTGGACTATCCCATACTTACCTTGACCATGTTGACCCAAAGAACTTGTGAATTTGTCTGCCTTGCGTACACTAACGTACTGGCATAGACACCTGTCAGTTGACTGACTAATTTCGTACAGTACTTGAAGACGCGACACCCGCATAATTCAATGCGTAATTGACCGTTTTAGATGACTAGTGTTACCCCTAGTATACCCCCTGATTCCAGTGTAAATATGGTTGAGTATGTGCTAGTGTAATGACTAATGATTCTATTATATTATATTTATGTGTACATAGGATATTGGATTGTTCTGCGCAATTTCTGGAGCAGGTTATTGGTATATTGCAGCTTCCTTGCCAGGCAAGTATACCTTGCCATTGTACTGTTATTTATATTCCATATGTTGCATGCATCTTTATTTTCTGTCTTTAGTTCATATATTTTAACTGTTATATAAAATGTGCGCGACGGTGACGTCGCGATATATTTTTATTTATGTATTGTATTAACCTTGTTCATGAGACTACCCCCATTATCATGTAGCACCATTAGGTTCATTGGCCGTGACACAGTGGTTACACGAGTGTGAGTCTCATATAGATCACGGACTGCGTGACAGGTCTGGCCTCCTGTACGTATGGGCCGTGCGTTAGGAATAACTGCTGTTAGAAACTTTGCATGCTAGTAGACTTGGCAGTTATTAGAGGTTTATCGTGTCATGGACATGACATGCTTAGAGCATGGGGTGGGGAGAACAACAAGTACCACATTTGAGCTCCTTTGCACTTTTTCTGTGACGTCCGGATTCTCCGCTGGAGATACGGGTGGTGATGACCCATATATATATACATTGGCGGGCCTCCGCCGTTCAAAAGACGACGTGCCTTTGGGCCCCTGGATCTTCAAAAGAGAACCATGCCAAATCCCAGTTTTCAGCCAGATAGCTCACTTGTGGGGAAAGTTGTTCTTAACTGCATTCACTTAGATGGTTAGGCGACCCTTTGGATATTTATTTCAGTACTTTATTGGCATATGTTTAAGTATCTCGTTATGTCCCTCTGAGGACCTGGTCCGCTGCCAGGTGTATTTTTTCTTGAGTATTTGCAGGAGCGCAGATTTGGATGGTTACATGTGATCCGAGGATGTCTTCTCTTCGAGCTATGATGGATAGCTGGGATCCTTATATTGTGTTGTGGTGTTGTACTCATATTGTATTTGCTCTTATATTCGAGTTGGTAGTGGATTTGTTTCCATCCAACTATCATCCTTAGATACTTCTTATTGAGATCTAGTTTCATAGATACTGGTTATTTATTTCTATATGATTTTGGTGGACGAGATTTAGATTTTACCATGTGACTTGTGACATATGTTTATACCACTTGTGGATTGATATCCATATTACAGCGCACGTGTGGATTTGGTTTCCATATATTGGAGTTGCCATATCCATGCGACTGGCATGCTTACGTGTTCTAGTCCTTCGTATTTTGGGACTGGGGCGTGACATATTTTTGTGGTGGCCCATGCAGGTCGAGAGCATATTGTCTCGATTACGTTACTGTACCGAACAAGCCTGCACATAGGACTAGAGTATAGGATCTCATCCATAATTGACTATGATTCACCTTCCTCCTCTATGATCTATTCGAACAATTGTATCATGCTTGATTCCTGTACTTCCCTAATAAGTTCCTTGAGTATATATGGCCTTCTGCTAGAATATAGGAACCCCTGTTATTAGGATGATAATTAGAGTAGCACACCTATTAAGAATACAACGAGAATATAGACACACCACTAAGTTTAGAATATCTAGTGAACCCTAGAATTTCTTATCTTTAGAATTGATTTACCATTACCCCCTGATGTATTATGAAGACTTGAGAGTAGTATAGACACTACTAGAGTTAGTTAGAAGTTTTACCATAATATTTGACCCTAGTATTGAGGAACCAATGGAGAACCAATATTGAACATTAGGACTGAACCTAACCCTCATAATTGGATAGTATTAGAGAACTATAAAACTTATGTCATTGTCTTGTTACTAGTAGACAGCACCCTAGAAAGCCTAGGGGAGTGTAATCAACACTTTTCCTTGATCATACCTCGAACATAGCAACTAGCATACCACTTCCCTTTAGAAAACCATGATGCTATCTAGAGCCCTCTATATTAATTTCATATATTGTTCCACTGTGACCTTAGCGTTCGCTAATTGCGCGACGACTAAATTATGTTCTTCTTTCCTCCATCTTTCAATTTTGTGCCATCTGACGCTCCTGATTGTAGACCAGTGATTTTATTCTATGTTAGGATATATAGTTTGTTAAGGTATAGTGGTAATCTTGAATTTTGAATGGTGTGCCTTGTAGTTAGAGCATGATAGTTGAGTTATTCATTTAGATTGTGATGATTACCCCTTAGCTTTAAATCACGAAATTTGTACCCATAGCTCGATACGAGTTAAATCCCTTTCCCCTTAACGGCTAGTAACTCTTCTATCCCTACGGTTGACACCTGTTCTATGAGCACTTGACCCTTACCTATATAATGCAATAGGAGACCCTAATAAGAGTTTCTGTTCTATGTACATGTGCAAGGTTATTTTTGTAGGTATCCTTAAGGCAATACAGTAGTAGTTAAATTATTTTAAGTTGGATAGTATACCTCACCACCTAGTATCACGTAGTCCCTGTGATCCATTGATGAAGTGTAACTGAATGACATTAATTGTATGCTAGCAAAGACGACAGTGTTTATTCAGACGATAGAATTTAGAGGTCCATGTCCCTATTGGTCGACTAGCGACTTAGACAAGGAATTAGTATGACAACTGTAGAGATTGTATAGTCTTTCATTATTATTGCTTATTTTGCTTTTATTTTTGTGAATTTGAATTGTTATGAACCTTCTTTCATCATAATCTAGCGTATTCATATTTGTTGTACTACCTTAACTTATGCTGCTATTATAGCCTAGTTTTTGCAAGCTTATTCTTTATCGAGCTTGTTCATGACATACCTATTATTGGGGGCCCACAATAATACATTTCAGAATCAGTGTATTAGGGTCTAGCTAACCTTAGTGCGCTTGGTTCGCCCTTCGCATAACTACTTTACGTGGATTGAGATATGTAGTGATTAGTAGACGAATATACTTACCCTCTAGATATGACAAAGTATATCATATCAAGTACATAACTGCACCGATGTGAGCATGCGAATAGAAAATTACCAAATTAAGATTTCAATCCACAACTGTCTTGACAATTCCCATTTGAATTCTTTAAACCCTTTGATTCCCATACTTCCATTCTATTACCCCTCCTTGAACTCTTTTCCGTTGCTTTCCGTCTTCCCTTATTTCGGAAAGACGAAATCTTGTGCTTGGATATAAGTGATACACGGATAGTACAAGATATACCCCATATGCCAATCACATTATTTGGTGACTATCTTTCATAATTGATTAAGGGCATATCACATATGATATAGTTGGTGTTAAAGTTTTGAGGATTGAATGACATGAGAAAATAAATTGAGGAATATTTTTCTTAAGTGTAAGAGCCTTATGTGATAGATGGATAAATTTTAAGTTGGGTAGAAATTACAGTATTAAACTTGAGGAAAATTCTTTTAGATTGTGATCAAGTAGGATTAGATTGAGAGATTAAGTCCTTTTAAATGTGGAGAATTTTAAAAGAGGGATTAAGATAATGAGGATTTAATGAATTTTAAAAATCTTGATATTGAGGACCCAATATTTATACTTTGAGCACATGATTTAAATTTTGAATATTGAAGGATGAATCATCGATTTAAATTTTGAGGATAAATATAGAATTTTAGACTTGAACAATTGGTTAATTAGATTTAAATTTTACAATTTGATGATTTGAATTAAAAGTTCAATTTTGATTGTTGGGTCACCTATTTGAAATATTGAGGATGTAAATTGAGTTTAAATATTTGAATAGTACAAAATTCTTAAGTTAAGAATAGGAATAAGATTTGATTAGAATTGTTTATTGTTTAAAGTCTAGAGGAGATTATGATAGTTGAAAATTATGATATAAATTTTGATGTGGGATGTCATATAGACTTGAGTCAGATTTAGATGTTGATTATTTAAAAATCGAGAAGAGATTACGACAGGTTGAATTTTGATTTAAACAGTGGTTATATTAATTTTGAAGTGATCGCGATAGATTCGAATAGATTTTGTTATTTAAATTTTTGGAAGAGATTGCGATTGACATACCTTATGTACGAATGTGAAGGATTTAACAAATTATGTCTTATTTTAATTTCGAGGACGAAATTATTTTAAGTTGGGTAGATTGTAAACTCCCTCACCCAAAATAGGTATTTTGTGTATATTTTATATTATTATATTTATTATATATGTTGAATTTATTTAGAATATGCTCTTAGTTAATTAGAAAAGAAATTTCTTGATATATTTACTTATATAAATATTCATTTAGAATTATTTTAGGTTATTTTAGATTTTTGGAGATTTTTCTAGAATTTTTGGTAATTAAAACTTAGAAAACATAAATTTCTAGGACTTCTATGATTTACTATACGACCATACTTGCATGTCGTTCCTACCAAATATTTATTTTAGTTTAAAATATTTAATTATATTTTTTTTGTAATTTATTTAGAATTTTAAGAAATTATTTAGATTTTAAAATTATTTAGGATTTATTTGGATATATATAGTCTTAATATTAGATAGATACTAATTTAGTGTTAATAGATATTAATAAGATTTTATAAATTATTTGTATTATCTTTAATTATATTTAAGATTATAAATTATTGAGATAAATTCAAACTCTATTTTAAATTAATTTAAATCCTGAACCTACTAGGAAATCAACTTCATGCATATCCTATCCTTATTTAAATTCATCATAATCCTATCCAAATTAACCAATCCTAGTCGTATTTAATTAAGTAGTGTCCACCATTATAAATAACTCATCCTTCATATTTTTCTTTCCCAAATTCCTCTCTTTTTCGTCCAAAAAATAGTCAAAATTCGTCATAAATTCAGCCTCATTTTCTACTAGTTATGACGAATTAAAGAGACGATATCTCCTAGCTCCGGACTCCAAACATGCTCCAGTTTTTTTTGTTAGAACGATAATGAGGTTAGATTTCTGATAATATAAATTGTTTTTCTAAATTATTAGTATTAAATTCTGGAAAATTTGTAGAGCACAACATGTCCAAAAATAGACGTGTTTCGATGTTTTTGCGATTTCGGGAGAACCAGGAATCAGAATCACGAACCGTTTAAAGTTTCGGAAAGCTAATGTCGAGATCATCGACATATATTTTTCCCAGAATTTATTTCGAAGTATTTATATACTGTTAATTCTGTAGAACTTCTAGGTTAGAATTTAACCATCGGTGCACAATACAAAATTTGTATGTGCCATAATTCCCAAACGAATTTGAATCCAGACGAGCCATAAATTCCAGTATGTTTTTGATACTGAAATCTACAGGAAATCATGCATAAAAATCGAGTTTGTATCGGTTGACTTTTTGGTCAACAGATCGCCTCGATTTGCGTGCCATGAGTCTTGAGTTGATAAAATTTAGTTTCTTTGAACAAAATTTAGGAATTAACATAAAAATCAGAATAATAAGATTAAAATAGGATTTTAGAGTAATTATTCCAGAATTAAATAAAATAAAGTAAATTAATGGTTATATTATTATATAGTTATATGAATATATATGTAAGTAAATGCTAATTGATAATTATGACTAAATATTCAGACTGTATGATCCTAGGACATCGTGGACTATCCCATACTTACCTTGACCATGTTGACCCAAAGAACTTGTGAATTTGTCTGCCTTACGTACACTAACGTACTGGCATAGACACCTGTCAGTTGACTGACTAATTTCGTACAGTACTTGAAGACGCGACACCCGCATAATTCAATGCGTAATTGACCGTGTTAGATGACTAGTGTTACCCCTAGTATACCCCCTGATTCCAGTGTAAATATGGTTGAGTATGTGCTAGTGTAATGACTAATGATTATATTATATTATATTTATGTGTACATAGGATATTGGATTGTTCTGCGCAATTTCTGGAGCAGGTTATTGGTATATTGCAGCTTCCTTGCCAGGCAAGTATACCTTGCCATTGTACTGTTATTTATATTCCATATGTTGCATGCATCTTTATTTTCTGTCTTTAGTTCATATATTTTAACTGTTATATAAAATGTGCGCGACGGTGACGTCGCGATATATTTTTATTTATGTATTGTATTGACCTTGTTCATGAGACTACCCCATTATCATGTAGCACCATTAGGTTCATTGGCCGTGACACAGTGGTTACACGAGTGTGAGTCTCATATAGATCACGGACTGCGTGACAGGTCTGGCCTCCTGTACGTATGGGCCGTGCGTTAGGAATAACTGCTGTTAGAAACTTTGCATGCTAGTAGACTTGGCAGTTATTAGAGGTTTATCGTGTCATGGACATGACATGCTTAGAGCATGGGGTGGGAAGAACAACAAGTACCGCATTTGAGCTCCTTTGCACTTTTTCTGTGACGCCCGGATTCTCCGCTGGAGATACGGGTGGTGATGACCCATATATATATACATTGGCGGGCCTCCGCCGTTCAAAAGACGACGTGCCTTTGGGCCCCTGGATCTTCAAAAGAGAACCATGCCAAATCCCAGTTTTCAGCCAGATAGCTCACTTGTGGGGAAAGTTGTTCTTAACTGCATTCACTTAGATGGTTAGGCGACCCTTTGGATATTTATTTCAGTACTTTATTGGCATATGTTTAAGTATCTTGTTATGTCCCTCTGAGGACCTGGTCCGCTGCCAGGTGTATTTTTTCTTGAGTATTTGCAGGAGCGCAGATTTGGATGGTTACATGTGATCCGAGGATGTCTTCTCTTCGAGCTATGATGGATAGCTGGGATCCTTATATTGTGTTGTGGTGTTGTACTCATATTGTATTTGCTCTTATATTCGAGTTGGTAGTGGATTTGTTTCCATCCAACTATCATCCTTAGATACTTCTTATTGAGATCTAGTTTCATAGATACTGGTTATTTATTTCTATATGATTTTGGTGGACGAGATTTAGATTTTACCCTGTGACTTGTGACATATGTTTATACCACTTGTGGATTGATATCCATATTACAGCGCACGTGTGGATTTGGTTTCCATATATTGGAGTTGCCATATCCATGCGACTGGCATGCTTACGTGTTCTAGTCCTTCGTATTTTGGGACTGGGGCGTGACAGCACACATCATCAATCTCGTTGTGGTATATCTCGTTGTGGTTGATGGTTTAAAATTGATGTCTCCGTCGGTTTCTCGTGTTAGGAATATGATAAGATATGTGAGACACTCTCCTAGTAGATTCCAAAATTTTAAATAGTGCGTTGAAGCCGAAAAGATACAAAACAAAAAGTTATTGTGTCTTGATGTTAGCACCCGTTGGAATTCTACATTCTTGATGTTAGACACGGCTCAAAGGTTTGAAAGTGCCTTTGAGAGATTCACATCTATTGATTCGTGGTTCAAAGTAGAGCTAGCAGAGAATGGTGGGTATCCTAGTAAAGAAGATTGGTCTAATGCAAGAAGATTGTGCACTTTTCTAGAACACTTCTACGACCTCATAATGCGTATATCGGGTTCTTTATATGTCACTTGCAATAACTTTTGTGATGAAATCACATCAATAGATCAATAGACATTTTATTGGGCACTTCAAAGGAGAGTAGTGACTTTGACTTGTCTATAATGGCCGACAAAATGAGAGAAAAGTATGATAAGTATTGGAGGGATATTGAGAAGATTAATATGGTTATCTTTATTGCACAAATTCTAGAACCACGACATAAGTTAGAGTATGTGTAATATGCTCTTGATCAACTATATGGTACGGAGAAGAGCGATTCCATGAAAAAGAAAGTGAAGAGTGTTGCGTACTTTATATTCAATGAGTACAAAACATTAACCTTTCTCTAATTGGTAGCACTAATACTACTATTCCTAGTGATAGAGTTCATTCTTCAAGTAAAAATCAACCGGGTGGCACATTGCAATTGAAAAAGTTTATGAAGGCACAATTCAAGAAGCATAAGTTGGAATTGAATGGTGGTGATACTAAATCGGAGCTTGATCGTTATCTAGATGAGAGTACCGTAGATGATGATGATGATGATGAAAGTGATTATTTCAATCTTTTGGGATGGTGGAAGCTTAGTTCTCCTCGTTTTTCGATCCATATTAAACGAGAAAGTGTTAATGATGATTACGACTTGAGAAAGTGTACTTGATACTACATGGCATCATACTATGATGCATAAATCCGCCATATGAGCCATATTAGACTCTCTCTTTTTTTTCCTCTTTTTGGTGCAAACTGTAGGTGTTGTCTCTGGAAGCTTGGAACAGGGTTATAGGAGAGTGGACTGGTCACTGGTGCAATAACAATGACAAATTGTAATTGAGTTCTGAAAATTGTAATTTAGTTTTGACTAGTCTTTTGATATATTACATTTTTCCAATGTAATATTTTTTGTGAGCTCCTGAATGTATATGGTTAATGGTTGATGGATGTATATTTTTTGTGAGATCCTGAAAAGACTTTTAATTGATACTGTTGTTATGGCTATATGTTTTGTTAAGTGTTAATGTATTTGTTCATTGATATTGTTGTTATGGCTATATGTTCCTGGAAGTTCCATATAGCTGGAACAGTTTGGCTAATTGGCTATTTGTGTTGTTAAGTGTTAATTTCTAAATGTTGTTATGGCTATATGTGCCTGGAACAGTTTAGCTAATTGGCTTTGCCTCCTGCATATATTGGCTTTGCCTCTGCTGCTCTACATACTGTTATATTTTGCCATTGAATTTTTCTTTGATATTTTGATGTTAAATGCGAATAGGCCGCCCATTAAACCAAGGCCCATAAACCGAATAAACCTATCAACCGAACCGAATTAGTTCGGTTCGGTTCAGGTTCGATTCTAAACTAGTTCGGGTCAGGTCGGTTTTTAATTTTGTCGGTTCGGTTCATGTTCGGTTTTACTTAGCACGGTTCTGTTTGAACCGAATCGAACCGATGCCCACCCCTAGGAGATACACCTCTAAACACTCGCCTTTCTTCGGTTGGGTTGAGTTACAGCAACAATTATGCTAAGTTTACTACCAAATGCTTACAACCTTCTTACAACCCTCTCTCCTCCCTGCTATGTGGGCAACACCCAGCCCCACCTCTCCATCCAATGAACGGTTCACCTGACGTTCCTGCCACGTGACGGCCACCCGGACAACCATTAGGTCCCATCTCTCCTCCCTTCTACAATGGACGACCGCCACATAAACGTTATGTAACCGCCACGTGGCGGTTGTTGGAGGGTTGTAAGCATTTGGTTGTGGTCATAGTATAGCCCTTACAGCAAACTACCCACAACCCCCTTATCTCTCCTTGCTGTCATTCCCGCCATCACATAACCCCCAAACCATAAACTAACTCCTCTCTCTCTCTCTCTCTCTCTCTCTCTACGAAGAATCAATGTCGAAGCTCCTCCTCCTCAAATCCTCCCAAACCCCAACCCTAGCCCGGATCCTCCCGATCTCCCCCGGCGGGTCACACTCCCTCCCCGTTCTCCTCCCCGGCCGGCCCCACCACCGCCGCCGCTTCCTACCCATCCGCTCCTCCTCCTCTACCTCCATTTCCTCCTCCTTCAAGGACGGAGAAGACGCCACCTCCCCGCAGAAGCGTGGGGGAGGCGGTGATGCCGACCCCGCGGAGTACCCCTCCGGCGAGTTCCGGATGCGCGAGCCAGACGCGTGGGCGTCGTTCCTCGTCAGGCTCCGCATGCTCGTCGCGCTCCCGTGGGAGCGTGTCAAGAAGGGCAGCGTCCTCCAAATCAAGCTCCGCGGACAGGTCCTCTTCGGAATTTCGTCGAACATTTAGTGTGTAGATGGTCACGTTTGTTTATTTTCTTCTGTTGCAGATTACTGACCAGGTCAAGACCAGGTTTTCCTCGGGCCTGTCACTTCCTCAGATCTGCGAGAACATCATCAAAGCTGCGCACGATCCGCGGGTTGCGGGAATATACCTCCATATCGAGCCGCTGAGCTGCGGGTGGGGGAAAGTGGAAGAATTACGGAGGCACGTGCTCGATTTCAAGAAGTCTGGTACGGAAAGTTTTCAACTTTGGAGTAACTATGAGTGGCTATTGGAAAGTTTGAATTTTGATGGGAATTGTTCGATGGTTTCTTGCAGGAAAGTTTATAGTGAGTTATGTGCCTATATATGCAGAGAAAGAGTACTATCTCGCTTGTGCTTGTGGGGAGGTGTATGCACCGCCCAGTGCATATGTTGGGTTGTATGGTTTGTCTGTTCAATCGACTTTCCTCGGCGGTAAGCTTATGTTATTCGTCTTTCAAAAAAATTGGAATTGATGGAAACTAGGAAGCATAGACAGTCCACAATGGTTGTCTTGTCGTATCCGTATCGAACCCGTCACATACACGCTTTAAAATACACGAGGACACACCAAAAATGGCATCGTTATCACAATGTCCATTTGTGCCGTGCCGTAATTATTCCATGTAACATAGGACAAAAACTTATGTTTTTCTTGATTAAGAGTTCCTTTGCCCTTCAATTTGTCTTCAATGTTCCATTGTGTTGCTTAAGGCTGTGTTTAGTTTGGTAGAAGTAATGGAAAGGAAAGGAACGGAAAGGAAAATGAAAGTGTCTCATGTAGAAATGGAATCTCATTTACATAACATCACGTTTCATTTCATTTCCTTTCCTTCACTTTCTTCGCAACCAAACACAGCCTGAAGGAGTAGTGGACATAAATTAATGTGGTTGGGGTGAGACATGAGGCTTGCTGGCTAGAGCATCTTCCACAGTACACACAACTCCCAAATCTCGATGTAAGTATGGAGAGAAATGAGGAGGGATGGTTATGTGTCCTTTAAAGGGCTGTTTGTTCTATCCAAGTCACTGTCGATGATAGCATATACCCTAACTTAGTGCTCTTTGTTTGGGTACTCTTTCCATGTTAGTGATCTATGTAGGTGTACAGGTTTATTCTATAACTAGACCTGGTTAAATTACATTCAACTATCAAGTTTAGCATCAAGTTCAAGGTTTTTGTTTGCAAATATGAATCTGATAGAAGCGGCTTCTTCAGGTGTTCTCGAGAAAGTTGGTGTTGAACCGTACATTCAACGGATTGGTAATTATAAAAGTGCCGGAGACCAACTCTCTCGTAAAAGTATGTCAAAAGAAGTTTGTGAGATGCTGACTTTGTTGCTTGATAACATTTATGGAAATTGGCTGGACACAGTTTCTTCAACTCAAGGTACATTTCTTCCTATATATCACAAGAATTGCATTATTGGTCAACTTCATTAGTTAGCTTTTCGGACTAATTGAATTTCTTTTGTTTCAGGAAAGGAAAGAGAAAAAATCGAGGACTTCCTCAACACAGGTGTTTACCAAGTTCAAAGACTTAAAGAAGAAGGTTGGATAACTAATTTACTGTATGATGACGAGGTGCACATTTCTGCTTGAGCCATTCATACAAATTAACTGCATCGGTGTCATTTCTAGATAAACTTCTCTCTCACACAAACAAAAATGAGAATGCTTCTTTGGCATTTTAGATTAACTTAGCTAGACAAACTTGTATTTTTTTTTTGAACTCGATACACTTCTCAATTTTCTTATGTTAAAGTATATGTAGAATCAAGGTAGTCAAAGGCGCAAGGCGCACTCGAGGCGCAAAGGGTCCAAATCACTCGAGACGCTAGGCGCACTTAAGGCACGCGTCCGAGCGACGCGATGCGCAAAATTTTATATATATATATATATATATATATATTCACATCGAATTTCTACATTGATAAACATGTGTGCTTCAAATTCCCCCATGTCTAGGTCGCAATCACTTTGAATTGAGTGAGAGAGAAAACAATAAAAAAAATAGTACAACAGTTCAAAAAATAGTCTAAACATATTTTTTTTCATAAGATTTTCAAGGCGCGCCTTAGCTATTCCAAGGCGCTCGAAAAATGCGTGCCTAGGCGCGCCTTAGATGCGCATTAAGAATTGCGTCCTGCCTGGAGTGCCCTGAGGCGTTGCCCCCGTGCCTAGGAGCAAGGCGCGTCTTAGGTGCGCCTGAGGCGCACCTTTGACTACACTGTGTAGAATGATTCCTTAATTATTCTGATTAACACTTCGTGTGATATGTAGGATCTAAGAAGCACAGCCACTCCAAGATTCATGTTGTGTCGTGTTGTCGGACACATGTATCAGACACACCCTGACTCTCCGAAATACACTAGGACACACCAAAATAGATGCCAAGACCATGTTGCCGTGTCTTAAGCGTGTCGAATCAACATAGGGTGGGATACTTCCTCCTAATATCATTTAATATTTGATCTATGTCCTGCATGACACGTGTCCATACGTGTCACACTTGTTTAAACACTATGAAGCACAAACAATCCAAAAAATTGATGTTGTGTCCATGTTGCATCATAGGAGATGATCATTGAACCCAACGCAGACTAAAATTATACTGGGACACGCCAATATAGTCTTGGTTCCACATAATTTAGAACAAACCTTGTTTTGTTCCAAGGAAGACGATCCACAATGATTAACTTCCGTTCCGGATGATCTTGCTTCTATATGTTTGGATCTTGATTATCTCAAAGAGGGAATCATGAGAAGAAGTTGACGGGATGGTTGCCATTGATGACATGAAGAATAAGGAGGGGACCGATTTGTTCCAATCAGTAAATGGAGGCGTGAAAGAGTACCAAGGCTGCCACAGGGTCATGGGCGGCCTAGGTTGCCTATCTGGCTGCAGAGACTGCTGGCAGCAACTATTCTCCAAAGGCAGGTATTGTACGGTAGGACTCGGCATTGATCAACGAGGATGACCTGGCAGGCATAACGGGCCCAAAGGAGGCTTATCTACACTGGACAGAACCCATATATGAGTCTAAGGTTCAGTTAGCAGGCATGAACACAGGTGGACACAACAACGGAATTCAAGAACTCACTTGGACAGGCCTGGCTTGGTGCACGAACGGCCCTAACAAACAACAACAGCATAAGGGTAGGAGAAATACGAGTCGGATTACATGGGTGTGGTGTTTAGGGTTTGTAGAGAAGAGGAATCTAGTTGAAAAGGACTTTTATTTAGAAATAGGCTATCACACCACGAACTTAAATAAACTTCTCAAGTATTCAATATTAAATTCTGCAGTACAAACCTTCTTTGTACAACAACATGTAAACTTGCCCATCAAGAAATAAATTCTAACCAACTAAGATTTTAGCTAATCCTATTCATAAACCAAAATAAACACAGTTCTAAGTTCCAAAAAAAAATATATATCTAAATCAGTCCCAGCTGGTCTCAAACTAGAATCTGGCTCGATGTGACCGAACTTGTCCTCCATCAACCATTAAGCGGAAGTACACACTAAGCTCTTAAAAGAACTAGCATGGAAACAACCAACCTCCTTTAAGAAAAAAAAATGAAAAAGGTAGCTTGCGACCTCTGACTAGTCAGCCACACTTACTCAAGCACCCCTTAATTCCACATGAAAGGACATATCTTACTTTAGGATAACACGTCTAATTAACACTTCTATTGCCATCTCGAGCCTCTAGCAAAGTTGCTCAGTGATTTGTTGCGGGATACGCTGAATGATCTTCTTCCACCTTCTTAAGCTTGGTGTCCATTGTAGATTATGTTGCATGGACATGACATAATGGTGTTCGTATCAGTATTATGTCCGTACTTGTGTCCGTATCCGTATTTATGCAACATATGTGACTACCTTTGTACCTATTTGAAATGTCTGTATCATGTATCTGTGTCCATATTTGTGCAACATAGACCGAGGGAAAAAAATGCAAGAGTTCTAGGCTTCTAGCAAGTCAATTTGTGCTTGGCTTCAACTGGAAAAGGAAAAGAAACATAATTGCATAAAGTTGGGATGAGAAGAATAGATAATTGATAAGATACTGGTTTATTTGAAAAGCAAAAAAGAAAAAAAACGTGTAGAACTTACCAGAGGGAGTCATTGCCATCATAAACTACCGCTGTTGAGCACTGCCGACTGCTGCCATTAATATATTTCGCAGGGAGTTGGGGAAGATGAGAGAGGAAGAAGGGGCAAAGGTTTTTTTTATCAAACACAGGTTTTATTACTAGGATTACTAGGATTCAGGTCAGATTTTGGGTATTATTTCCAAATAGATTCTCTTAACCCGGCCCGGCAACCGATTAAACGGACTACTATACAGAAAATCTGAAAGTGGACCATCTAGTCGTAATTTTGCGCAACAAACTCGCTATCTTCTTACTCAGCCTTATTACACGTTAACTTATCCCGAGTCAAAATGAGTAACCTGCATGGTTCGAAAAGTAGCTGCTGCATCGTCATTTTTAGAGTTTTTCCTTGTTTCTTTGAAGCCTCGCCAGTCTCTTGATTGATAATTGCCTCTGATTTGCATTGAATTCTACAGGTTCTTTCAATGCTAAAGGAGAGATTAGGACAAAAAGAAGAGGAAAAACTTCGCACGGTTGATTACAGGTAATCAACATCTTCTGGAAGCGGATGGAAGTGTATTTTTGTAGAATTGTATTTATTGTGTGCCTGTTGTCTAGTTTTTTTTTTCATGATTGTTGGAAGTATTGGCTACTTGTAATTGTTGTTATATCTGCTTTTTTTATTTCATGATAGTGCATAGGAAGTCATTTACTTCCACAAAAGATTGAAAACTTGGATTTGAATTTTTGTAAGAACAAGGTCAGGAGTGTGCAGAACTTGTATTGTTAATCAGAAGATATTGATCACTAGGTGCAGAGTTACTAGATCCTAAATCTTCTTATGTATTTGAGTAGCTAAGGAAATTTCAGTTGATGTATTATAATTACATTTAGTGACCGCCCTAGACTGAAAGTTCCAAAAAGGATCATCACAAAATTTTGGTTGAAGTGTGAAAATTTTATTTGATAGATCGAGCTTAAATTTGTCATGCATTGTCCACTTGACATCGATAGTTAACCTTTGTCCGATAGTTAACCTTTGTCTAAATTTTTTAGACTTATAATGTTATGTGAATAGGTATGTTGGGCAATAAAGAGAGAGCAGAATGAGAATGCTAGGAATGTGTGCATATCAAGGTATAAAAGGTAGAGGAATTGAAGATGAAGTTATAATGAAGCAACTATGAGTGTGAAAATATGTGCAGAGAAGAAACAAGAAGGCTCATATAAGGAAGTAATCTTCTTCTTTTTCATAGTTTGCAGTATTGCCGATACCGATCTAATACGGCCGATACCTATATGGTTTGGCATGTCCCGACCGATACCGGCCAATACCGACATCCGGGGTCGGGGTCTCTTTTTCAGTCAATTCGGCAAAAAAAATTGAAAGGACGAATCAGTAAGGATGTAAAAGCATAGGAAATTGTAAAAACATATAAAAGAAGAAAAAATATTTATCGCAGGTAAACCGATCGGCAATGGTGACTACTATTTTATTTAATTCGAAAATTATTAAGAAACAACATAGAAAATACTTAAAATTATGCCTAAACATATAAAATATTTTTTTCTAAAATTATAATAATTTATTAATAATTATGTTTTTTGATACCAAAAATCCGATACTTCGATCCGAAACCGCCGATACTGCCGTTATCGCCCATCCCGATACCCATAGGAAGGGTCCGATGCTGATACTGAACCTTGTTTTTTTTTGTTCAAGGGTTGATACCTAGGATGTAGATTCCTCTTAATTTGATCGAAGATGTAAAAGGATCTAAAGAACTTTGTGACATTGAATGTTCCTTGAACGGAAGTGCTTGACAAAGAATTATGTTACAGAAGCCAAATAGATGAACATAACTTGGTGTTTATTCTTATGGATTGTGAAAACAGAACATTTGGCATAGTTGCTCCTTGTCTGCCTAGCATAAATTGTAATGAGCAAGTGCATTTCTTCTTCCTCCTCCTGCCATTAGGCCTTCAACGTTACCACTTTATTGTGTATAATTTCTCCAACCGAGAATTGGAGAATGACTCAGTAAAGTTTTGTTAGTTGACATGCTCATACTTTTTAGACGATCTTTCTGTGGAGTATCTAAATTAAGAATAGTGCAGTAAGGATAACCTCATTATAGAAAGGCTTTGACAACGAAGACGATGATGCTAATGACAGGGTCCTACATTAAGGATAATTTTTATTGAAACATATTACATAGTTCAAAAACTTTAAATGAAAATGCAACTTCTGAAGTAAGAAGCTAGAATTCTGTCCATTAATATCAGATATAATGAGATTGTGGAAGCCCAAACACATGACAATGCTTTGATTTTTTGTCATTTATGTGAGAGAACCTAAAGCTTAATTGATTACATGGTTCACATCCATTTAGTGTTGGTATCACATCCATCTCGTCATAGACTTGAAAATATCAACTAAAACTTACTACATATAGGATACAAAAAATATATCTCAAATAGATATGATAGAAATAGTAAAATGATAGAAATGGACCGGATTGAATCTTCAAAAGGTCCCTACAATAAAATTAGCTTGAAATAAAAGGTGCAATGTCACTATTTTCTTCTTGAAGGGAAGATTTTGATATGCAAAGATTTTGCAGAGTTTTCTCATTAATAAGTCACCTAGGTGATCTGTCGTGGGTGTGCCTAGAGTCTGTGATCTGAACCATTACTACTGTCTTCTCGAGGGGAAGATACAAGCAGCCTATGATTTTTCACATAACGATCTAATTAGTGAGCCCACTAGATGCAGGCCATGGCAGTGCCTAGATTCTATATGTTAGGCAATAGGCAGGGAGGATCCCTAAGTGGATTAAAACTATAGAGAGGTTTTGACATTTAAGAAGCATTTCCATAAAATAAATAGGAATTGGAACAAATTGTACTATTATTAATGTTGCTAGATAGCCAACCCCAGAAATTTGGTATAAAGGCTTTATTGTTCTAGTAAATTTGCTAGATGGAATACTATGGAAAGAAATACACTTCCACTTATGCTCATAACTTGGTGTCTCCATAACTAGAAACATTCTCTTCGTTCTTTGTTTTCTCTTCTGAGTCTTTCCACTCAATGCCCCCTCCTTTCTCTTGTATGTTTGCCACTGATATCTATAAAGAAACTGCTCCAGTAACAGTAATTCCAAAATTAGGGATACATTGTTCTACTTGTACTTTGCATTACTAACCTGGAATGACCAATTTTGGTCGAGACTTGTGAGGTTTATCTTTCTAGGTTTCGCTATTTATTGCAATGATTCAAAAACAAACCTTGTCGTATTGTGTTCTAGTTTTATATGAATCCCAGAACTATATTTTCAACATTGCAAGGGTTTAGAGCACTATAGCTAGTTATGTAGAAAACATCCTTCATCAACCTACAAACAGAGAAGGCGGAATATTCAGTCCACGCGACACAAGCTTTCCTTATCACAACGGTAGTCAATGGGAAAACCAACTAAGCATGATTGTGTTTTAGACTATTAGTCTTTTTCTTCCCTGTAATCTGCATATTTCTTGTACATAGTATCTACGTTCTATGGAATGAAGTAGATTGCTGCTACACCCATCATCCAAAACTTCTTCTTTTTTTACCTAAATGAGGTTGGTTAGATATTTCAACCCCCCAGAATGACTTAAACAGTTATCTCATTGACTGTAAACCTGATGCAACCATCTAGAAGGTGCAAAGTTCCTCACTTGATATGAGATGGCCAAGACGACATGCCCAAGAGAGGACTAGCTATGCAGTTTACTGTTTGATTCTCGAGTACCAACTTTTAATGATGTTCTATTGGATGTTAACAATTAATACTTTTTGTTCTCCATTTTCAGTAACTTGTCTTTATGCAAAATTAAAGCACTAGATTTTCCCATGCAGTGAAATTGATATCTTGCCAGTGCAGCTATTGTCTCATGATCACGAGTTCATGACTGTTAATATGTATTTGTGGAGAACTTTGTGAGATAAATGAAGTTTTTTGTTTTTTCTCATTCAGAAAAATATAAAGATACTAAAATTGGTTATTCTATTTCTAATTGCAGGAGATATTCTAGAGTAAGAAAGTGGACACTTGGTTTGGGAGGAGGCGGTGACCGAATTGCTGTAATTAGAGCCTCTGGAAACATTAGTCGTGCTCGTGGTCCACTAAGTGTTTCTAGCTCTGGCATCATTAGTGAACAATTGATTGAGAAAATCCGCAGTGTCAGAGGTTAGTATATTCTGCTAAGTAACAGTTCATTGGCTTTTTCTTTTCTAAAGTTGAATTTTTCTATAATGGTAAAAGCGTTGATAGTTCACATTGAACATCAATTGCACATTAGCTTAGTGGTGATATCATCAACCGATTGTTCAATGGTTTGTTCAAGGAGTTGAAGATAGCGAAAAAGGAGCTACACAATGGAGTTAGTAGCAGTCAAAATACAACAGAAGCTACAGTAACGGTATACCGATTGGTGGCATATTTTTCCAGCAACTTCTGGGTTGAAAAATTTCTGCATCAAGCACACCCGCTAAGTCGGGTATCTATGTGCAGGTCAGATTTAAAGGGTTGTTTTCGACTGTGCGGATTGCTCTTGACTTGAGAAAGATTGGGAGAACTATATTAGGGGTTTTCCTAGCCCTAATTTGGTGTGCTTGAGGTTTATAGGAGGATTTGCTAAGGAAGCCATAACTGAATCTAGCGAGAATGAGAGAGCTCGTTGGAGATCTCGTAAGAAAGGGTTTCGTGATACGGTGTTGGTTTAAACTCTTGTTAAGTTTCTCTCATTGATTCAATAAAAGCATTCTTCCCTTGCCCTGTAGACATAGACCGTCATGGCTGAACTACGGTATATTTGTGTGTTTTGTGATTTTTAGACAATATTTGTGCTTGTTATTTGTCATTGTAAAGTGAACTCCCGTTTCTGCTGTTTTAAGAATTGGTATCAGAGCGTAAGGAAAGTGAAGGAATTTCAATGATTTTAGTCAACGGTAAGGTAGGACATTGATCCATTCCTTATCTTCCTAGATCGTAATTATTTAGATCGTTGGTTCCCAAGGATCTGTAAGAGGGTTCAATCAAGGATTTCGGGATGACTTCTAACAAGGCTAATAGCAGGAAATTATAGTTGGAGAAGTTTAACGGTAAGAGTAATTTCTCGATATGGCAGAGAAGGGTTAAGGCGATCCTTATGAAAGAAGGATTGTATAAGGCCATGGATATGTGACAGAGAAGGGTTAAGGCGATCATTGCTATTGTTAATGAATGAGATATGGAAAATGAGCTGTTAGTGTAACTTTGCACAAGAATGTTATAATGCAAGATGTTAGTGTAACTCTTACAAACTTGTTTAGGTATGACTTGTGCATGGGTCACATGTAGACATCACTTGGTTAAACTTGTTAAAATGGTTAACTCGAATGTACATATATGACCCAAACACTCCAATATAAATCAATCAAACCCCTAGCATCTATCCTATTTGGGACTAAATATCGGGGTTTCACAATTGGCCAACTGTGTCACGCCCCAAATCTCGGAGGATTGTAAAGTCACCACTGAGCGTGATGTCGTATAAGTCTAAGTTATTCTTATACAAGGCACATACTTGTACATTAACAAAAAAAACCAAATAACAACAGTGGGACAAAAAACAAACTCATTTCTTTTGCAGTGATTACAAAGTTTTTAATAGCCAACTGAATATACCAACTTTGCTTATAATTTTTGAACTGAAAAGAAATACAATGACTTTGTTTCATAATTATATCCCTTTATACAAAAACAACAATGCGCCTTCAGATCTCCTGCTCCCAAAGGATAAGGTTCTTCTACCGCCTCAAAAAGTTTAGAACTTCCAGCGTCTGTGGAGGTAGAGGTCAGTACACTGGAAAATGCACTAGCGAGTGGCAAAAACTATGCTCAACTGAAAACAGACACTAAGTATAAAATAATTCTTTTACTAACAGTGGTCTTTCTATCTTTTTTACCTACTTCCATTTCATGTCAATACTAAATCAAAAGCATACTTCTTTTCGATACTTAATCAAAATAATGCTTTCTTCTTTCATTCATTCAAGCATCAAAGACTATTTCAAGAACAATATATATCCCTTTCTACCTTTACCAAACACAACATTTTTCATAAACCATATTCACTCTTAGGGAAATAATAGCAGCATTTCACCTTATACAAATTCTTTCTTAGGAACATTTATTAATAAGAAACATAAAACAATAGAAACATCAGTTATACAGTGATTCTTACACAGGGTCGACTACCCATCCATGACAAATAAGGATTAGAATAATTTGCATATACAATTTTTTTATTATAATTTTCATGTTCGTCCCTGCATCAAAATGTTAGGCCAGCAAACATATTATCCTTATGCGACCTAATAACAGAGTAGTCTATAAGTGACTCTCCATAATTAGAAGTTGGGGTGTACAAACCCATTTCTCTAATAGACACGACACCCCCTTGATCGTGAAGACGTACAAGCCTCTGGTTATCCTATCTCTCCTAAGTCGATACGATCCCCGTGCCTCGACAATCGTTCGAGAGACTAAACCTTATACACAAGTTGTCAAAGACCAATGCATGATATCCAACGTCTGTCAAATTAAACAATACGGGGCTGTAACTAAGTGCCAAACTAACTTCTTTTCTCTCTTTTTTGCAAACCATAGAGCCGTAGCTCTGTTCTTTATTTCAATTATTCGGACGGTCATGTTGTATTCTTCCTTTCTTTTCTTCGTATTATTTTCTTACACATAGTACAAGATTTTTCGATACACTTTTATTTTCACATCATATGATAAAGGAACATTAAGTCATTCATTCTTTCCTTAACACACATAGCAAGAGTTCTTTCAATTGTAATAATAATCTATAATTCAAGTATGTAATTCTTCTCCTTTTTTAACAACATACGATACCGAGTCTATAAAATCTTTCTTTCTTTCTTTAACAAGTATAACAAAAGTTCATATCAATGCAGAGTATATGCAATCATTATGTCTTTCTTTAACAAGCATAATAATAGTTCTTTCAATTGTATTCAAAATCTAACTTAAACATGTAATCATTCCGTCTTTCTTTAACAAGCATAACAAGTTCTTTCAATTGTATTCACAGTCTAACTTAAGCTTAAGTATGCAATCATTCTTTATGGGTTCTTTATTAATCGCGAAAGAATCAGAAAGTGAAGTCTTGCCCACTGACCTATGATGAAACGTCTTCCTGTCCTAATAAGGAAGAGAGATTTTTTCTTACTTGAGCCAACAAACCGACATCAATAGCAACATAATGCCACTGCTAGGAACGATCATTACAAACTAAGGGGGAGCAGAGACATGATGGAGACAATTTTTTGAAGCTTGACGTTGTCCCAATGAAGTGACAATCAACCTCAATATGCTTAGTGCACTCGTAGAAGATAGGATTCTCAACAATGTGAATAACAACTTTGATGTTGCTATAGAGAGATGCTTGAGAAGGAAGAGAAACACCAAGATAAGTCAGAAGGCTCTTAAACCAAGTGAGATTAGAAATTGCACGGGCTAATGAGTGATTCTTTGCCTTAACAAAAGATGGGCAAAAACAATCTATTTCTCACTTTTGCCATATGACTAAGTTTCTGTTGAGGAAGGTGCTCTAGCCACTAGAGGAGCGACCATGATCAATAGATTTAACATATTTAATGTGAACATAGGAAGTAAGTCGGGGGTACCTTATTTCGTTGCCATTGACAGATAGTCACCCGATAAGGAGACTAAGTAGACAACCTCGTACAAGTCGGCCACTTATGGAAGTAGGTGGGTGCGGGCCACGTTTGAAGGTGACCAGCCAAGATCCCGAGGATTGACGGCCATGTTGGCTAGTCAACCGATTCTTAAGCGAGAGCACGAGGGAAGGGAAAAGTAGTCGTGAAGCAGACTCTAGGTGGAAGGTCTAGTACGATCTAAGAGGAAGGTCTAAATGTTGTCATGAGGAATGCCAGAGTGATGACAAGTTGGTCATCTTTTGCTTTCACTCATGTTGGTCTTTTTGGATCTCTTTTGTCTTCTTTCGGTACAGTTATTTTTTTTAATTTTTTTTATGGGGATTAGAGGAGTAGAAATAGATTGGCGTCAGGGACATAATATGAAGAAAGGATAAGGGTTTGGTTTTGAGGAGGCACAATGGATCGGGTTAGGGACTTTTTGAATTTGAAGAGTGAGAGTTAGGGTTGATGGGAGGTAACGACTGGAGTCCATGTAAGGTTAGGGTTTGATGGAAGTGCTGGTAGTGACGAGGGCCTATGGAGGGGTAGTTAAGGTTTGGTGAAGTGGAGATGGTGGGTAGGGTTTGTGGGCAGGAGGCAGGGAGGGTCAGGGCAAACCAGGCAGCTGGGATGGGAGGGGATGGAGGCAATTAGGATGGTGAAGGGACGAGCAACGACTATAGGCTTAGGATTAGGACAAGGTGGAAAAAAGAGATCTACGATGACAGTTAGGGTTGGGGGGTCAAGTTGTGGTGGCGGAGGCTAGGGCTGAGTAGTAGCTAGGCTTGATGAGTGACGGCTAGGGATGTATAGGCTAGGGTTTTGGGAAGGTGGGCTAATGTTTTGATGGTATAGAGCCTTCTGCGTTGATACTAGGTAAAGTTTTGGAATGACTTGTATAAATAATATAAAAAATTAACCCTCAACCCTCACCACAAATCTAGAGTTTGGTGTATTGACATGGACTTCAACATGGTATCAGAGCAGACCATGTTTGAATCTTCCCTTGATACAGTTCTCAGCCCATGAAGCATTCAACCCATGTGGACATATTGAAATAATATAAATATTTAACTCTCAACCCTCACCGTAACTTTAGAGTTTTGATGCAGTCAGCAATAACTTTAACATAGTTAAATGGATTAATTTCATTAGATGGGGGTGATTACATTTTCAACACCCCACTTTGGTGGCTATTCCAATTTTGGGACTAAACTAGTGACTAATAAGGCAAATTAAAAAACAAGGATAGACATACTCTTTTACACTAGTCATTTTACGATATTAAGGACCACTATGAAGAAATGAAGTCAGTTTTCGTAATTTGTAAGGTGATTAGATTATAAATATTGTAGAACTTGCCTGTATAAGTTAAGTAAATTTATTATTGCCAGGTTGATCCATACCGATTTTGCTAAAACCAATAAAATTTCTTATTTCTTGTAAGTGCGATTTTGTTACAAAATATAAGAAGTAAAAAGTTATCATTTTTTGTTGCTCAACTTTTTTGTTGCTATTGTAACTATATTTTTTCTACTTGCTTACCATTACTTGTATGCTTCGGTCCCAATGCTGCTTCATGTTTGATAGTTAATAGCAGAAAAAATTAGTGCAATTTATTCTCAGTTATCAAGGTAATGGTTTTTATAACCAAGTCTTCATTTGGATATATATATATATATATATATATATATATATATATATATATATATAGGTTATGGAAGTACGGTTTACACAGCAACCAGTTATGACTACACTCTTAGTGAACCTTTATTGTTCACTTTTGTCATTATGAAGTTTGAATTACCTATGCAGCATAAATATATAACATCATCATAAATTTTGCATATGTGAGATCAGTTTATATTTGGCACCTCACTTCAATCCCGCACTAACCTTCTTGAGCGTTTGTAACCTCTTTCTATACGACGAAATGCACACTTGAAGCTGCATCGAGCCTTTGAACTTCTGGTTAACTAATCCCCCCAGTTTAATTATGGGCTTTTTGTATACAAGTTCCTTAAATATATCATATTTTTTAGCAAGTCCTCCAAATCATGTTATTTGCTTAGAAGTCCTTCAAGTCACTTAAAATTGAGAGTCCTCCTCCATCTCTATCAGTTTAAAAGTAACCCTAATCTAGGGTTAGTAGACTAAATGTCAATTTTACCCTCCTCTTCTTCCTCTACCTTAGCACCCATTCCTCCATTTTTCTTCTCCTTCTACTACTCAGTGTAAATCCATTACCAACACCTTCTCATTTACCTTCAAGAAACCCATCTACCTACTTACAAAAACAAAAAGAGAAGTCATCAAAACAATTAATAAAAAACATGATAACCTACTTGGAAAGATCAAAATTTGAAGAAAAATGAAGGATCAATTGGGACATAATATGTATCCCAATCTATCTTGATATTTTGTTTTGAAAGGAGGGCAAAGCCCATTAGAGAAGAAAAAAGGAAAAGGAGTGCGAAAGGGACAAAAATGTCAAATAGATTAAATTTTGTTTAAGTTAACAAAATATTCTCACCATCACTTACGTTAACTCGGGGACTCATAACTCAATTATTTGTCATTTGGTAGACTTCTAAACATATAACAAGATTTGAGGTACTTATGTAAAAATAAACTTTATATGAAAAAAAACACTATTTAAACATCCAACCTTTTATGGAAAAAGAGTCACAAGAAACTTATTTTATCATAGGATTTGCACTTGTTTCTTCCTTTAGCCGCTTTAGGTAAAAATGTTTCTTACTGATGCTTCAATTGAACATTTCTCTTTCAGAGTCAAAGAAGTACAAGGCAGTTATCTTGCGCATTGATAGCCCTGGGGGTGATGCTCTAGCATCTGATCTGTAAGTTTTGTAACTTAAGAGGGTTTCTTTCAGTGTATTACTTTCATAAAAAGAAGTATTTTCATTAACCTCAGTTGTCAGCTTTACTTTAGTTTTGTTTTGTGCGTAAATTTTATACAGAAGTTGACCATCTTTGCCCTGATGGATCAACTTAACTGTTCAGATAAATGCTATGTAGGCTAGTTATTGTAATTCACTGTTTTGTCTTTCTGAGAGTAAACTGCAGTGCGGAACATATAGGAGGAAACGTAAAAGTTTTATCATGAAATTTGAGTAGCTTACTTCTTGTTTTTGTAATTTTGGTCATGAATGACTCAAGTGGACTGGTTTATGGGGGGGTAAATTTGCTCTCTATGATATTCACTCATGCAAAATATTCACTCATGCAAAGGCATTTATCTTCCTGTCATTATCTGCTATATAAGAAAAAGTATTAGCATAGGCCAAAATGATTAGCGAATATTCTAAGGGAATAAGAGTACAAGGATTTTAATTTCACATATTCATAGAACAAAATTTTCTTCAGCTCAGGTTTCCAAAAGTGTTACTTTGTACTGATACTCAAAATATGTATAATTGGATTAAACATACATAAATTTGCAGTTCTCCAGGAATAATGGGTCTATACGCTGTATTTTTACAATTATAGATTTTGTTGATCTCCAGGTAATTTCATTAGCATTCCTCATAATACCTGCATCTAAAAAAAAATATTTTGAGCATTTTCTGTTAGTGATTCAGAATGTGGAGGGAGATCAGGCTTCTTGCTGCTTCTAAACCTGTGATTGCATCGATGTCTGATGTTGCTGCAAGCGGAGGATACTACATGGCCATGGCAGCAGATGCAATTGTTGCCGAGAAGCTTACCTTAACTGGTTCAATTGGAGTTGTTACAGGTAGATCTAGTAACATTTAACTTGTTAGTAGTTAAGTTGAATCAATGGAGGATCTGAGGTTAGAAATATTCATCTGATATTGTTAAATTTCAAAATTTATAATTTACGTCAACTAACAGGTTATCCATATAAATAATGAAATTAACCGTGCATCTGGATACTGTAATCTACACATGGACAGGTATTAGAAATCGAATCATCAATTTTGTTATTGCATCATACTTGAACATTGTGTTGATGCCTTCGAGAAGCAGAAGATGCTACTTTGTCAACAGTTCAGTTTTTTCCCAGTACTAGTACTGTTTATAAACCTATATGCATGAGGGCATTTAAACTCTCTTGTAATGGTTGTTAGGAAATTCAATGCAACTGTCGTGCCTTGGAATTCTGCACCAACTAAAAGGATTTGTGTCAGATTCTCTTTCTTGACTATTGAGTTGTACTCTACACCTGGTTTCATTTTGATGGGAGACAGCTTGGATGATAATACTGTTAATGTAAATATAATTTTTGCAATATTGACAGTACAACCTTATTTATCCTTTGGTGTCCATACAAATTTATAACAGGAAAGTATCTAGTGTGATCCTTCATCTAGGGGACTCTTATTATTGGGGATTGCATATGAATGGAATTAACTAGTATAAGAGCCTGTTTGGGACTCCGTTTAAATGGCTCAAAACTTAGTTTTAGGTCTAAAGTACAGTGTTCGGGAGTTGGTTTTGGCTTGGTTTTGTGTAAACTAAACCAAGATTTTCTTCGTTTTCAAAACGGAACAAAAAGCTTCATTCAAAAAACTGAAAATAGAAACTAATAAATTATGACAAGTTTGCCCATGTCCTTTCTTTCATATTCTCTCTTGCGGTCCTTTATGTGGATTTTTTTTCTTCATATTTTATGCGAGATAATATTATTGTTTGTATTAATTTTGTGATAGATTAGATAATATTTAGATTAATTATCTTTTAAATGATGGATTAGATCAAATATTTTTAGATTAGGTTAAATTAAATTTTTATTAAATTGAATTATATATTAGATTAGATTATCTTTAACTTCTTAGTTTGATTATATTAGATAAAATTTTAAATTTCCATCTTATTCATGAATTTTATTATAAATAAGATCAAAAAAAAGTTTATATGCTGTGAAGTAGGAGATTAGATTCTATTATTCTCATTGCACAATCCATTTTTTGCATATCCTTGTTGGTCATTTCCACATAAAAATCCCGGTTTCCATTTTACATATCCAAACAGTTTTTGGTTTACAAAACTAAAATTCCAAATGCCTAAACTTGCTTAACTCTGTTTTGTTTATCAAAAATCTGATATCCAAAACTCCCTTTTCAAAACTAAATCCCAAACGGGCCGTCGGGCCCAAATGTTATCGTCTCTCTTCTTTGGCTAGGATCTTGCTTAGTAGTACCCTTGATGACTGGCTTCTACTTCATGACCTTTAAGTGAATGACTCATATCTTACTATTTACGAACCCACTTACACGCGTTTCTAATAGGCATCTTTTAGGGTGACTACTGGTTATACTACATAATCCTCGAATGTCTTTTCTAGATGTGAGTAATACCCCACAGCAGGAACATTTGTCATGGAAATGGGCATGATTGTAACCCCCTCTATGATATGCTTAGAATCTTATATTTCATTGTCAATTGCAATTCTGAATAGAGGGTTTTGCTGGGTGGTGAACTCGAGAAAAGACTGCTGGATCTCTATGAGATGAATCTCATAGATTAGTTGGTCGTATCTCTTGTGTTTATCAAATGGTAAATCTGCTCCATTTTCCCCCTTTCGTCTGTTAGGGTGGGCATTCTGCAACAAAGCATGGATTCTTGTAAGCTAAATATTTGTTTGTGCTAATATGTTGCACAAATATGGATGAGGACATGACACAGATACAGGATACAAACTTTTTCAGATAGGTAAATAAGTAGTCACCTATGTTTCACGATACAGATAAAAGTACACAATACGGATATGGACACCATTTTTCTCTTCTCCGTGAAACAGAGATGCTAAAATATCAATTAGACAAAGAGAAGTCATATAGTATATCTTCAAAAGTTAGTATTGTACATCATTCATTACATTGTACTGTATACTTACCTATAGTCTTGGAAGAAAGTAGGTGGGTAAAATGGTTAAAAAGAGAGAGAGGCATAGCTGTGAGGGTAAAAAAAAAAAATCTATTATTCAATAATTTAAAGAAATCATAACCTAATAGTTATAGGAAGATATTTTGTTTAATAAGCTAATTTCTTTTCTTATAGATATGGCATGTTGTTCTTTTCCAAAATCAACCAATGATCAGTTATTTTTTCTGGGTGACCTGCTGATCCCGCTTTCCTGTTCTTGCCAGTTAGACTTCCCAAGACATTTAAAACTATTAACAATTGACGAGCTTATTATGCAAACTGCATCGTTCTCTTAGTTTTAGCTTAAATTTGTCCAATCAGGGGTATGTAGGAAAATTAAAAAGTATTGCCAAATGATTTCAATATGGTTAAAGATTTTTTAGTATTGTATACAGATTGGAATAAGTAAACTTAATGAAAATTTTGATGAAAATAAAACTTTAAAATATGCACTACCTAATGATGTCTATTGAGCTTTACAAGTGACTGAAGATAAAGGGTTTGAGATGGTTGACTAACTTTAATACAATTCACAAGAATTCGAAAATATCTGTTAATGAAGAAAAAGTATTCTCATTCTGTATATAAGAACAAAGGAGGTTACACAAAATTGTAACAAAAATATATGGAATCATGCTTATGAGTTGTACCATGAAACTTTGAGTAACTGAGCAAGGTGAAGATATAAGACACACACCTTAGAATCGATTCATTATTATGGTAAGGAGGGCAGCTACATGCACTCTGTTTACATTGTTTATTTTGTTAGTTAATCGAGAAATTTACAATAAAATTGCGATCTGCACATGGTTGATAGATTTGGAAAGGCACATATATAGTTGGTTTTAGAAAAGAAACAAGTGTCTAACAACTACATCAATATGGTTAAGAACACTTATGAAGCCCATGGTGACTAGTGTAAGGACAATCTAAGATGAATGTATTTCCCATTCTATAGGCTATCATCAGCCCCAAGGTCAAGGGAGGTGGGGAAGTAGCTAGTAGAGAAAATCATTGGACTTTCAGCATTTGCAATAGAGATTGTTGGACGCCCCAGTTATGAGTGATAAGATTCCAGTTGAAGGGACTACTAGGGGATCAGTAGACCAACCAAACCAAACAATGATTGAAACTCTAAAAAATTATGAGGACTGCTAATGTAACTGACTAGAACTAGATGGTTGTTATTTGTTAATAGACCCCTATGGAGGAATTAGATTCATGCAAGCCAGTATATATAGCCGATCCCACATATTTTAAATAAAGGTTTTGTTATTTATTTTGGAGACATTCTACGTTTTTTTCTTCTTTCTTTAATATGCTGTGTTTGGCGTGTGGGGTCCTTGTTTCACATGATGAATACTTTCATGGATAAAGTATGTCGCCATGACTTCTAAACGTGCTCCAAATCGTTTTCAGTATTTTGTTTGCAAATAGTACATACCTATTTTAATTGCAGGGAAGTTCAGCTTAAGCAAGCTATATGAGAGAATTGGATACAACAAGGAGGTAATATCAAGGGGGAAGTATGCTGAGCTGTTTGCTGCTGAACAGCGTCCCTTAAGGTGAGTAGGATGAGATGATTGTCTAAATGTAAGCTGTTAATGATATATCATCTTTAAAAGGAGGTTATTTTTAGATAGATATGCATCCCTTAAATCTAACTATTTTAACATAGGTCTCCCAATCTTTTATTTGGGTTACATGCCTTAGAATTCAACATAGCCCCCATCCCCACTCCCACCCCAATCTCATCCCAACCTTTCCCCTTGTATATTAGCATTTATTTGATTTATATAGCTTCCCGTTGGATGTCCTATAAGAGTAATATATGATTTAAGGTAGGTGTAAGCTAGTTATGAGATTGGAGAAACATGTCAAAATAGGCACAATTAGAAGGGACTTGTATCTAAAATCCCTAAAATATGAATGGGGAACAAACTACACATATTTTTCATATAACAATGATCACAAGTAGCCATCATACAATAGGCTGCAGATGAAGCATATTTTGGTGGTCATTATTAGGACAAGCCTCGAGCAAGTTTTTTATGTCCATTTATGACTAATGTTATAGTATTATAACATATAAGTAGTTCAATTATCCCATTTAATAGACCAATGACATTCTATTATTTTTATCATGGACTTAAAACTTTGATTTACAAAGAAACTTTTGTGGTTCGTGCAGACCAGATGAAGCTGAACTCCTCAAGAAATCTGCAGAAAATGCATATCAACAATTTCGAGATAAAGCAGCATTTTCAAGATCCATGACTGTAAGATTTATATTTCTGTTGTTTAGTTTCATAATATGTAATTCTCATAAAGTTTTCTATGGTCAGGTAGATCAGATGGAAGAGGTTGCTCAAGGGAGGGTCTGGAGTGGCAATGATGCACTTACCCGAGGTCTGGTTGATGCGATTGGAGGGTTCTCCCGAGCTGTTGCTATTGCAAAACACAAAGCCAAGATACCACAAGATAGATCCGTAAGTTTTTGAACATAATTCTTTTTCAGAAACTGTGCCAAAATGTTTTATCTGTGGTTTGCATGTAGATGTGTGTAGATGAACGTGTACAAGGTACATGCATGTGCATGACACTGATTGTGTTTGCGCTCTTGCGAGAAGTGAATGCATACCATGCTCATTAAGTGAAATAATATCTTTTAAGGGCTGCTAACAACTTCCATCAACACATAATCAAGAGTTCTTATTAGATGTCTTCATTGTTGGGGCGAGACATGAATGTATACTATGGTTATTAAGCGAAATAATCTCTTTTAAGGGCTGTTAAAAACTTTCATCGATGCATAATTGAGAGTTCTAATTAGATGTCTTCATTGTTGGGGTTAATTGAATTTGGTCACTAGTGATCTGGTCACAACATTCCATGTTAAGGAATACCCTAAGTGTGTGCATTTCAATATTTGAGCTATCATTTATTATCTTATACACATGAGGTATTTTAGCTCAAGTGGTTTGTATGGTACATGGTTTTTGTAGTAGGCAAGGTTCAAATCCTTCAACAAGCATTTGTTTTGTTACAAATTCCTTGAAGGAATACTTTTGGAGCTAGGACTCGTACTCGAGCGTGGACGAAGGGTGCAAATGCGTACTTTGCACTTCGCGTGTACGTATCGGGAGCGGAGATGGCACAATTTCGTACGGAAGTTGCGTTATAGCTACGTGGTAGCACCGCGGCAGCCGCTAATAGCATCGCGAAAGCTGTGCGGTAGCGCCACAACATCCCGCTGATAGCTCCGCAGTAGCCTTTTTCAAGGCTGTTCAGTTTTGTAATTGTCCTATTAATAAGAAGTTACTTCTAGTAGCTGCCCTATTGAATATAGAGTTACTTCTTGGTCTTCTACCCACGTTGTTAGCGGATGGTTAGCGCCGATCACCCATATATTGTGTGTTCTAGCACTTAGTGCTTACACGAGAGGAGAGGAGAATCCCCTACAACAGCCGAGTGTCTTTTTGTTCCGAGTGCTATTGTTATAGCACATCAGTGCTCTGTCCGACGAAGGGTGGTGACTTTTAAGAGCGTTCCAGAAGTTCCTTGGAACTTGTTGGTTCTTGTGAGCGGATCGACAGAGAGTCGAATCTCGCTTTGATCATCAGTGATTTTCATCACCAATAGACGGTTGTGCTTATCTTGTAGCATATTCCAGTAGTTCTCACTGCTATCATTTAGAGCTTTGCTCTGTCAACAACAACTTCCTTGCTATCTTTTCAGCAACTTCACATCTTTGCTATTAGCGGTTCACAGATGTCAGAACTTTTAGTAAGTTTTACTTGCTCTTTTACCGCTTTTGTAGACAAAGTTTTCATAGACTTGTACGAAAATTCAAAATTTCCACAACATTCCTCTGCATTGTTCGTAATGCATTGTTAGTGACATGCATGTGTAAGTATTCCCATTAGATGGCATATGTTTTGTGAACATAGTTCATACCTTATACCAACTCAAAATGAAAGAGATGCCCTGTTGCTGTGATTGATGATAATGATTGTGGCATGTGATGGTGTAGTATGTGATTTTAGGTTCAAAAGCACTTTTAACTGTAGTACTAGTAGGGTACAGGCGATGGGAGGAAATCTCAAATGCAGCAGTCCTTAAAGCAGTTCTAAATTGATAGGCACATTAAATGACTTTTAAGTCAAAAAGTTGACAGCCCATCTATGTTGCATAGTCACGGATAGGATAGGACATGACACGCTGAGGACACGGGACACATACACGGAACCTATTTTGGTGTGTCCTCGTATGAGTGTCAGTGATGTAATTCCATGGTATGTGACACGACATGACACCAGATTCAAAGCCATATACTTGTATTCCTGTTTATTGTTATATTTCCTTGATTGAGCCAGGTTCGATTAGTAGAGATGTCAAAGCCATCACCATCCTTGCCAGAGATATTAACCGGCATTGGGAGCTCCTTATTTGGTGTACAAGGGACTGTCCAAGAATTACTGCAAGATCTTACATCCTCCAGCGGGGTTCAAGCAAGAATGGATGGCATATTATTTGAAAGGCTGGAAAATTCATCAGATACTAAAATGATTTTCCAACTGATAAAGGACTACTTAGGCTCACTTTAATCTGAACCGATCAATTGATAATGGTCCTCTTTCATTCTTATAGAAGAGAACTGTAAATGAAACATTCAAATTAAAGAGTTCAGTATATACTGAACCGAGAAAGGATGTATGCGAAAATGATTCCTATCTAGAAACAGTATCAAAATAGGAAACATAAATGATATCAAGTTACACAGCAGAAAATGTATATGTATATTTTTGCAACGATATGTTACGGAAAATTTGTCGCTACACTGTGATTGATGGAAGCAACAATTTTGCTCACAATTTTGTTGCTATTTGTTGTGTGTCACAGTTTGTTCTGTTAATTTTTTTCATGGAGCTACTCCAACAACAGTTTGATGCCCAAACCTCTCCATGGAGTTAGACAGTCTCCTCTTGTAGAATCAACTCAATTGGGGAAAGAGCTAGCTCCCTTCAAGAATTGTCGAGCCTACAGCTAAAAGCTAGAACCTTCTAGAAAGTTCTACAGGCAGAACCCAACTGGAAGTCTTCATAATGATGATCTGCAGTTGACTAGGGAGAATGAGAAATAGTCAAAAGGAGAATGAAAAATGATTGTGCGTTATTCTGAGGAATTCTAGTTCACCTACATGATGGAGCTAAATTTGATCAGGCAGTTGTGTACTAGTGGATTCCTCCAAGGTGCTTCTCATCTTTCCATAACCTGTCGCTCCAAGAGATCCTGGTGGTAATGACAGTCCGGGTCGAGACGAATCCAGATCCGAACCATCTATGTCCGCGGTTCAGTCGGTCCATTTGCCTAACCCAGGTACTGATCTACTTGCTGATGCTCTCTGTCTGGAATCCCCAGGTGCTCCCATCCGCTAGGGGGAGTGAGAAGGTCTTGCTTCTGAGAGCATCCATCCACAGTGGGGATGTCCCAAACACATACTCCAAATTGTTAAAAATCGTATAAATTTTTACTTTTAGAGTGTTTCCATGATATTGGCACACAATAGTACACTTCAAATTAATTTCATTTTTTCCTTCCTCTTTTTTCTCTTTATTTCTTTCTATATTTGGTAAGATTTTTTCTCTTTATTTTTTCTTTCTTGTTTGGTTATTTTTGGTGGGTCCAGTAATTAATATAGAGGAGGTATAATACGTTCCAAATTTAGAGTGTCTTATAACTTTATAGCAATTTTTAAGTATGCATAAGTGTCCGCTGCAGCCTTTAAGTGCTACAAAATTTGACTAAAATTAAAATATAGTACTTGAAATCTCTTTCACTGTGGATGTTCTGTTTAGGTTAGGCTTGGAGACCTCTTATGGCCAGTAGAAGAGCAGGAATGCGGGAAAGAGGAAGAGGAGCTCCCTTAAAGGGTTCCTGGTCAAGTCATTTCCAACTATTGGATCCCTGCAATAAGTGAGATAAAACGAGTCTGAGGGAGAAGCAGGGCTGCAACTTACCAAGGCTAATGAGAATTGACTCCAACTTATGCAACATAATAAAGAGAGCACGCCAAGAGTTCGTAATCGTCGTAAATTAGTGAATAATCCAAATGGTATCCGAGTTAGCACTCGGAGTACCAACGGATAACATAGCCGTATGTGTTAGACTCTGTCTTAGAGAGTTGAGTGGAGTTGTATTAGTGTATGATGTGTAAGTCTGCGGAATTTATTTATTTTTTTATTTTTTTTAACTCAGATTGGATGCGGACCTCCGGATCGACTTGGTAGACCTTCCAACTTTAGTTTGTAGGCCTTTGGGCGATATATTAATAAAATTATCTTCTTTGAAATGGCTAACCTATATAACCAAGGTGCACGAATAATTGTCTAATTTTTTACGCGATTATTTGTCGTACTTAGCACTAAGCTTAATTTTTAACGTTAACAATTTTTAAAGTGGAAAGTGGTATTGTTTTTCAAATGACACTTTTTTCATCTATTTACTAATATAAGTTGGCTTGAAAACTACTAATATAAGGTAGTTTAAAAATGGTTCAAAATTGAACCGTCTAAATCATTTATAAATATTTTATTAATTATTATAAAAAAATAATTAATTATTAAATTATCTAATATAATTTATTTATAATTAAATAATTCTAACTCAATTGGTTAAGGTGGAAGGTGTTTTTTTCGGTTGCTTGAATTCAATTCCTAAAAATGGAACGATAGCATTTATAAAAAAATTATATATATATTTTTTAATTTACGAGCATGCAAAGTACGTGCACCTTACTAGTTTGTTTAAAAGGAGTAACAAATCATTTCTTAACACACAAAACAAATCTCCATTTTCTTTTCCAGAACTAGCAGCCACCAAAGTCCTATTTCAAACAGTATTCGCAGAAAGTCCTTAGAAATTGCTCTCTGCATAATTTTATCAGCCTTGTATCCTGGAGGAGCAATTGTCTCAAGCTGCAAACAAATTTGATTACACCAAGTAAAAACAAATAAATTCATAAACAAAGTGAATTTTCAATCAGTTTACATTTTCCTATTACTTTACTAACTAATATGCATGCACGTACATTGGACATATTTTATATTACTCGAAAAAGACAAAATTAATTTCATAAATTTTTAGTATTTGAAAAAAACAAAAAATAACATTTAATCTTTTTTGCTATATGTAATTATCTAACTATTCATAGTAAATTTAATGATAATTTTAATTAGTAAACATAGGTAAGAATATTAGTAACATTTAATTTTTTTACTATTTGGAAGAAAAAAAAAATTCACGATGAAACCAACTTTTGTTATTATATAGTATATAGTATTAAAAAGATTACGGTGAAACCAACTTTTGTTATTACATAGTAGTATAGATGAACAATTTGAATTAGTAAACATATGTAAGTATGAGTGAGCGTTCGGTTTTTTCGGTTTCGACCGAATCAAAATAGTGAAAGACCTCTACAGAGGACTAGAGCCATACAACGATGACTTACAATGGGAAAAGCTGTCTCAGACAGGCCTTCAGGGACAAACAAGAAGGATGGACAATGAGAAGGAATTAGATGACTACAAGCAAGGAAAGGTGCGGAGCGAGAACCTTACGGCTCTATGCCTTGGTCTTCATGGTTGTGGCTATCTTTCCTTCAGTTGGTGAGGTGCGATCCGACCTACCAGGTCTTTCATCGGAAGAAGGTTTTCGTTCTATTGAAAGAAAGAATGGCAAGTGAAGTGATTCGCCAATAGAAAGAGCTTATTAACTAATTCGTAAACAATTTCTTTGTAAACTACCTCTGCTTTGCAACCAGTGTTTCAAGTGCCAATCCCAAGCTCTCCAACGACATCATTCCAAGCAACCCTAACCAGCAGCGCTTCCTCAAAGGCGAAGTAACCAAAAAAGTCGAAATCCTAAAAATCTAAAACCAAAACCGAACTGAAGACATAACTAAAACCGAACCAAACCGAATAATCAATTCGTTTGTTCGATTGGACTATTTCTATTATTTTATGGACTGGGACCAAAGTTGAGATCGTGGTTAAGTTATATTAATTTTTATAAAAATATTTGTTGTATTTCAAAATTACGTTCAAAGTTGGACTAGTTGTTAAATTATCAAAATTATGCTTCAAAACACATACATAGAATTGTTGTTTTCAAAATATACGAAAAAAATACACATTTTTAATCATAAAATATGCATAGAATTGAAGGTATTAATATAATTGCATAAGTCTTATTTGGTTTTGAACCGAAACCGAAATCCAAAACCGAAACCGAATAAGAAACTCTAGTATTTTCAAAATCGAAACTAAACAAAAAAAAAATCAGACTGAACCAAATCTCTTATTCGATTCGGTTATCGGTCCAAAACCGAATAATGCTCACTCATATATGTAAGGATATTTTTGGAAAAAAAATTCACGGTGAAGCAAAATTTTCTTATTATATAGTAGTATAGAAAAATTTTACTGTGAAACCAACTTTGGTTATTATATGGTAGTATAGATGAATAATTTGAATTAGTACACATATGTAAGTAAGTAAGGGTGAGCGTTCGATTTATTCGATTTCGACCGAACCGAAATAATCAAAACCGAAATCCAAAACATTCAAAATCGAAACTGAACCAAAATTAGACATAATTGAAACCAAACCGAATAATCGATTCGGTTTGTTCGGTTGGACTATTTCTATTGTTTAAAGGACCGAGAGTAAAGTTGGGATCGTGGTTAAATTATATTAAAAACTATAATTTTTATACACATATTTGTTGTATTTCAAAATTAAGTCCAAACTTGGACTAGTTGTTAAATTACTAAAATTAGGCTTCAAAACACACATATATATAATTATTGTTTTTAAAATATAAAAAAAATACACATTTTTAATCATAAAATATGCATAGAATTGAAGGTATTAACATAATTGTGTAAGTCTTATTCGGTTTTGGATCGAAACCGAATAAGAAATTATAGTATTTTTAAAACCGAAATTGAAGCGATTTTTTTTCAAACTAAACCAAATCTCTTATTCGTTTCGGTTCGATTTTCGATCCAAAATCGAATAATGCTCACCCTTATATGTAAGGATATTTTTTGAAGAAAAAATTTACGGTGAAGCAAACTTTTGTTATTATGTAGTAACTAGTATATATTGCATGTGCATTGAACGTATTTCATACTACTTGGAAAGATCAAACAATAGACTTTTAATTTTTGGATATTTTAGCAAATATTTTTATTACAAATATACAAACTAGCATATACCTCTACTTATTTTAAAAACTAGCAAATGTCTCCATTTTTTTGTATATAATATTTAAAATTTTAAGATATACCTCCACTATTTGATCAATTTTTTGATTATTTTACTCATAATGGGAACATTTGCTAGTTTTTTAAATAAGTGAGGGTATATGCTAGTTTCTATATTTGTAGTTGGAACATTTGCTAAAATATTTTTTAAATTTTTTACTACTTGAAAAGAACAAAATCTCTTAATTTTCTACTACATGGGAAGAACAAACAACTATTCTCTTACTTTTTTTTTATACGTAATTACCTAACTATCCATGTTAAATTTAATAAACAATTTTAATTAGTAAATATAGATAAGGATATTTTTGGAATAACAATTTTTACGACGAAGTCTAACTTTTTTTATTATATAGTAGTATAGGTCCATAAAAAATCCGTGATAGATCAAACTCTTGTTATTATATAATAGTATATGTGAATAAGTTTAATTAGTAAATTTAGGTAAGGATATTTTGTAAGAAAATTTTTGGGGTGAAAGCCGACTTTTGTTATATACAGTAGTATATATAATATATGTACGGATTTTTTCGTTTAAAGTAATAAAATATAATATAATTATAAAAAAAAAAAAGTTGGGGTGATTTGCAGATAGGGGGACCACTCGCCAACTGAGTTGGCGGGGTGCTGAGTTGGAGAGCATCTCGCCAACTCAGTTGGCGGGGCGCTGACCGTTGCTTTTCAGCCGTTGCCCAACGGATACATTTCACCCCTATAAACACCCCCCCAAACACTCCTCACACAACACATTCTCCTCCTCACACAACACACCCCCAAACACAATTCTCTTTCTCCTCCTGATATTTACTGGCGATGGCTACCCGCAATGACGGTCGTATTCCTGGCGGACCGACTACCGCGCTTATTATTAAGCAACGTGAAGATCACATTTCTAGTCAGATATTTACTGGCGAGGTAATTTTTGAAATTACAAGTTGCCAACTTTATTAATGCATATATTTTTTATAATGCATATGTTTACTTTATTAATGCATATAAATTTACGCACAAAATATAATGCATATATTTTTTATAGTTATACGACCATGATCATGGTTTACGAACCCGGATCCATGTACATTGGCGGGCCGAAAGGCATTATCGTACGTGGGAGCTAAATTCGGTCCAAAAGGCTTTGGTGGAATCCTTTATATTCCACTATATAGATCGTGTTAGATATTTAATCCACGATCTCATTTAGTTGTAAGCCTTGCGGAGCGTTGGTGGCCAGAACGCAACACTTTCCAACTCCCATTCTGCGAGATGACGATCACCCTTTTTGATGTGGCGAATATACTAGGGTTACCTATTAAAGGTAACGCTATATATTTTGATCCGCACTTAAAGGGATCTGATCTGATCAGGAGGTATCTCGGTGTTAGCCCTCCTTCAGGTCTAAAAGACGACAATTATGTGAAATTTACATGGCTCCGTGGCAACTTTATGGACCTACATCAAACTATTGATGGGGTGGTTGATGTAGATGAAATTCGGGTATGTATTTTTATTAGTAAATTTGTTTATTACTTAATTTAGTGGTGCAATTCTATATAACACTTAATAAATCCAGGTCATTCGTTGCACTAGAGCGTATCTGCTCTGTTTATGTGGTGCAATTCTATTTCCCGATGCATCGAAAAATATGGTAAATGTGCAGCTTCTACCATTCTTGGATGATCTGACAAAACCTACTGAGCATGCGTGGGGAGCTGTTACTCTTGCCTTTTTATACGCCAATCTGACAGAATTTTTAAATATGCAATAAATATCTTTAAATTATTTAAGTTTTGATCGTAGATAAATATCACATCTAATTGATACAATATCTTTAAATAGGTAACCTGGTTACCGTACTCATGTGAACCTGATGCTCCAGAAATCAAGAGGACATCATATGCATTTACTTTACACATATGTCAGATTATATATGATCGGTTCACCATGTACCATCCGGCAGACCGTGTTCTTCGACAATTCGGAATAGCCCTAATAATTCCCGATGATCCACCGACAGTCGGTTATGAGACATCAAATGCATTACAACGAATCATTGGTCTCGTTGCCGACTGGAATAATCGGTTCTAGAATTATAGTGTGAGGGACATGTCTCCCAGACTAAATTCTGCTGAGGAATGTAAGTTATAAGTTACTCATTATTCGTATTGATTTAGTGTAAATAGTTTGCTAAAATTTTGTTTACATTTTGCAGACATAGGTAGCCTGGACTATAGGCAATGGTGGGGATGCCCTCTTATGAGCAACCGAGTATACCACTACGAGGAGCAAAGGTTCAAGAGTAGATCCATAGACGATTCTACTATGCGTGCTTTTGTCGATGGAATGCATGATTTGGTATGACTTCATTATACTTTCAAAAATACATATACATAGATATGATAAATATGTTAATTTACAAGTTTCAAATTTCAGAGTGGTGTATACCGGCAACATTTACAACGACCTCATATGGAGGAACATGTGACTCGTCGTCTTATGGAGGAACTTGTGACTCGTGTTGAGCATCTGGATATTGGACGAGAACCGAAAATGCCTCCAGTACAATCCCGTCTTCCGTCGGACTATCCGACCGGCTTAGTACGACAGAGACACTCTCGTCGTCGTCGGCGGGATACTGCTGGAGCGGGCCCGAGTGGAGGGAGCCCGAGTTACCAGTATGCAGGAGCGGACCCGAGTTACCAGTATGTTGAAGCGGGCCCGAGTGACCAGTATGCTGGAGCGGGCCCTGTAACACCCCGTTCCGTTCAAGCGGACTGTCGACTTAAACGGCAATCGTGCAACTGTCCCGACCTGCTTTGCCTCGATCAAGAAGCAAAGATATCCAGACTTGTCCCTACAGGATCCGGCTTGGACTTTCAAAGGCTCGCTCAGACGTATCGCTCTACCGAGGCGAATCATCGCTAAGGTGGGTGGCTACGGTGAACTTGTCTTTGCTTAGCCAGCACACATAAAATCTGGAATATTTATGCTAGTCGCTAGGTGATTCACCCCTGCATGCTAATAAATCCAACGCACCTAGCTAAGGGAATAATCCCAACCTGTATTGCTATGCTAGAACATGGAAAATGAAATACTGCTTATATATGTTCAGACCCTCGCATGCTAAGTCCCTTAACGGTTTCAACTCTCGGACTACCTTCGGGTCCGAGCAACGTCCCTGCTTACGTTCCTTAGAAACGCATGCTTGTCTGTTTGTATATTACCGTATTTTCATCCAAACCCCGGAAGACTACTACGTAGTCGTTCCGTGCCTGAATGAACCTGCAAGTAACCGGGACCGTTAGGTCACCAAGGCAGCCCCGAACCAGGGGAATGCATCAAGACAAGTTATTGTACAGAACCAAGATTCAAGTATCCCGTGTACTCGTGTTCCCGTGCACTCGTGTTCTCGTGTTCTCTTGTTCTAGTGCACGCGTGTTCTCGTGTTCTCGTGTATCTCGTGATAATTGGAAAGACCCAATGCTTGTATGTCGCGGACAACTCGGACCCGAGGTAAGTTCCACGGACGGTCACCGGGGCACTGGGGCCGATCCGGTCCGGATGGAGCTCGTGTGTAGTCTTCGTGTTCGGGACTGGGTAGCTTGCAGCTCATCGTGTACTCTTGTAGCAAGCTATCCTTGTCCCCGGCTACGTCCATAATGGCTTTGCCAGCGACCGTGTTCATATAGATAAGTCATCCTCGCTTAGCGGCTATCCGCGTGCGAGTCACTGCATCGCATCAAGAACAACTAAACACCTGAACGATCATGTTAAAATGACCCTCCTGTTTGCATATGCTTGCCTCCTGAATGTCTATACATGCCTCTGCTCGAATTTATACTGTTTGCCTCAATGTTTGCCTTGGACAGGGAAGGATAAATGGTAAGTTGGTAAGTCTCGCCGTGTTCCCTCAAACATCGCACGGCGCACTGCCCGACACGTTAGGCTATTCAACGTTTGCATGAAACTGATCCTAAGGCAACTAGAAAGACAACTTAATAGTTGTGCACGGAACCTGTATTACGTGTTTGGATTTGTCGAGCGGGCGAGTAGCTTCCCCACCAGTGCATTCAATGTACTGATAATCCACCAGTTTGTATGCAGGGTGCGAGAGAACCTCGTTCAGTGCGGACGCCTCCTTCGTGCGTGCTAAGGCCAGGAGTTCCCTCTGAAGCCTTGCAATGGTGCGTCCGGGACTGAAGCACATATACAAGACATAAGTTGTGAACATCGCCTGACCATCGCCTGTACAATCATTCCAAATTGTAGCCACTTGGCACGCTTTTACTGTTTCAGAGAGAGGCTTGAGCGACTTGTAATCTCGGCTATACGCCGCCTGTAATACATGTTTCATATCAATAAAGAGATTACTTTACTTGTTTCTATGCTTCCGCTATATTTGTCGACTCAGTGAACCTGTTATCGATCGCCTATGCGTTCATGACTCCGCTGCACTCGGACAATCTGTGCGACTCTGTGGCTTAGAACTCTTGCCGCCAGCCAATGAACCATGGCCTTACACGGGCGTGGATCACGCTCGTGCGGCATCACGCCCGGATGGGTTAAGCGATCGTTCCGCGGGAGCGCTGGCGAGGGTGATTCCCGCCTAGCGGGAACGGCCGAAATAGCCTGCGGGAGATCGGGGCGTGACAGAATGGTATCAGAGCCTGGCTTCTATGCCTTTGGACTTCGATTCGATATCTCTGTTTCGAAAGCTCGTTCGTGGGTTATGTGCGCGCTCTCTCTCAATGCCTCGATGGGATGTTCCAATAATAAGTCTAAATACTTTCAAAATGCGTTTTGATTGATATGATTGCTTGTTTGCTGCTATGCTGCGAGTGGCCTTTGTGCCAACCTGTGCGAACCCCTGAGAGTATCGCTAGTAGCTTGTCCGAATTTTACTAACCCTAAGTTTGGTTGAATGCATCTATTCGAGGGACGCCTTGAACTAGTGCACCATCCAAGACTTAAGAAAAAGGTGAAACTCGAGTGCTAAGACTTCGCTATCACTGAGCTGGTTGACGTGTTCACGCTAGAGGGTACCTTCGAAAGTGCGCACGATCCAGTCTAAGCGATATGCTGATTTTGAAGCTTGTGCAAGTGAATATCCAAATGAACAAGTACAACGACTTGTCTAGGATTGCCTCAACCCTAGATTACTGCTTGTCCTTAGTAAGTCTCGAGGACGAGACTTTTTCTAAGTTGGGTAGGATGTAACACCCCGTTCCGTTCAAGCGGACTGCCGACTCAAACGGCAATCGTGCAACTGTCCCGACCTGCTTTGCCTCGATCAAGAAGCAAAGATATCCAGACTTGTCCCTACAGGATCCGGCTTGGACTTTCAAAGGCTCGCTCAGACGTATCGCTCTACCGAGGCGAATCATCGCTAAGATGGGTGGCTACGGTGAACTTGTCTTTGCTTAGCCAGCACACATAAAATCTGGAATATTTATGCTAGTCGCTAGGTGATTCACCTCTGCATGCTAATAAATCCAACGCACCTAGCTAAGGGAATAATCCCAACCTGTATTGCTATGCTAGAACATGGAAAATGAAATACTGCTTATATATGTTCAGACCCTCGCATGCTAAGTCCCTTAACGGTTTCAACTCTCGGACTACCTTCGGGTCCGAGCAACGTCCCTGCTTACGTTCCTTAGAAATGCATGCTTGTCTGTTTGTATATTACCGTGTTTTCATCCAAACCCCGGAAGACTACTACGTAGTCGTTCCGTGCCTGAACGAACCTGCAAGTAACCGGGACCGTTAGGTCACCAAGGCAGCCCCGAACCAGGGGAATGCATCAAGACAAGTTATTGTACAGAACCAAGATTCAAGTATCCCGTGTACTCGTGTTCCCGTGCACTCGTGTTCTCGTGTTCTCTTGTTCTAGTGCACGCGTGTTCTCGTGTTCTCGTGTATCTCGTGATAATTGGAAAGACCCAATGCTTGTATGTCGCGGACAACTCGGACCCGAGGTAAGTTCCACGGACGATCACCGGAGCACTGGGGCCGATCCGGTCCGGATGAAGCTCGTGTGTAGTCTTCGTGTTCGGGACTGGGTAGCTTGCAGCTCATCGTGTACTCTTGTAGCAAGCTATCATTGTCCCCGGCTACGTCCATAATGGCTTTGCCAGCGACCGTGTTCATATAGATAAGTCATCCTCGCTTAGCGGCTATCCGCGTGCGAGTCACTGCATCGCATCAAGAACAACTAAACACCTGAACGATCATGTTAAAACGACCCTCCTGTTTGCATATGCTTGCCTCCTGAATGTCTATACATGCCTCTGCTCGAATTTATACTGTTTGCCTCAATGTTTGCCTTGGACAGGGAAGGATAAATGGTAAGTTGGTAAGTCTCGCCGTGTTCCCTCAAACATCGCACGGCACACTGCCCGACACGTTAGGCTATTCAACGTTTGCATGAAACTGATCCTAAGGCAACTAGAAAGACAACTTAATAGTTGTGCACGGAACCTGTATTACGTGTTTGGATTTGTCGAGCGGGCGAGTAGCTTCCCCACCAGTGCATTCAATGTACTGATAATCCACCAGTTTGTATGCAGGGTGCGGGAGAACCTCGTTCAGTGCGGACGCCTCCTTCGTGCGTGCTAAGGCCAGGAGTTCCCTCTGAAGCCTTGCAACGGTGCGTCCGGGACTGAAGCACATATACAAGACATAAGTTGTGAACATCGCCTGACCATCGCCTGTACAATCATTCCAAATTGTAGCCACTTGGCACGCTTTTACTGTTTCAGAGAGAGGCTTGAGCGACTTGTAATCTCGGCTATACGCCGCCTGTAATACATGTTTCATATCAATAAAGAGATTACTTTACTTGTTTCTATGCTTCCGCTATATTTGTCGACTCAGTGAACCTGTTACCGATCGCCTATGCGTTCATGACTCTGCTGCACTCGGACAATCTGTGCGACTCTGTGGCTTAGAACTCTTGCCGCCAGCCAATGAACCATGGCCTTGCACGGGCGTGGATCACGCTCGTGCGGCATCACGCCCGGATGGGTTAAGCGATCGTTCCGCGGGAGCACTGGCGAGGGTGATTCCCGCCTAGCGGGAACGGCCGAAATAGCCTGCGGGAGATCGGGGCGTGACAGGCCCTAGTTACTAGTATGCAGGAGCGGGTCCGAGTGGCCAGACTGTTGGAGATAAAAGCTACCAGATATTCACACAATTTTTTTTGACTCCATCAGCACCGCTGCCTACCCAAACTCAACAAGACGAGGACGAAGATTAGTAGAAAATTTGTAACATTGTATGATTACAATTTTTGTATGATTTGTAATGGTTTTTTATTACAATATTTGGGTATTGAACAATTCTATTTTAATCTCTCGGTTGACTAGTACATCTTCTTCGGTTGTGTCCCATAACACCACAATTACTGCAACATAGATCTCTTGTCGATGAATTTCGGGGTTTGATGCGGTTCTTCTTTGGTCTTCCGACTTTGCGTCTTACATCTGGCACCCCAATTTGTCCTCTTACCAAAGGACCTTGGATCTCGTAGGGAACTGGAATTGGCTCCATTTTTGGCGCGTATACACTTTTCAAGTTTTTCGTCGAAAATACTGCAGGATAAAAATTATCAATACTAATATTGCAATATCTACAAACAAAACATGCATGTATACATGGTATATAAGTATGGTACCATCTAAAACATGTACAAGATCTGTCAGTTATATGAACAATATAGGTTCTACTTGTTGCCCGGTCTATTATTTCAAACTTATAACTATCAATAGCTAATATTTCTAGGTGGTTCCTCTCTTTGATAATAGAAGCCATATTTTTTAACATCTTCGGACAATAATCTGTGTCTATATTTTCAGCAAACTTTCTACGATTGTCATGAAGTGTAATAATCTTGGCTCTAATACCATCGAGAAGTATTGTTATTGGCTTATCTCGTAATTTCTTAATCCAGCTATTGAAACATTCAGCAAGATTAGAAGTGTTAATATCTAATCTAGGACAAGTAGCATACGCTGTTATCCAATGTTCAAATCGACGACTTTCATCGTTTACACCAATAAGCCAATCGTACAACACTCTGTTATCGGCTTTAATTATATCAAACACACTCTCTGCATCCGTTTTATTATATGATCTAGCAAGCGAGTCTAACAAGCGTTGAAATACTGGTTCTTTTGTAACTTTTTTCATATTTTGTTTAAAATGTTGAATACAAAAAAAAATGAGGAGATGCAGGAAAAATAGCACGAACAGCATTTATTAATCCCTTTTGCTTGTCAGATATAAATGAAATTGTACTCCAATCATTAAAACAACTTTCAAAAGATATTTTAAGATAATTTAAAAACCAAGACCAAGAATCACTATTCTCACCTTCAGCAACAGCATAAGCTATAGGATATAATTGATAGTTAGGATCGTGAGCACAAGCAATAAATAAGATACCTTGATATTTAGACGAAATAAATGTAGCATCAGTACTAATAATTAGTAAACATCCACTTAAAAATCCATCAATACATGACTTAAAACAAATAAAAATTCGTTGGAAGCTATTGTTTTCGGCAGTTTTAATAAACACATGTACTACTTGGATTTGTCTCCATAATTCTATAACAATACTCCTCAAGACTAGCGTATGCCTCATCATAACTACCATTAATTTCAGCTAATGCTGTCTCTCGGGCTCTCCATGCTTTGGAATAACTAACTTGTATACGGTGCTCCCTATATATATCTTTAACAATTTGTGATGGACTGTATGACTGGTTATCTCTAATAATGTCAATTATCATGGTCTTAATCCATGAAGCGGTAGCTAGTCGATGACGTCCTGTACTAAGTCTTCCTAAACAAGAATGATGATTTTCTAATGTACTAACTTTAACTATATCGCCATTTTCAATAGATTTGACATATACTCTCCAATTACAATTCGGTTGATCACAACTATATATAATTCCACGAGCATTATTCATAAGACTAGCTGAACAACTAAAATTATATTTAATTGCTAAATTACTTATAAAGCTTCTAAAGTGAGAACGACTAGGAAATGATTGTCCCTTAAATAATTCATCAGTGATAGCTTTTACAACATCATCATCTACCGTATAATCTACATTTTTAACTAAATCATCACTATTTCCATCGTCGTTGTCACTATCATCATCGTGGTTAGATTCATCTGATGAATGACCTTCTTGGATAAATGAAACTATTTGTTGAGAAGAAATAGCACCCGAACTAACATGCTGATATTCAGAAAAATATTCATTATTTCTACTATCTAAGGTTGCTGCTACTTTAATAACATATATTTTTATATACCGTGATTGTGAATTAATCTCAAGAATATAATTCCATGCATCTTCACTATCTATCAAAAAATAATTAGAACAAAAAATAGACTTCAGAATAAAATCATAATGAATAGAACAACGTTCAATAATATGATTACGTATATTTTCAAAACTAATATTCGGATAAGTTGAAAAAATTATACTTTCTCCTCCTTCGTAATTTAACCCATTTACTTTACCGCCGTGCGAGCATACAATTCTTACGCTACGATCCATGACGGTTGAGAACTTTTGCTACAGAAAACTCAAATGAACTTTAGCTGCAGGCAGAGAGACAGAGAGAGTGTTGGAGACTTTGCTAGAGGGAAGAGAGAAAATAGAGGAAGTAGATTGAGTGTGAGATAATTTGGTTGAGATAGGTAATTTATAGAGGGAGAATGTAATAGCCGTTGTTGTTAATAGCCGTTGTGGAACGGTCGGGAAACGGATCCTTACTCGCCAACTCAGTTGGCGAGCAAATTGCAACGGTCCTAAGTGCCAACTAAGCATGCCCCGCCAACTGAGTTGGCGAGCGGCCTCTCGAGGAGAGCGCCCCGCCAACTCAGTTAGCGAGATGCTCTCCAACTCAGCACCCCGCCAACTCAGTTGGCGAGTGGTCCCCCTATCTGCAAATACCCCCCACTTTTTCCTTTTTCTATAATTAGATTATATTTTATTACTTTAAACGAAAAAATCCGATGTATGTATGGATGTGGCTCATTTTGATAGTTGATGGGGGCAGCCATGCATAAATTATTTACATAAAGGTCTTGTTTGGTTCACACAAAGTAGAGTAAAGGAAAGGTAATCAATTTTTTGGTTTGTTTTTTTTTTAATTATAACTTTTTATCGATTTTTTTCCGGTTGTTTAAAAATGTCAAAGAATTATGAAAGAAAGTGTCGATTGGATGAAAGTTTTGTATTTCTAGAAATTTATTTTTTATTCTTTTTTCATGGAAAAAAAATTCAATATTTTTATATCCATGTTTGATTATGTTAGATTGTAAATATGAAAAATATATATTAATTTATTTAATTTTTCATAAGTACCGTTTTATGTTTTTATTATCTAAATTTACATGTTCGGAATAGAAGTGAAAATTTTGAAAATAAAATGAGAATATTATTGTCCAAACAAAATATTCAAACATCATTCATAGAAAATTAAAACTATTTCCAAGGGGGACATTGTGAATTACTTTCCACAACAATGAAAATTTGAAGTCCCTCATATTCTCTCCTAATTTTCAGTTCTAGATATACCAAACAAAGATAAGGAATCTAAAATCAATTTCTAAGCCTCCAAAACTTGAACCAAACGTCAAAGTGAATCATTGGTTGGATGGAAGGAAGGAACTATTTTTCCTCCTAATTTATTTTTTTCATTGTAAATCACTTTTCTTTTCTCTTTAATTCATTTTGGTACCCAAACATAGAAAAATAATGACTTTTATTTTGGCCTATGATAAAGGCACTACAAAAATGACTCGGGACTAGTCCAGTTAGGAAGAATTTTTACTCAGGCTAGTCCAAAATTTACTAGGACTGCCCACCCTCTTGACCTTCCTCCTCCTGCTCCTCCCCCATCCCTAACCCCCTCCGGCCTCTCCTCCTCCCTCCTCCCGTGATTCTCCGCCTCTCCTCCTCCCTCCTCCCGTGATTCTCCGCCTCTCCACGTCGTCGACCTCGCTATCGACAGCGTTGTCGCGCGCCGAGCCGCACCTCGAGCACCTTTGTCACGACCCGCACCCGAAAGTTCGGGCACGAGTACGTGGGTACGTCCAGCCTACGCCACAGAGTCGGCGGTAGTACGCTGTCTAGGTCAATCCATCTAAACTAGTCTAACTCATTCACAAATTAACATAGGCAAGATAATAATGAGAATGAAACTTAATATTTCGACTGAAAATAAATGTGACGACAATTCCAATGTTTAATACAGGAATTTCAAATGAAATCGGGGACAAACCCGATTAAATAAGATAGAAAACAGAAATAAAAGATAGCTACGGCTAGCTACTCTGCAGCAGGGGTCTCCTGGGTGGGATCTGGCTCATCATAGGTATCATCTGTACCCTCATAAGGACCATAATAAGTAGGGGCAAGATCCTCATCATCGCCTAAATCAACAGATCCAGTCAGGAAAGGAGCAAAGTACACAGTGCACAACAAGGTTAAACTTAAATATTCATGATAATTAAATATTGAATATCATGTTAAGGAATTTGCATAAAAGGATGTCAATATCTCAGAGTCACAACTATAAATAGGATCATGAGGAAACATAAGTAAATGAGCAGGAAATGAAACTACAACAGGCAGCAAGAAATATAACATGACCAGAAATTATCTGTATGAAACTTGTGTTTGTTTTAGAATACTTAGTTGGCATGTAGGGGTTTATAAGGCTAATCCGGCCGTCATGAACGGCTATTAGTCACGAATAATCGAGATCCGGCTGATGGACAGTCGTGTGCCAACAGCTATTATTCACGGCAAGGGGAAGGGTAAACTACATGCCTTTCAGTATTCTCCCACCCGACATGAAAAACAAGACATGAATTCCAATACTCAAGACATGAAAATCTAGCATTTCTAACACTAAGGGTAATCATCAAGGTTACTAGTAAAGCAAGAAATTAATTATCACAATATATAGATTTAACTTGAAGTGCAGGTACTTGCCTGTTGTTTGGATCTGTTTAATTTGGTTCTTGGGAGAAATTTCCACAGATGAGTCCAAAAGCTGAAATAGACATTACCATCACTCTCAGAAGATGTCAAATAGCTAAAAACGCCTGTCCTTGGGTCCAATTTGGAGACAAAGGCAGAAACGGTAATTTCGGGTCAAAACGGGGTCCGCCGGTGGGCCCGCTTTGCACCGAAAAACGTGTCCAGGTCAACGGTCTCCAAATTCACCAAACTTAGTGTCAACAGGTCAGGAACGCTAATACGAACCCAACGAAACTTCCAGTTTTTGGATTCCGATGAGCCGAACACAAAATCGCCCGTCGAGCGGGGCCTGTGGGGCCCGCGACACGCGATTTCGTCAACGTTCTCAGAATCGAACCAAACTTGACCCACAGGACCAGCGTATCGCTACGAGTCCGATGGCGCAAGTTTCGTCTCGATCCGACGTGTGTGCACGAAGTTAGGGTGAATTGCAGAAAAGGCGGATACGGGGCGATGTCCGCGGATACGCGTTGATTCCGGTGTGCACGCACACCCGAATCAGCTTCTGCGAAAACTCACACGTCCGTATCGACGCTGCGCTCGTACCTGTGAAGACCGCGCGCGACCAAGTCGTCCCGTTTGGCGGGGCGTACTCAGTTCCGGGGTGAAACAGGGTCTGGTTTTTCCTGTTTTTGGATCGCGGTGTGCGATCACCACAGGACGCGGTGCCGCGAACAGTTTGTCCGGACACCGAGAGGGTCATACAGGCTTCGCGTAGGAATTTACAGAATCGAAAACGGAGATCAGGGTTGCAAGATACGAGTACCTGAAGGGGACTGAGAAATCGGGGTTCTGAACCGTGTCCGACACGCGAGCTCGTGTCCTGGACGTGTCCTGTGCTGTGAATCCCGTGTCAGGGGCTGTGTCCGCGTGCGGGTGCTGCTGGAGGACACGCCGGAGGCTGGCGAGGTCGGGCCGGGGCTGCGGCGGCTCAGGCGAGGTCGTCCGCGCGGTTCACGGCGGAGCTAGGGGGAGGGGACCGGCGCTGGGGCTGGCTGCGAGGGGTCGAGCCGCTGTGGCGGAGGCTGCCGGCGGAGGAGGGTCTGGGAGGTCTGCGCAGGGGCGGCGCAGGGAGGTGGACGGCGGTCGGGGTCGCCGGAGTTAGGTGGTTAGGGTTAGGGTTTAGGCTAGATGGGGGAAAGGGAGGCGGAGGAGGTAGGCTATATATAGGGGACGAGGGCGAGTCCGGCCGGGCGACGCGGGCGGAAGAGTCGGGGAGGGAGGCGACGTGGGGAGGTTCTCCGGCCACGTCGCCGGAGAACGCGGCGGGAGGCGCGAAGATCGGGTCGTGGGGGAACGGGGAGACTGTGCACGCGGGCGGGTCGGGCTGCGGCGGGTCGGGTTCGGCTGAACCCGACCCGACCCGATAAGAACGGGTGGGCTGGGCAGGTTAGCGGGCTGGGCCGCGGCCCAACGGGCCAGAAAAATAAAGAAAATAAATAATAAATAATTAATAAATAATAAATAATTAAATAAATATATAATTAATTAATTAATTAATTAAAATTAATTTTTTTTTAGGCATTTAAAAATATGTCTGAGGCCCAGAAAAATCCAGAAAATTATCCTAAGTCCAGTTTTTCATTTTACACCCAAAAATGTTATTTTCATGATATTTTAATATTATTTATTGCCAATTAAAAATCATTTATTAATTGAAAACCTTGATTTTAATTACAGAAAATTCCCAGAAAATTCCAGAAAATTGGGAAAAATCCAAAATTTAATAATTTAAAAAATTCAGGGGGTTTACAACCTACCCAACTTACAAAAATTTCGTCCTCGAAATTTAAGAATAACAATGGGACGAAAAGAAAGGCCAAAAATTACAATATACCTCAGGGTTCAAAAAGATAGGGGTATCGCTCTCTAATCTCGTCTTCTCGCTCCCAGGTGGATTCGCCGGGAGAATGGTGCTTCCAAGCTACGCGAACCAGGGAGATAACCTGGTTCCGTAGGACTTTCTCCGAGCGATCCAGTATCTCCACGGGTTGCTCTTGGTAAGTCAAACTTGGGCCTACTTCGAGCTCTGAGTGATCCAAAATGTGGCTGGGGTCTGACACATACTTCCTCAGCTGCGACACGTGGAAGACGTTATGGACTCCTTCCAGAGAGGGTGGCAATGCCAGACGGTACGCCACTTCTCCGATTTTCTCCTGAATGCCAAAAGGTCCAATGAATCTTGGGCTGAGTTTTCCACTCCTGCCGAACCTAATGGTGCCACGTGTCGGGGAAATCTTCAAGAATACCAATTCTCCAACCTTAAAAATAGAGTCATAATCAAGTCTTAGTTCCATAATCAAAATGTTTAAATTGACTTGAATTTCATAAATTTAATTACCTCAAACTCCAAGGGCCTTCGGTGGCTATTTGCCCAATGTCGTTGCCTGTCTTGAGCCACTCGAAGTCTATCCCTTATTTGCTTTATCTTCTCAGCTGAATCGATCACCATCTCTGGTCCCAGCAAGGCTCTTTCTCCAACGTCGTCCCATGACAGCGGGGTACGACATCTTCGTCCATACAGAGCTTCAAATGGAGTCATCTCGATGCTGGCTTGATAACTGTTATTATAAGAGAACTCCACTAGATGTAGGTAGTCTTCCCAGGATCCTCCAAAATCCAGAACACATGTACGGAGCATATCTTCAAGTGTCTGGATTGTACGTTCCGATTGTCCATCAGTTTGGGGATGATAAGCTGTGCTGAATTTGAGTTGCGTCCCCAAGCTGGCTTGTAAGCTCTTCCAGAAGTGAGAGGTGAACCTTGAATCTCGGTCGGAGACAATACTTACTGGAACTCAATGCAGCCTAACAATATGTCTGATATATAAATCTGCCAGCTTCTCTGTAGATAGCCCCACTTTGAAAGGTAGAAAATGTGCAGACTTGGTCAGTCTATCTACTATCACCCAGATTGCATCCTTTCCACTAGGTGTCCTTGGAAGTCCGAAAACAAAATCCATTGTGATATGTTCCCACTTCCACTCCGGAATGGGTAGTGGTTGAAGCAATCCTCCAGGTCTTTGTCTTTCTGCCTTGACCTGCTGGCACACTAAACAACGAGATACGAACCTGGCTACTTCTCTTTTCATGCCATGCCACCAAACATGCGTCCTCAGGTCCTTGTACATCTTGTTGGCTCCTGGATGTATAGAGTACTGCGATCTGTGCGCCTCTTGCATAATTTCTTCTCTTATGTCTCCTTGAGGTACACATAATCTATCGCCATGTCTCAGTGATCCATCTTCATGAATTCTGAACTCTTCTACTAGTCCAGCTTGCACTTGACCTCGAAGGCTTCGCAAGCCTTCGTCCTGAAACTGAGTCTCCTTGATCTTGTCCATTAAGGTAGACTGAATCTGCAAGTTCATCATTTGGCCTTCTTTTCCTGGGATAATTACTTCAATACCTAAACTTTCCAAGTCCTCCAGCAGGTGTCTGTCCATAGTCAAGTACATCGCCATAGGATACCTGCTTAGAGCATCAGCAACTACATTTGCCTTCCCAGGGTGATATTGAAGAGTGATATCAAAATCTTTCATTAGTTCCAGCCACCTTCTTTGCCTCATGTTTAGCTCTTTCTGGGTGAAGATATATTTTAAACTTTTATGATCTGTAAATATTTCCACCCTTTCTCCATAAAGATAATGTTTCCATAGTTTAAGAGCAAAAATGACAGCTGCCAATTCTAAATCATGGGTTGGATAATTCTTTTCGTGTGGGCGAAGCTGTCTAGAGGCATATGCTATTACTTTCTTATTCTGCTCCAATACACAACCTAGACCTTTTCCAGAAGCATCACTATAAATAGCGAAACCTCCGGTTCCAGAAGGTAAGGTCAGAATAGGGGCAGTAGTCAGCCTTTTCTTCAATTCCTCAAAAGCATGCTGACATTCATCAGTCCAGGTGAACTCTTCATCCTTCCTTGTTAATTTTGTCATGGGCTCCGCAATCCTAGCAAAGTCCTTCACAAACTTCCGATAGTAGCCAGCTAGTCCCAGGAAGCTTCTAATCTCTGCTACAGAGTCTGGAGTGGGCCAGGATTCTACTGCCGCTATCTTCTTAGGATCTACTGCTATTCCATCCCCAGTCATAACATGTCCCAAGAATTCTACTTTGTCTAGGAAGAAAGCACATTTGGATAATTTTCCATAAAGTTTTTCCTTCCTCAAAGTCTCCAATGCTAACCTCAAATGTTCTTCATGTTCTTCGGGGGTCTTGGAGTAGATCAAAATATCATCAATGAAGACCACTACAAATTTGTCTAGGTATGGCTGGAAAACTCTGTTCATTAAGTTCATAAAAACTGCTGGTGCATTCGTCAACCCGAACGGCATCACTAAGAATTCGTAATGTCCGTTCCGGGTATTGAAAGCAGTTTTAGGGATGTCTTCTTTTCTCACCCTTACTTGGTGATAACCAGACCTCAAATTAATCTTTGAAAATACCCGAGCTCCACTCAGCTGATCAAATAAGTCATCTATCATGGGCAGGGGATACTTATTCTTAATTGTTAAGGCATTCAAGGCCCTATAGTCAATACACATTCGGGATGTTCCGTCCTTCTTGGGCACAAATAATACTGGAGCTCCCCAGGGTGAGACACTAGACCTAATGAAGCATTTGTCCTCTAGCTCTTTGATTTGCTCATTTAGTTCTATTATCTCCTTTTTGTTGATTCTGTAGGGATTCTGAGATACTGGTGCTGCTCCTGGCACTAAGTCAATGGAGAATTCAACTTCTCGGTCTGGGGGTAAGCCTGGGAGATCCTCAGGGAAGACATCAAGATATTCAGAGATGATAGGTGGCAATTCTTCTGTTACTAGGGCTCCACAAATTATGTTATTACCCATTTTCCTAGAACCTCTAGCAAATTCAAATTCTGGCTTATCAGGTGGCCTGAAGATTACACCACCTCTGTGACAGTCTATTGTGGCATGATGTTGACTTAACCAATCCATACCCAGTATAATGTCAAAACTGGGCACTGGCATTACAAGTAGTCTAGCATACAGTTCCCTTCCACATAATGTAATAGGACAATTGTTACAGGCATCACTAACCGGGATGATTCCTCCACCGGTAATGATCTTATAACAATTCCTAAGGGGTTTAGTGGTTAAGCTATGCTTCATAAGGAAATCTACTGACATGAATGAATGAGAAGCTCCAGAGTCGAATAAAGTAATAGCTGGTATTGAATTTATAAGCACAGAACCTGTGATCACGTCTGCTGTGGCTTCAGCTTCTTCCAGAGTCATTGCATAAGCACGGCCTTGCTGCGGTGCACCCCTCTGTTGCTGCTGTTTGTGCTGAGCAAAGCGTTGTTGTTGAGTTGGAAGCGGGAGTCCCCTCTGTTGTGCTGTTGGGGGTCTGGCCTGGACTGGAGCCTTTGGTGCAGCTGGGCGTCCTTGAGCAGCAGGACAGTCCCTTAATTGATGTGCTGGTGAGCCACAATAGAGACAGGCACCTAGCCTCTTTCTACAGTCTTGCCAAGTGTGGCCTGGTTTTTGGCAATAGTTGCAAGGGGGAGCTCGCTGGTTCTGACCTTGAGCCTGGTGTTGGGGTGCTGGAGCTCGAGGGAGAGACGCTGAGTTTGCTGCGGGGCCCTCTGTTGTTGTTGCTGTTGAAAAGGGCGTTTGTTGGGTCCCGCATTTCCGGTATCTCTTTCTCGCTTCAGTTTGTGCCCCATATCTCTCTCTACGCCTTGTGCCACGCTCAGGATTTTCTCATAGGTACGAGCTCGGCTGGTGGTGACAGCGAGGCGAATATCCGGGGACAGCCCCTTCTTGAATCTTCGGGCTCTGTCCTCCGGGGTACGAACCATGTACTCCGCAAAGTGGCTTAACCTGCTAAATTCAGCAGTATATTCATCAACAGACATGTTACCTTGTTCCAGTCTCTCGAATTGGCTTTCGAGAGCTTCCCGAGCCACTTCGGGATAAAATTTCTCCTTGAATAGCCTTTTGAAGTCCTCCCAGGTGAGGTCAGGAGCAGATAGTTGGGGTTCATCTCTGAACCAGGTTTGAGCAATATCGAACAGTTGCAGGCTTGCGGACTCCACTTTGAGATCATCGGGAACCCGGGCAGTCTTCAGGAGTCTCTCGACATTCTCTATCCACTCATCAGCGTAGAGAATGCCCTCAGTTCCGTAGAATTCCAGAGGCCTAAGGTTCTTGAAGTCTTTGGCACTTCCTGGCCTCTTGAGTGGCGACTCCTGGGACTTAATAGCTTCTGAGAGGCTGGTCCGCAGGAGTGCAGTCTGTTCCTTCTGGGATTCCACCAATCCCTGGAACACTCCAAGTAGCTGTGCCCCATCCAGAGTAACTGCCGGAACAGATGGAGGCGGCGGGAGTGCAAGAGTCTCGGGCACATTCTGCTCAGCTGGTTCTGATGTGCCTCCTACTGTGTTCCTGGTCTGGACCATTCTGAAAGATTAAGGGATAGGAAATCAGAATAGAATACTTGGAAATCAAAGGCGATAGGAAAAATTGAGCAGCAATGATATCAAGAATTGAAATAAGGACGCTATACTGTGAATGAGCTTTTCCTAGAATCCTCAATCTTATTCCATACCCTGTCCTAGGGTATTACCCTATTTTAGGATAGGACCTGCATGGGCCACCATAAAAACGTGTCACGACCCGCACCCGGAAGTTCGGGCACGAGTACGTGGGTACGTCCAGCCTACGCCGCAGAGTCGGCGGTAGTACGCTGTCTAGGTCAATCCATCTAAACTAGTCTAACTCATTCACAAATTAACATAGGCAAGATAATAATGAGAATGAAACTTAATATTTCGACTGAAAATAAATGTGACGATAATTCCAATGTTTAATACAGGAATTTCAAATGAAATCGGGGACAAACCCGATTAAATAAGATAGAAAACAGAAATAAAAGATAGCTACGGCTAGCTACTCTGCAGCAGGGGTCTCCTGGGTGGGATCTGGCTCATCATAGGTATCATCTGTACCCTCATAAGGACCATAATAAGTAGGGGCAAGATCCTCATCATCGCCTAAATCAACAGATCCAGTCAGGAAAGGAGCAAAGTACACAGTGCACAACAAGGTTAAACTTAAATATTCATGACAATTAAATATTGAATATCATGTTAAGGAATTTGCATAAAAGGATGTCAATATCTCAGAGTCACAACTATAAACAGGATCATGAGGAAACATAAGTAAATGAGCAGGAAATGAAACTACAACAGGCAGCAAGAAATATAACATGACCAGAAATTATCTGTATGAAACTTGTGTTTGTTTTAGAATACTTAGTTGGCATGTAGGGGTTTATAAGGCTAATCCGGCCGTCATGAACGGCTATTAGTCACGAATAATCGAGATCCGGCTGATGGACAGTCGTGTACCAACAGCTATTATTCACGGCAAGGGGAAGGGTAAACTACATGCCTTTCAGTATTCTCCCACCCGACATGAAAAACAAGACATGAATTCCAATACTCAAGACATGAAAATCTAGCATTTCTAACACTAAGGGTAATCATCAAGGTTACTAGTAAAGCAGGAAATTAATTATCACAATATATAGATTTAACTTGAAGTGCAGGTACTTGCCTGTTGTTTGTATCTGTTTAATTTGGTTCTTGGGAGAAATTTCCACAGATGAGTCCAAAAGCTGAAATAGACATTACCATCACTCTCAGAAGATGTCAAATAGCTAAAAACGCCTGTCCTTGGGTCTAATTTGGAGACAAGGGCAGAAACGGTAATTTTGGGTCAAAACGGGGTCCGTCGGTGGGCCCGCTTTGCACCGAAAAACGTGTCCAGGTCAACGGTCTCCAAATTCACCAAACTTAGTGTCAACAGGTCAGGAACGCTGATACGAACCCAACGGAACTTCCAGTTTTTGGATTCCGATGAGCCGAACACAAAATCGCCCGTCGAGCGGGGCCTGTGGGGCCCGCGACACGCGATTTCGTCAACGTTCTCAGAATCGAACCAAACTTGACCCACAGGACCAGCGTATCGTTACGAGTCCGATGGCGCAAGTTTCGTCTTGATCCGACGTGTGTGCACGAAGTTAGGGTGAATTGCAGAAAAGACGGATACGGGGCGATGTTCGCGGATACGCGTTGATTCCGGTGTGCACGCACACCCGAATCAGCTTCCGCGAAAACTCACACGTCCGTATCGACGCTGCGCTCGTACCTGTGAAGACCGCGCGCGACCAAGTCGTCCCGTTTGGCGGGGCGTACTCAGTTCCGGGGTGAAACAGGGTCTGGTTTTTTCTGTTTTTGGATCGCGGTGTGCGATCACCACAGGACGCGGTGCCGCGAACAGTTTGTCCGGACACCGAGAGGGTCATACAGGCTTCGCGTAGGAATTTACAGAATCGAAAACGGAGATCAGGGTTGCAAGATACGAGTACCTGAAGGGGACTGAGAAATCGGGGTTCTGAACCGTGTCCGACACGCGAGCTCGTGTCCTGGACGTGTCCTGTGCTGTGAATCCCGTGTCAGGGGCTGTGTCCGCGTGCGGGTGCTGCTGGAGGACACGCCGGAGGCTGGCGAGGTCGGGCCGGGGCTGCGGCGGCTCAGGCGAGGTCGTCCGCGCGGTTCACGGCGGAGCTAGGGGAAGGGGACCGGCGCTGGGGCTGGCTGCGAGGGGTCGAGCCGCTGTGGCGGAGGCTGCCGGCGGAGGAGGGTCTGGGAGGTCTGCGCAGGGGCGGCGCAGGGAGGTGGACGGCGGTCGGGGTCGCCGGAGTTAGGTGGTTAGGGTTAGGGTTTAGGCTAGATGGGGGAAAGGGAGGCGGAGGAGTTAGGCTATATATAGGGGACGAGGGCGAGTCCGGCCGGGCGACGCGGGCGGAAGAGTCGGGGAGGGAGGCGACGTGGGGAGGTTCTCCGGCCACGTCGCCGGAGAACGCGGCGGGCGACGCGAAGATCGGGTCGTGGGGGAACGGGGAGACTGTGCACGCGGGCGGGTCGGGCTGCGGCGGGTCGGGTTCGGCTGAACCCGACCCGACCCGATAAGAACGGGTGGGCTGGGCAGGTTAGCGGGCTGGGCCGCGGCCCAACGGGCCGGAAAAATAAATAATAAATAAATAATAAATAATAAATAATAAATAATTAAATAAATAGATAATTAATTAATTAATTAATTAAAATTAGTTTTTTTTTAGGCATTTAAAAATATGTCTGAGGCCCAGAAAAATCCAGAAAATTACCCTAAGTCCAGTTTTTCATTTTACACCCAAAAATGTTATTTTCATGATATTTTAATATTATTTATTGCCAATTAAAAATCATTTATTAATTGAAAACCTTGATTTTAATTACAGAAAATTCCCAGAAAATTCCAGGAAATTGGAAAAAATCCAAGATTTAATAATTTAAAAAATTCAGGGGGTTTACAACCTTCCCGTCGGCTCCGTCACCTCCGGAGTCTTCCTTGGAGAGACGACGGAGGCAGGCGAGGTCGGTTCCGTCGCCCCCACCCTCCTCCAGCATCCTCCTCCTCCTCCCGCTCCTCCGTCCCCCTTCGACCTCCTCCTTCCGCTTCTCTCCGGCCTTCTCCTCTTCCTCCTTCCGCTCCTCTCCGGCCTTCTCCTCCTCCCCCTCCCGCTTATCCGACTCGTGTAGCTCCGCATCCCACTTCCGGCCTCCACACAGTTCCGTTCCCGTGTCACCTTGGGTAGCCTTTCCTTCCGGACTGTCAAAATTTTGACAGTCCTACCAATTGGAAGGACTGTCAAAATTTTAATAGTCCTAAAAAATAAATTTTTTTTTTAATTGGTAGAACTGTTAAAATTTTGATAGTTCTGATTATAACATTGAAAGTGGACAGCCTGATAAATAATTTTTAGAAGGATAAGCTTGTAATTATAAAAAAAATATTTAGACTGTTATGAATCTTTTTATAATATTTTTTATCAAATATTTTTTATTATTTAATTTTATGATTCCGTGAACCAAAAGATGCCAAAGTGTCACTGAAGTGTGAACACTGGTGTGGTGGGCATGGTCGCCTAATCTTAGTCTACCACATCAGCACTCGTAGATTTTCTGGAGAGATCTCATTTCCATACTACTTGCGTAAAAGATAAGGTCTCCCTCCCCCTCCCCCTCCCCCTCCTAATTCCTTTTTCCATCCTTAAATTGAAGGTAAAACTAAACCTTCCATTTCATCAAAAATTTATAGAATTTCTTGTGATTCTTATACTCTTCGTAGCAAATATTTGCTTCTTAAGGCATATAATTGTGATGTAAAATCCATAAAAATGTGATTTTTCTGAGCGAACCCAGTGGGAATACGCTCACTTTTGGTGGGGTTTTCCTTTCTTGGGGGAAAGTCGAGATTTTTAGGTGTATTTCTTGGAGCAAAATCTGATCTTTTGAAATGGGTCTCCATTCATTCGTGCTGATTTTTTTTTTTTTTTCAAATGGGTAATTCTCTTTTTCTTAGTCATGCTGAAATTTTGTGTCCACGTTTCGTGCGCCATTGCACGTCGTGCCGCATTGTGTCGGACACGTGTCAATATGTGTGTGTCGGGGGTGTGGTGGGTGGGTGGGTGGGGGTGGGCGGTGGGGGAAGTATTGGGTTCAAAGTCCCCTTCTACGAGTTAAATGGTTTATATTGTTTTACCATGACCAATTGTCATTTCACTGGGAGTTAGCTCAGACCCTCTAGGTTCATCCTCATCCGGAGACGTACTAAGTTCTCTTAATTCCGGCCGGCATGTGATGAAGGTTGTTAAAGCAATTGTCATGTTCAAATTCCCCTTCTACGAGTTTAATGGTTTATACTGTTTTACCATGAGCAATTGTCATTTCACTGGGCATTAGCTCAGGTGTACCATCTAGGTTCATCCACGTTCGGAAACGTACTAAGTTCTCTTAATTCAGGCCCGCATGTGATGAAGGTTGTTAAAGGTTTAATATGTAATATTTGCATGTTCTCAACATCTCGAGCTGTTAGGAACGGTCAAACATTATGTATTAACCTTTAACACCACTAGAGTTACTAAGGTTATCCGAGTAGCACGTACCAATAAACAAAGTATAACTTATTTAATGATCCTTTTAACAATTCAAATCTCCATTCCACTGATTAGAATGGGCTAACATTATATATTAAACCTTTAACATTCCTGTTCACGTGGGGTAGGGTTATGAGAACCCAGGTTGTACAACACTTGGATTAGTCTAGAGTGTGCACCTAGGATGAAGCTCAGACAATGGAGGATCACACATAGAAAGACAATATAAACTACTTAATTGGTCAAAGAGAGATTTGACCCCAAGACCATTTTCTATGATCTCATGTAAACCAATATTTTCAAAAGCTCGAACTTTTGGGAACATTGCTTAACTAACGTGCTTGATATCAACCTTCTTTGTTGGTGCGAACTTCCTAGCAAATGTAGCTGTGAGCATGAGAAGGCCATACCATAAAACCTAGACGACTTGTTGGCGAGTAAGTAGACCTACCTTTTGGGTCTGTAGTTTAAGCTCATTCATCCAAGGAGGATACTCCGAGTTCCGCTAGACAGGAAAGAGTCTAGACTTTAAGCTAGCCAAGGTTAGAAATAAGTATTCTATTTAACAAAGATGTGAGCTTGTCGATAAATCATTTGCAAATTTACAGTTGCCTGTGGTTGAATCATTCTTTGGTAACAACATTTCACAATTTTCATGGGCATTTATATTTCTTTGTCGACATTTCATACTAGCAGCTGCACACAATAAACCAACATTAACTCATTAGTAGGATGAGGATATTTGTTAATGAAATTAGTTGATGCCATGAATGAACCTAGGTTTCCTGTCATTTTGCAGGAGATACAATCTATCTTAAAATAAAAGATTTGAGGTGTCAGTTTATGTAGAATTTAGAAGGTGTCTTTGTTGGTATGATTTTTCCCAACATAAGCTCATTTTTCTTGACAGCTTTATGCAATTCTTGAATAAATAAGATATTCTTGTGATCATTTGGTATCAGTTCAAAATACTAGTTTAACTAAAGGCTAAAGCTCAATTGTATGCTGGAATGCAAGTTTCTTCCTTTCTTTAAGGTGTTTGGGTACTATCCCCGCAAAAAGTTGGATGAAGTCTATGTTGTTTTTGTCATTGTTGTTAGTTTTGTGCAGTATGGCCTTCCCCTTTTCTTAAACAAGAATGCTAATTTCGTGCTTATGAAGATAAATTATTGTTATCGACTTCCGGGAAAAAAATTGGTGTCTTTCTAACAATGGATATTCTTTTTTGTTCACTAAGTTTTTAGTGTCAATTCAAATGCAGAGCTTAAACAGAGTTCTTATTTCTTTTCTTAAGAAATTGATCTTACACATGTAACTTTTGTCCCTTCCCCCGTTTTATAGAAAATATGCAAGTTGTAGCTTATTAGCAGAGTACTAAACCTGTATTTGAAAATGGTATTAGGAAAGATATTTTATTTCCTTCATGGGTGTGCTTATGTCATGCTTGAGCTGAAATTCATTGCAAAATTGTAATTGATCTGCTAAAAGCTCAAGCATTAGCTCCCCTAATTTCATTACGAGTACAATGGTGCTCATTTCTGGATTAGCTGACTATAATGTTTAAATTTTATCTTGTCCACAGTTATCTCCACCGAATCCATAAAAATTGAAGGAGGCTCTATTAGTTATGGCATCGATGATCTCATTGACTCCAAGTAATGTGCAAGTAGGTAGAAGTATAATTGATCAGAGATATGTCGGTTTGAGGGCGTCAAGAGCCCAGAAATCAGTATCTACTAAGCTGACAACAACGAGGGGTCAATTTATGGTAATTAGAGCCAGCAATGAAAATGGGGCATCAGTGCAAAGCCAAGGCTCAAGTCTTGAAGAGTGTGAAGCTGCTGCCGTGGCCGGGAACTTCCCCGCTCCCCCGCCTGTTTATAGCCCCCCTGTGCCAGAAGGAACCCCAGTTGTCAAACCATTAGTATGTATGATTATAACCTTTCGAATTATTGCACTACTATGACCACTTCTGATGTATAGATTGTTGCTGGTTTCTCTAAGGATTTAAACTCTTGCTTCTTGAAGTTATTTCAGAATTGGCAAGTTTTTCTTATACATGATATTGTTCCCTCCTTAATAGAGATTTACTTTTGTATCGTTTTCTCCTTCATTCCCCAGCCACTTTCTCGGCGTCCACGTCGTAACAGAAAATCAGCTGCATTGAGGGCTTCATTCCAGGAAACACGTCTGACGCCTGAGAATCTTGTTCTCCCACTATTTATTCATGAAGGTTGGTGCTAATATATGGAGCCTTGCTTGATGCCGAATCCCTTAATGTTCACTTGGCTGTAATTTCTTCTGTTTTCTGTAGTATATTTTTCCTTTTGAGAGAAGTGAGCTAGTGTTAAATTCATCTTAGGGCATGTTGCTTAAAACTTTTTTCAGGTGAAGAGGACACCCCAATTGGTGCTATGCCTGGATGTTATAGGCTTGGTTGGAGACATGGTCTTCTCGATGAGGTGAATTTGCTTTCAAAAGGGTTAAGAACATGGAGTGCTTTTATATTGATTGTTAAAGGCCCTGCCACTATGTAACTCCAGAGTTTTGTGAGGGTTGAGGGGTTATATATTTAAAATTATTCAATTTGCCATAAAGATGAATGCAATTCCCTAAAGCAAATTGTATTGTTTTACCTCTTCGTCTAGTCTCTGTATTAGGGAACCTTGGTTGTATGAGCTTAAATTGCAAAGCCGAAAGGTAGGTCTACCTATCCGCCAACTGGTTGTCTAGGTTTTATGTCATAACTATCTCATGCTCATAACTACCTTGGCTAGGAATTTGGCACCAACATAGGATGTTAGGTCGACTGGTCATAAAAATTGTGTGAATTCCTTTGTGGAGCTTTGATGCTCCATACACCACCTCTTTCTGATAGGAGGCGGCTTTGATGATAATGATGATAACACACTCAGCAGGTTGAATGATGATTTTATTAGGATGAGAGCTGGACTCATGAAGGTGTATATATATATATATATATATATATATATATATTACTTAATATGCGGATACCATGTTAACATCCCTGCCACTACATGAAATCAAGAGTTGTGTTGAGGGGTTATATCTCTATATTAAACATTGGTAGAAATTATGTTTAACACTTCATGAAATGATATAGTTTGTTTAGAAGTTTATGAAAAACAGTATTTTTGGAAAATTGAAGTGGGACTTTGCCTTTAGATGTAAAAAAGGATGTACTTATTGTGGTTGCATGCTTCTTCCTTACTCTCCTCTTTAATGTTATGTACATGAAGCAACCATATAGTCATAACATAATTGACCAATTCTGAGTTACCAAATGAATAATGTTGTAGGCTTGCAGCAACTAAATAGTCATAACCTCCTAGCTGAACAATTCCGAGTTACCAAATGAATGTTGCAGGTTTACAAGGCCAGAGATGTCGGTGTCAAAGGTTTTGTGCTCTTTCCCAAGATTCCTGATGCTTTGAAGGTTGGTGTCAAAAGTTTTGTGCACTCTAGTCACACAAACACGTGATTTATATTATGATGGTTCAAGGGAATGTAAATGTCACATTTCTATTCATCCAGTCACCCACAGGAGATGAAGCATTCAACGACAATGGTCTGGTACCTCGAACAATACGTCTCCTCAAGGACAAATACTCTGACGACATTGTTAGTCATCTTCCATTCTAAAATTGCAGTTGTGCACTTCTTGCAATGTGTCTTCACTGAATCTGTTGAGTGAATGCAGGCTATTTACACAGATGTTGCATTGGATCCTTATTCCTCTGATGGGCATGATGGTATTGTTAGGGAAGATGGTAAGCAATATTACTTTCTCATGTTTGAACTCACTGTCCAGCTTATTGACTCCCAGATTTACCTTAGTCCGACGTATCAAAAGTTCGAACATGTTCCATCCTTTTTGCAGCCATAGATTTCTAGTTTCCCACGTTTCCCAGTCTAGCTGGACATATAGAGTTGGATCTCTTTCAGAGTTGGAGTGTTGTCTTTAGATTATAGGAAAACCTCAAGATATATGATTTGCTAGCAACGGGTTCGAACTTAAGAAAGTTGGTATATGCATTTATGTTGGCATTGCCATTCTTCAATTAAAACCCAATATTTCCAGAAGCTTTAAGGAGTATGCAACTTGGGTTCCCTTGTAGGATATGCATGATATTTTATTATTGTAAAAGAAAAGAAGATGTTGATGCTTTCAGTAAATAAAGTAGAAAATCCCCAAAGTATGACTTATTGAAAGTGTGAACTTTTCTATTTATACTCTCCTTTATGGGTCTCATGAATTCTGTGGAAGTTAATTCAACTGTTAGAGTGCTAATTGTTAGTCTCAAAGAAGAAAAGAAAAAAAAATTCACAACTAAGAAGCATCAGTCCTCTTAACCAGATTTTTTTAGACAACAGAACATCGTATTGAAAGGGAGTTTGAAGCTTACGGGCCAATCAAACGGGTAAGTATCAACTCTTTTTTGGTTGGGAGCTCAAATTATTGCTCCTACCTGGGGTTGATGTCAGGTCAACATCATGTCGTAAATACTTTGTCGAATCCTTTATAGAGATTGCTTATGCTCCATAGTTGACCCCATTCTGATGGGAGAAAGCTTGGATGATGTTTTTTATTCATTTATTTTTCTATTATTACAATGTGAAAGTTTCCAGCATCAAGATCTTAATCTAGATGATCTAGACTTGGTTACAAGCCTGTTGTTTTCTAATTATAGCTTGAAATATTATTATGAGTACTTTTCACAGTCAGGGAGGCATCAAATTCATGGTTTCAAAATTTCAATAAACACAAAAGCTATCATTTGAAGCTCTTTTATTTATTTATTTCTCATTTTTTTTTTCAACAGGGGTCATCATGAATGATGAAACAGTTCATCAGTTGTGTAAACAGGCTGTTTCTCAGGTACTAGTAGAGATTCTCGACCATAGTTGCCTAATTCGTCAACCTCCCCTACGTCCCACGAATTGGGACGAACGACTCCGAACGGGGTGCGTTCGCGACCCGTTCGTCAAATTTAGTGACCCGGATTTTGATGGCTTTGGTTATAAACTTATGATATTTGGTTTAGTTACAAGAATATTGTCTATGTTTTCCTTCACTTGGATTTGATGGCTTTGGTTATGAACTTATGATATTTGGTGTATACTTATATATAATTGTATATGGTACAAAAGACGACCCAGATAAAAATGAACATCGACCCCAAATAGCATACCGAATAAGTCCACCCCCACCGCACCACGTACCGGCTGAGGTACCGTACCGCGTATCCGTACCCGTACCACGTACCAAAGCGACCCACGATCCTTGTAACATTGTTCTCTACATCCATCCAATTAAATATCCTCACCTATTGTAGTGATGAGTGTTATAAATATCCATCAATGGTATAGGCCAGAGCTGGTGCTGATGTTGTCAGTCCCAGTGATATGATGGATGGTAGAGTTGGAGCAATCCGAGCAGCTCTGGATGCTGAAGGATTTGATAATGTTTCAATCATGTCTTATACTGCGAAGTAAGTTTCCAAACTTTGAAGGAGATCCTCACCTGTTAAACCTCTAGCACACTTTTAACTTTGTGAGTTTATACAAGCATTGGGCTATTGCACTATTATGCGCAATATGTACTTTTTACAGGTATGCAAGTGCATTCTACGGTCCTTTTAGAGAAGCCTTAGATTCAAATCCACGATTCGGGGATAAAAAGACGTATGCATTTCTGCAATTCTACCCATGCATTCTTTTTCTGTGTCTTTCATCTGCTAGATGAAACTAATTGTTTATGTGCTTTATATAATAAAGTTACCAGATGAATCCAGCAAATTATAGAGAATCTCTTATTGAGAGTGAAGCAGACGAGGCTGAAGGAGCTGATATTCTCTTGGTAAATTTTTATTGCATATTTAGGCTACAAAGACGCATGTTTAACTTTAAGTACGTCTTTTGCTTTCTCCACCTATTTAGAACTGAACATGGACTACTTTGCAGGTTAAACCTGCAATGCCCTACTTGGATGTTGTACGCCTTCTTCGAGATAGTTCCTCTTTACCAATTGCTGCATATCAGGTATACAATGTGCTTTCGGATCTTTTCCATTTTCAGAAAAGAAAAAAGGAAAAAATTTCCTCTGCGTATCTGGGGGGACACCAAATTCATGATTTTATGTATACTGTTAGTTTCAACATCTTACAGTAGTTTGATCCTCTAAATTGGAAGGCTCTGTATACAATTTTTGCTAATGCAATAAAAGGGTTCATGTTCTCTAATATGGATTCTCTCCCACTTTTCTCTTTGTTCTGTACATGTACAGTCCATTAAAATGCTCTTCCATCCTACTGGTATCTTGGGCTTTTTTCCATGTATCGATTTTATGTTGTTTCATCACAATTTCAGGTTTCTGGTGAGTACTCTATGATAAAAGCTGGTGGGGTTCTTAAAATGATCGATGAAGAGAAGGTCATGATGGAATCGCTTTTGTGCATCAGACGAGCTGGTGCTGACATCATTCTTTCTTATTTTGCTCGCCAAGCTGCAAGTGTCTTATGTGGTATGAAGTGAGAAATATATTGACACCGACTCTACCTAGAGTGTTTGTTCAGGAGGCTTATGTCTATTTGCAAGAATGAATAAAGTCGAATAATCTTTCCTTTCAAACGGTACCATCAGTATGCAGTTTGCACAAGTCAATTGTTAACGTTTAGCAAAATCTTAAAATCTACCTGGATCCAGTCCTTTGTTTGTTCACTGGTTGCGCTGTTCTTTCCATCTTATTTCAATTTTATGACTTTAAATATTGTAATTTTCTCAATTTATGCATATTTTCTTTACGAGTGTGCTGATTTGGGTTTAGAATATTCAGTTGGATCTGTAGCGATATCTTCCAGTTGCATGTCTTTGTTTTGAGTGTCACCAGAACACGGATTGTAACATAAAATACTACTACTAATTTCGTACTCTTTTCCTGATTCTACTGTTCATGTCTTAAAATTTGTTGCGGCAGTGAAGTTCCCGGTTCACTGGCTCCATTTAAGATCTGGCTGTGTTTATTGCCTATGTTTAATCTCTATGAGATGGATCCTATGTTTTTTTTTTTTTTTGCCAAGGAGATGGATCCTATATTGCTTTGAAGCAAATCTTAAAGGAGTCAAGATTGAAGCGTAAGCAGAAAATGTTGAACTGAATGTTGGAATATATGCAGTTCTGGAACAGAAGGATCTAGTTACGATTATTCAGAACTTTATTAAATGATTAAGTAAACCATGTCAAGCTTCTCTATGGATTAAATTGTTTCTGATAATTTACTGCAAATTTGAGATGGAAATAAACATATTGGATCCAATGTCTTCCCCTCTATGGACAGATCTGGTGTAGTAAATATTGATTAATTGTTCATGACTGGAGGCAAAATAGCATAAGCATATATGCTCATGCTTTACCAACCAGTCAAATTTATTAGGCTAGATTATAACTTGATACCATCAACTATTCCAAATGTTCAACTTGATATCCTAAACTTTGATAGGTGACTTGCAATCCTAATTTTTTTTCTTTCAAATATACCCCTTTCTTCTCCCATCTTCTCTCCGGTGAGCCACTCCCCCCCCCCCCCCCCCCCCCCCCCCCCCTCTTCCCTTTTTCTTTCGTCTCTCTGGCGAGCCACTCCTCTCTCCAGCGAGCTCCTCTCCTCCGCCACTCCCGAGCCCACCAGCTACCCCCTGCCCCTGCGTCCATCGTCCCCCTGCCTGCATCCCCGACCTCCGCTTTTCTTTCCTCTCTCTGGCGACCCACTCCTCAATCCAGCGAGCCCTTCTCCTCCGCCGCTCCCGAGCCCACCAGCTACCCCCAGCCCCCGCGTCCACCGTCCCCCTGCCCGCATCCCCGACCTCCGCTCCCCCCCACCGCGATCGTGCTCCTCTGGCTACCGTTGGCAGCTTGCTGCTACTGCTGTCGCTTGCTGCTGAGAGAGATGGGGGGGGGGGGGGGGGGGGGTTCGGGAGAAAGGGGGGGGGGGGGGGGGGTCGGGAGAAAGGGGGGTTGGAGGAGCAGGAGTATTTTGGATTTTTTTTCAGGATACGAAGTTAAAAAGATTCAATAGTTAAGGGTATTAAGCTAGTACCTATAAAAGTTGAAGGATGTAAGTTGAACATTTGCCATAGTTGAGGGTATCAAGTTATAATTTAGCCAATTTATTAGTTGTCACAGACTAACAGTGTTATATTTTTGAAGTTTTTTGAGAGAAGTCCCCACAATTTATACTATTTTGAAATTAAATCATTCAAATGTTATTTGTTGGAAGCCCTCCAAACAAAAGAGATTTATGAGTTTGGTTATTTGTCCCAAATCTAATAAGAACATAATTTAGGAGTTTTGGGAGATTATATCTCTCTTTTCTTCCTTCTTTCTCGGGATTCCTCTTATTATTCTTCTCAAGAAACTAAATATATAAAAGTATATCATTGTCTTAATGTGCTCACAACCACTAACACTCTTATTTCTTTGTTCTCTGCTTCCAACTTGAACTCCTCTCTATTTTCTGACAATAGACCTCTCTCACTCCACTATGTAGATCTTTCATGTTGTTTTTCCTAAATAACCTTTAGGGATGAATAGTTATTAGTGAGAGAGGTGCTAAACTTGCAAAATATGCAATAAACAAGACTCCGACAAACTATGTATTTTTCCTTGCTTCTTCTATCTACCACTTATTTAGTGTTGCCAAACTCTATAATGACGAGAACAAATGGACTAAGAAGAAAATGCCAAATTTGTTTTAGGGATATGTCAATTTTTTGTTATTTTTGGTTGTTTTTTTTTTCAATTTTTTGTTTGTTTTGTTTTGCGTTAGACTAGATCCAAACCTCCCAAATAATCCATACGAGCCTCAACCGGTGGCATCGAACTATCCTCTGGTGGCTTGTAGTTATTGAGATGGATGTTGGTGAAACTATGAACATTTAGGAGAACTTTAAGCAAAATAGCAAGGTTTTGAGGGACTTAACTCTAAATAGGAATAGATTTAACTTTTGAGGGACTTCTATGCAAAAAGAAAAAAGAACCAAATCTTACTCATCACTCTCCTCATCTCTATTCCTTCTCTTTATACTGGCCTTCCCCCGAACCAAACCGTAACCCCTTCCCCCGAACCAAACCGTAACCCTAGCCCTAATCTCGATCAGTTCCTCCTCATTGCGATCTTCGTAAGCTTTCTTCTCAATTGCTTCTTGATCGCTCTTTTAATGATGATTTCTCGTTGATTTGTTGATTTTCTTTTTCGAAAGGTGTTGGTGATTCTGAGCCCGCGATGTCTCGGAAGCCGGCGTCCGTGTATCTTTACATCCCCAACATCCTCGGTAAGCTTTCTTCCTTCTGGTGTCTGAATTCGTTCTTCGATACTGTTCGTAATGTGATCTATGCTGCGGATTTGTGTATTTATGATCTGTTTGTTTGATTGACCGATTGAATATTGGCAAAGTTTCGTTCGTATTTGTGAAGTATACGGATCTCATCGTAATGTTTGAGTTTTGGATGCCAAAGGATAGGAAAATCAGTAGCTTTGATCAGTTTGTTGGATAGTTGTTCGGTGTTTCAGTGACGTGAGGAGGGGATGTGGTAGGGGTGGCAATCCGTGTGGATTCGGGTTGACCTGTTAATACTGAACCTGAATCCGACCTGTTTATGTTCGACCAGTTCAGGTTGGACGACTTCACCCACGGAGGAGTCATGATTGGAGGTATATGGTCGGCCGTGGAGGAGTAAGTGGTTGGATGCTGTTTGCTCGATCATAGAAGAGAGAGAGAGAGAGAGAGAGAGAGAGAGAGAGAGAGAGAGAGAGAGAGAGAGAGAGAGCTTCTACGAGGGAAGCGAGGAAGGATATAACGAAAATGATGAATATGAAGCTATGTTACATAAATATGGACAACACAATGCAGATACCTGCTACATGCATTTTGAGAGAGAGAGAATAGTTAGTCATGTGCTCGCCCATGTTGGACAGACATAACGAGGATGAAAACGATACAAACACCAATTTCCTGTGCCGTGCGATATAGATAGGAAGAGGAGGAGGGGAGGAAGAAGAGGAAGTGGGATGTATAATTGGAAAAATTAGGCTTAGGGTTAGGCTTTTGGGTTTTATTTTGATGCTCAGTAGGTCGTTTATGGGTAGGAGGAGGATGGATCCTAATCCAATCCTTCTATTAGACGATATCCCCCTTATCCGGACGGAACTCGTTTAAACGGTCAGAGTGGTCGACATATTTATTTTGACCTTTTAGACTTGACCAAGATCGAGTGTTTGAGAAATCGGCTGATATATCAGCCGTTATTATTGTTTTGAAGCCAAAACGACATATATTGGTCACATATCATTTTGGCAAATATCGGCTGATATATTGGTCGAATACCGAAATATCGGCCAATACGGTATCGACCGATTTCACCCAATATTTCATTATATCGGTTTTGTGGGCTAAAGCGTGTCGGGTCAGGTTGGATTGGATTCATTTACCCGAATCCATTTAACTGAAAATCCAATAATGAAAAAAAACTCTCTCTCTCGTCTCTCCTCTAGCTCGGAGAAGGAGGACGACGACGAGGTTAGCTCTCTCTCTCTCTCTCTCTCTCTCTCTTTCTCTCTCTCTCTCTCTCGATCTCAACTCTTTGTTTGATTTTTTTTTATTTTTTTATTTTCTTGTTTGATTTGGAGTTTGACAGAGATTAATGGAATAAGAATTGCTGTTGTTTTTTCTGGCTACTGATTTTGTTGTCCAATTGCTGATTTTGAATTATTGTGTTTTATTTCTTTGATTGTGAATAAGCAACTGATTTGAATTCACAAAAGTTTGATTCTGTCTTTTGCCATATCAGATCTCTGCCACTGCCAAATCAGAAAATAGTGTTAAGTATATTAGAGAGGAAATGACCACTGTAAACACTATACTGAACAACATGAGTAAAATTAAGTTCCTGAGTTCAAGTGAAGGATTAATGTTACTAGGATATTTCAATATAGTTATTGTTATCGGATATTTCAGTTTATCGTCAGATATACTTCCGTATACGATATCTCAAACCCAATCGATATGAACCCAATATCCGATATCTCGAACATTGTCCAAACCTGCCTACGAAGGTGGGTTGGTGGTCCTGCCAAATTGCCAACTTAGGTTGGGGAAGTTCAATATATCACATGAGATGATACTATATCTAAGTAAAATAAAGTTGAATAAATATTAAGTTTGTAGTAGGATATATATTATTAGTCACATTGAGGGTGAAGATTGCATTTTTCCTGCCCTTACCCATAAGATAAAAGTTCAAGATCTTGCTGCTCTGTTGCGGATGATTATTTACGCAGCCTTTTTAATCAAAATATTTATGTGATTAAACATGCATGCTCATCCGGTAGGTTGTCGACTTGTGATACTTATCATGAATCTATTTGCTTCGTATCATATAATAAAATAACTCTAGGAGTTTAGCTCTATACTTCTAGATCCATATAGTAACATGATTTAATATATTTTTCTCATAATTTTTTATTTGTTTCATCTTCACATGTCTATCTAATTCTAGAATCCAGATTTTCTTATGTATACACTACAATTACATGTCTCAAGTAAAAAAACCGATGCTACCTATCATAATATATGTATCATTTTTGATCCACTGATACGTGAAAAGATGGCAGTATATCATATCGTAGCGCAAGATACCCTATCATGTATCTAAGATACTAACAACATAGATCATCCGAGCCATCTCCATTAGAATGGGATCGTCTGGAGAGCACAAACAACTCCCTAATGGAATTGATGGTTTCTATAACCGGCTATCAACTCGATATCAAACCTCTACATTGGTGTAAAATTCCTGACCAAGATAGGTATGACCAAGAGATGGCCCTGAAAGAAAACTAGAAGGCCAGTTGACATTGCCTACCATTTTGGTCATGCAGTTTAAGCTCATGCAACCAAGGAGAACCCTACAAGTTCTCCTAGACTAGAATGGAATCTAGATGAAGAGGTTAAGCATATGTGGTATGAAGTCATACTATTGTATATTTTGATCTTAAATCTGTATCAATGCACTCTGGAGTCCTGTAACCATAATTTCATCATAAAAATTTGGACATCAGATACTTATATTAACATAACGTTAATATAGGCTTAGAAATCTTAATTCAATCACTTATTATTCCTTAACATCATATTGTACTCTGAAATTTAAAGAAGTTCCTGATTGGAAAGGCAGAAGTTTTATGGGAAATGTCTTATGAAGTTACTCCATTAGTTTCACATCTAACTGCATGTTATAAGATTTCACACTTCACAACCATGATCTGTATGGTGCAAAATGCAACTTGTGCAATGAGATTGGAGGATAATATTGTGAGGAGGGTGCAATAGAACTGAGAAGCGTGAGAATTTTTAAGAATAAAGGAACCACATCTCACCAAATGCCAAAGAATTGACATATAACATTATTATTGTTTGATGAGGTGCAAAAGAGAGATGATTTTGTGAGGCAACACATCTGAGTCAGCTTGTTGTATAATGTGATTTATGTAAAAAAATGTTATTATGTCTAATACTTATTCAGCAAGAGGCGATAGAAAGTTTGAGAATGCTGACTGGTTTAGTTGAAGAATTATCGCTATCAAGTATAGAGAAAATAAGATTTTGTGATTCTGATGTCATATGACATGGAATGTTGGTGTGAGCTACCTTGTTACTTGCTAGTAGTTAATGAGTAGTTAATGAATAGCACAATGTAACATTGGTATTTGTAAAAACCATTCCAGAGTACATATAACACTTTACAATGTTCAGTTGATAATTATGATTTCAGTTTTATTTGACCTTAAGGTAATGAATATTTTTGAATAAGATCTATTGTTTCCTGGTCTTCCATAGCTTCTTGTTTTTTTTTTATAGTTTTAACCAGAAGCTAATAGTTTATCGATCTCTTTCGTTGAAATTATTAGTTTCAGCCCAAGTCTTATCTAATGATTGACCTTCCTGTTTCAAAACTGTTGAGCAGCTCTCTTTTCTCTTCTGAGCGTAATAGGCACAATGTTTATATCTGGAATATACTTAAGGTTTCATTAGGTATATATCATTGAAGTCCAATTATAGTGGGTGTAGGTAAACTACTATTTTGTTTTCTTATATGTATATTGTTGGCTTTGCAGGATATATAAGAGTCCTCCTGAATGTTGTTGCATTTGCCCTTTGCTTTTCCAACAAGTTACTCTTCGCCATACTTTACTTCATCAGGTAATGATAATTCCTCCAACTAGTCTGTAAATTCAGTAGATATTACTGCATATAATACTAAATTATGCATTGACTATTTGGGAACATCAGCTTTGCATGTGATGCATTGGATGGCATGTTGGCGCGCAAGTTTAATCAAGGTACATTCTACCTCTCTCTCTCTCTCTCTCTCATGTGAATTGGGTACGCACATGCCTGCCTGCCTGCATGCAAAATTCCTCTCACAATATAACAGTGACTTCTGGCAGTATGACACGTTTCATGATTACTTCAAGCACAAGGGCTTGAAATTTTTGAATGCAATCAGGGTATCCTTGTCTGTATTCCTTTATTTTATGGAATCTTGCGAATATTCTGTTCAAATCATGCTCGTGGTTAGGTCTTCAAATTTACCAATATTGTCTTATCTTGATGAACTCTGTAGAATTAATAGAGTAATATTTATTGGAACATTGATGATCTGACTCCTTTTTGTATAATATATCTAGAGAGGCATAGATATGGGTTGCAACATCACTCTTTTGTATATATATTTGAAACTTATTTGAGGCAAAATATACCACCTGTCCTACCTTTCTAATTTGCTAATCTTATACAAACTTAGTCCAGATTTATTGTATGAGTTAAGATATAGTATGCCCTGTACTATTGATTTTCATCATATTCTCTAAGTTTATATTTGACCCTTATCCTGAGGATGTCGATTTTTTTCTTTCTATGGAAGCTCAGGAACCGGCAACAAACCAGGGAGATATCACCTGATCTGACCTCTTTTAAATTGAAGCTTAAAGTATACACGGGGTCTATGATGCTGGAGTTGGATGGACAGTCAAGATTTATAATAACCTTCATAGTTTTATGTATTATGATATTATCTCACTATTTGCAATCCGTGATCTACCCATGCAAGTTGTTGTCTATAAGCACAAAACTTGCAGTTCAAGTTTGATTTGAGTTTTTTTTTCTTTTCAAAAAGCAACACGTGAGAACTGCCCTTTTGGTTCCTTTAACATCAAACTATTCCTTTTTTTTATAATTTTACATTTAATATTTTCCCCACGTTAACCTTCCTTACACATGCTTGAAAGTGTTAAGAGAGTCTTTGCTTGTGAATCATAATGTTAGTTAGCTCTTTATTCAGCATGTTTATGATGAAAGTACTCAATATAAATTTTGTATATGGTGAATTTGATGTATATCATTTGCTTCCTCATAAAATCTTTAACTTTGACCTCTGCTATGACATAAGCTTGACTAACATGCAATGTATGAGAAAACATAGGATTTGGCTGATTTATCTGATTTCTTCTCCAGTGTCAACCTTTGGAGCTGTCCTCGACATGATAACAGACAGGTGAATCCATTGAAAAATACATTGGGAATTGTTTTAAACCTATATATATATATATATATATATATATATGTCCCAGCGCCGTAGCCTACCGGTTACGTCGGGGCATCCCCGGACGGGAGGGCCGGGTTCTGAGTCCCCTTGGAGCCTTGGCTCCAAGCGCCAGTAATATATATATATATATATATATATATATATATATATATATATATATATATATGTTCTGCCTATTAGTGGCCCCATAGTAGTCATGTTTTTTTTCCAAGGTTTTTCTGAAGTATTTTATTTTTGTATGCTCCAGAGTTAGCACTGCTTGTTTACTGGCAATTCTGTCTCAACTTTACAGGTAAGAACCTTTACGGTATCTTATATGATTTAATTTGTTAAAACTTTATTTAATATCACCGCTGATCTTTGTAAGTTATCCTCTATGCAGACCTGGCCTGATTTTTTTGTCATTGCTTGGGTTGGATATTGCTAGCCATTGGTTGCAGATGTATAGGTATTTTCTGTTGCTTAGAGATATCTGGTGCAAATGTTTACTTCAAGCTATCTAATGTTTGAGCCAACCCTTCTCTATTCTACATAAACTTCTCGGTTGGTTGCAATACTCGGCCAAATTCAATCATATAACCTGCTAATACAAGAACTGCTACATGTCAAGGGACTAAGGGCCTGTTTGGTTAGCATTTTTAACTCAGTATTCTGAGTGAAAATGAAAGGGTGGAGAAAAATTGTGTTTGGCAGCTCTCATTCATAAAATGCTTCAAAACTTTCTTTCCCAAAACCAATGCTATAACTTAGCTTTTAGAAAGCAACTAAAACCTCATCTTTGAAATCTCTTTTACCAAATGTGCGGGCCCACTCCACCCCCAAACCCTCCAAGTCCCGACTGTCTCTCCCTCTCTTTCACTCTCCTCGTTTTCTCTAGGTGGAGAACTCCTCCCCGACCTACGGACCCCAGCCTCCCCATCGAGCCCAACCCGATCGCCTGGTCAAGTCGACGATCGCCTGCGAACATCTTGGACAAGTCGACGACCTCCTGGACAAGTCGACGACCTCGACCGCCTCGTCGACCTAGGGTTAGGGTTTTGGGACAAGTCGACGACCGCCTCGTCGGTGGCGCCGGTTTCTCCGACATCGGCGTCACCTGTTTCTTCTCCAAGGACCACCGCTTCCTCTACGCCGACATCGGTGGTCGACTCGAGCTCGAGGACGCGGTGGGGTGGGGTGGGGTGGGTGGTCAACTCGAGCTCGACTGGACGATGAAGGGCTAGTGCCTCCTCGACGAGGGTTAGGGTTCCGTCGGCTCGACTGGACGACAACGACTCGACCTCGATTTAGGGTTAGGGATAGGGTTAGGGTTCCGTCGGCTGGACTGGAGGTGGAAGGGATGGACGGGGGTGGACAGTGGTGGGGACGGACACGGGAACTCCGAACACAGGGAAACACGAAAATTTCTGGAAAAATAATTTCATTAAAAAATAATTTTTTGAATATTTTTGCCAAACATAATTTTAATCATTGTTTTCCAAAAACCAATTTTCAGATGAAAATAACCAAACGCAAACTTAAAATCTCTATACTCAGTATAACGTACTTTCAGAAAACTTTTTTTAGAATTTTTTTTCAGAAAGCATATCCAAACGGACCCTAAGTGTTTTCACCTCCACCTCGCTCCGTACGGAAACGAACTTTCTCTTCGAAGATCCGTGCAAGTCTCTCCAAACGCTTACTGGATCGTTAAGGCGAGAATGAAAAAATGTGGACCAAAAGAGGGAGGGGGAGAGAGAGAGAGAGAGAGAGGAGTATTGAAAATTTTAATATACTAGAAAGAGTTTACAACTTCTTGGGTGACGAGGATCAAATGAGACCTCCTCCCTTTATATAGCCTCGAGGGCTTTATAAGAAACTTATAGATACTTACATAAAATATTTATATGATGAGAAGATTCTATAACTTCTAAAAACTTAGAAAACCTCATGAGAATTCAAGAGAACTCTACTATACTCTGAGAATTCTAGAGCCTTCTAACTAAGCCCCTATGTTGTGCAATATTGTTTCGGTGGAGCGAAAAATCTTGTGCTTGACATTCTCTCATACCTGTTACGTCATCGACTTCGCCGCATCACCTTTTCCCGTGGTCTATACTCTCCTCGGTACAAAAAGAGACTCGAGAGGGCTATTAGGTCGATTCACCTTGTTTCGTAGGTGCACATAGTCCTCTATATCTTCATGCATGACCCGAATGTCCAACCAACTTGTATTGCTATGATCTTTGAGCAACTTCTTGCATGAGCCAGTCTCCAAATGTTTCATCACCCTTGGTATAGTAATGCTTCTCCTTTGGCCAAAACCTGCACTTTCTATCTCTTCGAGCGAGCTTCACCAGCCTTCAGACTGTTTGTTTCTCGACCATGCCCTCCTTAGCATGACCGTGGTCATCATTCTGTATCGCAGGAACCTCGAAAATGTCCTCCTCAACACGATGAAGGCTATCCCCCTTACGCATATTCTTGTTGCCTTTTCTCCTCGCAGCCTGCAACGTGCTTCTCCTGACTCTTGTCCCGCTCGATAGCAAGATCCACCTTCCTTTACGGAAGTTTTTTCTCGGAAAACTCCTTTGCACTATCCTTGGTCTCGCTCAGAAGGTCTTCCCTCGTCTATGTTTTTATCTCGAGCATCGTTAAGTAGGTCGTCTCCCCTTTGCTACCCTTCTTGAGCTGAATGACAGAGATAACTTTTCCCTTTGATGGCTCACTTCGTGCAACTCTCACTATTCACGACGAGCCCTCCTTCATAAAGCCGACGATTTCCAAGTATGGCATCGAAGCCGCCTTCGCCGCGATTAGAAAGTCCATGCCAAGTATCATCTAATAACGTAGCGGTGAAATTGGCTACAATCGATCAATGTCTCACCTCATCGGGAACTCTTTTGGCTACCTCCTGCATGGGACGCGCTGCATAATTAATCGTATTCATCTTGCTTGCATCTTTTGCCAATGCTAGACCCAAGCGGCGGATCTTCGTATCCAAGATGAAGTTATGAGTGACTCATATCGATCAATGCTCGTGTGCTCATGCCATTAATGCTCACGTCAACATACATGGCTCTATGCTCGGAGTCTTCACACAACAACCATAGCCTTAACGACGTTGAGTAAGTGCACTGCTCCCATGTACGCTCCCACTTCGTACTCTTTGTCCTCCACGTCCTTGCTTCGGACAACATTGACGTGGTTGCTTCTCTTCTGGCTAGTCCGAGCATAGTGATTCTCTTCACATATGAAGCACGAAACTATCCGCTCGGGTTGGACTTTTTTATGCTTCTTTTCCTCTGACGAACCCTCATTAGGAGAACTTTTCTTCTCTCCCTCACCATTCTTCTTGGTGGTCTTTGGCTTGGTCTCGGTATTGTTGTCGTTCCGCCTGTACTCAACGAGCCTCTCGGCGGTTGCCATGACGACGTTCAAGTCTTGCATCCTAGCCGTCCACGGTTGAAGTCCATCGAGGTAGAAAAACCAATCCTCCTCGTCCATGCCAGACATCGCGAGCATCAAACATTTGAGCTTCGTAATGTACTCTTTGATCGTCCCGGTATGCTTGAGTTGACGCAAGCTCCGTTTCGTCGCGAACTCCATATTCTTTAGGTAGAATTGAGATTTGATCTCCTTCTTGAGATCCTTCTATGTCTCAATCGAGCACATGCACCTGCGACACCACCACAACATAACATTATCGGTAGAGTGAAGCAGTGTTTACCTTCTCGGCCATATCCTTGATGTGCAATACCTTGAAGTACCGCTCCACATTCCACACGAAGTTCTCTCCACATTCCACAAGTAGTTCTCCACCTCTTTGGTATCTTGCAACCTGCCGAAGGATTTTGGCTTAGGGATCTTCTTTCTAGTGCATCCCTACTCAAAGGTCTACCATTTGCCTTTGGGTAGAATTGAGATTTGATCTCCTTCTTGAGATCCTTCTATGTCTCAATCGAGCACATGCACCTGCGACGCCACCACAACATAACATTATCGGTAAAGTAGAGTGAAGCAGTGTTTACCTTCTCGGCCATATCCTTGATGTGCAATACCTTGAAGTACCGCTCCACGTTCCACACGAAGTTTTCTCCACATTCCACAAGTAGTTCTCCACCTCTTTGGTATCTTGCAACCTGCCGAAGGATTTCGGCTTAGGGATCTTCTTTCTAGTGCATCCCTACTCAAAGGTCTACCATTTGCAACGGTCTTATCCAAAAAGGCAATTTTGGTCTTGAGTTCTACGCAACTCTCAACCAAAGTCTTCAGATTCTCGCAGCCTTGGTGCCTTGAGCTACTCCTCAATTGGGGATCATATATTTTGGATTTGCTTCCGAAATATTGTCATGGACAAAGTGACATGACTCTCCAGCCCATCGTAAAACTCCTCTAGTCTCGTGTTGCTTTGTTCCACGGAGCCCATACGCATTCCTAGGTCCCTCAAACCCGTCTCCAAGAACTCGAGATGTTTCGCAAGAATGACAAGGGTACACTCCATTGTAGGTTCCTTACTCTCGCCCTCTTGTTGGTCTTGACGTTTCTCTCTTTAGGTGACGCGGGCCTCTCATGTACGTTCTTGGATGTCGACATGGCACCAACTGACCTTCGCTCTAATGTTGTGCAATGAACTTACTCGCTTCATGCAGGGCCGGCCCTGGCCCAGGGCGGGCAGGGCGACCGCCCAGGGCCCCATGGGCCAGAAGGGCCCAATTTTTTTTTTGTTTAAATATATAAATAATTTTGTATCAAAAATAGAAATAGTATTTACCATGGACCATTCTTATCACAAAGCAATTGTTGTGTAGTGGTTATAACATTAGACTTGCACACAAGAGGTTCATAGTTCAAATCTTGGTGGAGGCATATTTTTTATTTTACTTTTGTTTTATTTTTTTACATTATGTATGGGGCCTCATTTTGAAAGTTCGCTCCGGGCCCCTGTGAGCTCAGGGCCGGCCCTGGCTTCATGCAGTGCATGAACTTCCTCCTCGAAGACCCTTGTAAGCCTTATCCAAACGTTTAGCTAGATCGCTAAGGCGAGAATGAGAAATTCTAGAACGAGAGAGAGAGAGAGAGAGAGAGAGAGAGAGAGAGAGAGATTGTAATGTTGAAAACTTTAGAGAGAGTTTACAACTTCTTGGGTTATGAGGAACAAATGAGGCCTCTCCCCTTTATATAGCATCAAGGAATTTACTAGAAACTTCTAGTTACATAAAATATTTACATGATGAGAAGATTCTAGAACTTCTAGAAACTTAGGAAGCCTTATGAGAATTCAAGAGAACTCCACCGTACTCTGAAATTCTAGAGCCTTCCAACTATATCACTATGCTGTGCAATATTGTCTCATTGAAGCAGAAACTCTTGTGCGTGACATATAGCTATCTTTAACAAAACAATCCGATTATTAAGCAAATTAAAACTTGTTAGTTAGATAAAATGGATGGGTTTCTTGAAGTACAAGTTTATGACATATCATCTCAAACTCAAGTTATTAGATAATAGCCATTTATATGTTTCAATTAAATTATGAAAATGAAGAAAAATACTGGATATTGCAGCAGTGTGGACATAAGGAATTAGCAAACTATTGGATGTAATATGAGAAGAGTGGTCTAAACCCTAAATTGGGATTTAAGAAGGTTGGATTCCGTACATAACCCTAAGTAATATGTAGAGATTCTAGGTTCACACACATTGGAAGGTTTTAGGTGGCCTCTAGATCCTGAGTTGCATATTGAATTATCAAGTTTTCACTAGTTTCACTCTTATTTCTCATGGTGTGGGTCTTAATTTTATAATCCTAGGATTATATCCTAATTTTGTTCCTTTGCTTTTGTAGTACTTTCCTTTCAGGCAAGACTAGTCATAAAGATGTCAAGGACAAGAGTAGTTGGCTTTTAAAGACATACTACAAGCATCGTATGTTCATGGGCTTTTGTTGTGTGGGATCTGAGGTGGCCAATCAAATTGCATGCTTTTGAACTTTGTGACCTTTAGGCGTTAGCCTTGTTCATAGAAATAATTAATGTTATGTTGCAGGTTCTTTACATCATTCTCTTCCTTCTTCATGATGAACAATCTGAAAGTATTGTCACTGTAAGCCTTTCTACTCTATGACAGTGTAAACTTTTTGATTAGAGTATACATACTCTTGCCAACAATTTTTTCCCTTGTCATCTTTCATCATTAGGTTTGTGCGAATGCTATGAAAGGTAGTTTGATTTTGTCGGTGCCATTGTCCTTGTCTCTGTTTGGATGTACAATCAAGCAGGCAGTCAACGTTATACAGGTATATTAGATTTAAGTATTGGAGTAGATTGTACATGACTAAGTTTGGTGTATGAAGTTCAGTCTTCTCTTATCTCATTACTAGAAATTTTTTTCTGGTAGTCAGCTCTATGTTACTCTAAAATTTCAAGAGTACTGTAGCATGTGATTTGAGTAATTTATGTTCTGCTGTAGTCTATGTAATAATTTTGCTTGAGTAAATACAATGACAACAAGAAGAAAGCCTTTATCGATTTTTTTGTGGTTAGCTGTTTGAATCATAGTTACCGGGATCCCTAATACCCCCTGGAGCCGTGATCTGGATCTTCCAGTCCGGATTGCCTTTCTTTTCCTACCCGGGTCGTTCGGTTCACGATCCGGATCCCTACATTTAACTATCCTAAAAGATGTTAAGTAGATCAATTCTAGGTGTTTTGTATTAACTTGACATTTTGTTGGTTTTACTTTTAATTTAACATTTGGTCATTTTCATGTGTAATCAATCAGCTCTAGATGTTATGAGTAACGTTCCCATACCTAGAGCTGTCAAGTGGGCCGGGCTGGGCCTAAGGGTAAAAATATGAGCCTAGCCCGGCACATGACCCATGACACAGTGGGCTTCGGGCCGGGTTGGGCCTGGGCTAATAATTTTGTTTATGAAGTTGTCAGTTGATTTAAATAAAGTTGGTCTCTGTACTTTATCTAGATTTGTCCATCCTCTTTGCCAGTAGTAAACAGATTAAGCTTCAACCTAAGAGAATAGTCCATCAATATTTTATATGGTTTCCTTTGACGAGTTGATGGAATATCGACTAATATTATTGTACTGTGTTTCTTACTGTATCATTTTGATCACTTATCATTCTCTTTTTTTGTTCTAGAACATGCAACTTTATCTGAATTGTCCATAAGGGGGCTTGAAATTTTAACTGAAGATGTTCCAAAATGACCAAAACAAGTCTGCATTTGAGTTATGATCGAAACTAGTGATTCCCAACCTATTTGGGAGGTTGACCAAGTAATTTCTATTTTTGGGCTAACAGTGAATATTTATAGATTCTACTTGGGTCGGGCCTAGGGTCGGGCCAGACCGGGTCGGACCTATCTTATGGGCCAATATATGTGACCCAACATGACCTAATATACTGGGCCCGGGCCAGCCCGGGCCTACGATTAAACGGGCCGGGCCAGCACATTGGCCAATTTTTCGTACCGGGCTCGTGACGGGCCAGCCCTGCCCAATTGACAGGTCTACCCATACCCGATCTAACTATGGTTTGAATCCTCATTTTCTTCCATTCAATCCTGTTAAGGGCCGTGTTATCTGTAAATCTAGAGTTGTACATCACAATGATGGGAAAGACGCAAGCAGCCATTAGGCAGCTAGGAGGGCCCATCACTTATGGGTCGAGGGGCTTAAGCGGGTCATAGGCAACATTAAGCATTTTCCAATATTAAATATATATAATACAAAAATTAAAATATTGGAAAGTTTTAAAGGAGTATTAGATGCTGATAAACTTATTCTAAACTAGAAGTTAAGGATATAATATCAAGCAACAAAGTGTCGGCTATGCACTTTAAAGAATATTCTCAAACTAAAAATAGAAAAAAACCCAATTATTATTCACTGATCAATTACATGTCTTAAGAAAGAGGAAGCAAGTGAAAAGAAGAAGAAACTAATTATTATTCATAACCATAACGCCTAGACAGGGCTAAACATGCCCAAGATGGGCTTAATTCTTCCCTAGAAAAAGTAAGCCAGAACATGGGCAGGCTAAGGCGGGACTCTATGTGAGGTCAGGCACCTAGGTGGCGACCTTTTACAACACTTGTGCAACATGGGTACAATATAAATATGTAAATGGTAAATAAATACATAAGAGGACCAAGAAGGGATTATAGAGAGGCTAAAAGAATATTAGGGGAAAACGGTTTACTTACATCTTGTATTGTAGTTGGAGGCCAGTGTAGTCAAAGGTTGCTCCTAGGTGCAGGGGCAGCGCCTCATGGCATTCCGGGCGGGGCACAATTCTTAAAACGCACATAAGCCTCGCCTTTTCCGAGCGTCTTGGAATAGCTAAGGCGTGCCTTGAAAATCTTGTGAAAAAAATAACATGTTGTACTGTTTTTAGACTATTTTTTGAAAGTGATTGCAACCTAGACATAGGAGAATTTGAAGCACACATGTTTATCAATGTAGAAATCCGATATATATATATATATATATATATATATATATATATATAATTTTTGCGCCTTGCGTCACTCGGACGTGCGTCTTAAGTGCGCCTTGCGCTTCGGACGATTTGGACCTTTTGCGCCTCGAGTGCGTTTTGCGCCTTTGACTACCTTGGTTGTAGGTACGGCTATGAAGAAGAAATGCAGGCTGTTTGAGGAAGGATCGGAGAAGAAAGGGTGAAGGGCAGGTTTGAATTCTGAAAAGCCTAACCAGCCCCATGTTAGTTAATACAGATCAGACTCGACCTTACCCCCCCCCCCCCCCCACCCCTCTCTCTCTCTCTCTCTCTCTCCCCACGCAACGGTAACACCTAGGATGGATGCTGACAACAAAAGCAGTGAAGCAGCGTATTTTTTCCAAAAGCTTACATGACGCCAAACTGGATTCTTTTGTGTTATGCAATTCTAGGCAAAACTTGGTGGACTTTAAGTTTATCCGAAAATACTTTGTTGAGTACAGTTCAGTCTGTATTTGGTTTTAGCGTTTTCCACCTTCTAGGCCGTGAAGGTCTGTATGAATAACTTTAATAGGCATGAAGGGGGAAAGTGAAGTTTGTTTACTGAGAGATCGCATAGGAAGGGAGAAAAGCTGACACTTTGGTTTTAATGCTCTAAATTGGGGCAATGAATGCATTGCAGCCTTCTCTATGTGAAGCAACCTATTTATTCCAACCATCAGTATAAGATGTTATGTCCCAAGTCAATTTTAGTTGTATTCTGAAATTTGTTGCTACTAGTTTGTTTATTTATTTATGTGACATAAAAGCATCACTAGTTCTCTCATTTAAAGAAAAATGCTGCTGCTTAACCTGCTGATGCTACTATTACAAAAAAAAAAAAAAACCTTTCAGCAACAGTCTTCTTCTGAGTTCTGACCCATGGTGTAATCACGGTCCCTGACATTTGTTGATGTGTGACTGGCCAATATGTAGATCCTGAATTTCACATGGGGCCCATGAAATCATGGGGCAATCTATATTGTTATTGGTGATAACACCCCCATAGCCTTATTCATGTTCGCTATTATGTGGATTTCTCATTTACTGCGACGTGGCCCTGTATATATGAGTGTCATTTTGATGACGATCACACAACCTCAAACCTTGCCAGTTTGTTCTCATATCTGCTAATGTAGTTGTGCATGACAATAACATGGAATTAATGCCATTTTAATATTTTCTTTTCATTCTTTGAGGATCACTTGAAACATGAACAATGTTTTTTACTTGATGAAAACATGAACTGTCTAAATCCAGATGTAGTTAGACTAACAAGCTACTGTTTTTTTTTATCCAGATGAAGACAGCAGCAGATGTGTGTGTGCTTTATGATATGGACAAGAAAAAACCATGAATTCCTTGAGCAAATGAGTTGTCAGTCTGTCAATCTGCATGCTGCATCAAACTTGGATGACCAATTTATGAACTCATGTTTCCATGCCCAAAAGAAAAATCTTTGGCTGGTTGGCTCACCTATCAGAAACTGCGATAGCCTACATGGTTGGTTCACCTATCCACAGCTACTGAATTGGTGCAATATAACCTTTAACTACAGGAGATGGCTCCATCATTACCATCATCACAATCACCTATGGTTCGATGCTTTTGGTAATTTGAATGTAATTTGTAGCGTTGCTTAGGATTGTGAATTGTTGCTGATTTCATGACTGCATGCAAAATATTTACCACATAAATGCTGTTTTTATTCCATGTAAATGTTAGCGTCTTACTAAATGGGCAATGAAAATTTGGGACATGTTTGGCATAGAAGCGCAGTTTTAGAGTCGATAAAGAAGACCCTTAAAGTTGAATGGTGTGGACTCAAGTAGTTCCTTCTACAATTTTGTGTACTGTTTGTTCTTTTTTTTTCCACCATTTATTAATGGAGGGAATAATCTGCATCTCCGAATAACCAATCAGCGTCTCCACCTGCTGATTATTAGAGCTAGGAGGTTTTGATCTTGATTCACGTCTTCATTTTATCATGATTTTATGCTGTTTCGCTAGGTTGCATTGAGGTTTCCACCAAACCTGAAATCCATTGTTTTGTTTTTGAAATTCAACTCAACCATGGAAACTATCACAGATTCAAGTCTAGAATATCCACCAGCTATAATATACCTAGGCCTTCACCAAATTTCTAGATTTGCGCAGTCTTTATTTCCACGACAATTAAATGTCATGGAATATGAACAACAGTAAAGATGATCTATTGATTAAACAACTTTACATTAGATAATTTGTTTTTTCTTTTTTTTTTCTTTTCAGGAAAGGACAATGAATTAAGAATTCATAATGTTTCATTAAAACTTTCTGGTCCTGACATTTCTGTTGCCTATTACAAATGCACACCTTGATACCCTCAACTATCCATGTTTGGCTAGGGGTGGGTTCAAACCGAACAGAATATCCAAAAACCGAAAAAATCGAAAACCGCTTTTTGCAAAACCGAAAACCGAACCGAATTTGTAAAGACCGAAAAAAACTGAACCGAATTAAATCGGTTCGGTTCTCGGTCGGTTCGGTTTTTTAGGTCCAAGTGGTGAGTGTATTTCAAATTCATAAAAACCGAAAAAAACCCAAACCTAACTGAGAAAAACCAAAATTGTGTACCAAAAATAACAATAAACTAATTTTATACCAAGTGGTGAGTGTATACCAAATTCATAAAAATCGGTTTTTTTTCTTTTATAATGTAGTGATTCGATTTTCGGTTCGGTTCGGGTTTCGGAATCCAAAACCGAAAACCGAACCGATAACCGAAATTAATCAAATGATAAAACCGAAATCCGAACCGGTTGATTAAAAACCGAACCGAATTTCAATTTCGGTCCGGTTCGGTTCGGTTTTCGGTTAAAAACCGAGAATTGCTCACCCCTATGTTTGGCAACTTGATATCCTAAACTTTCAAAATAGTCAATTTGATACCATTAACTATTGGATATTTTTAACTTCATACAAAAAAAAAAAAAAAAAAAAAAATTCTTGTCCCCTCCATTCTCTCCTCCCCATCTCTCTCCGGCGGCGCTAGAGGGCGTGCGAGGGGGAGGGGGAGGGGGAGGGGGAGGGTTGGGTTAGCGGCTGGGTTAGAGAGAGAGAGAGAGAGAGGAATATTTTGTAAAATTTATTTTTCAAGGTATCAAGTTGGTTATTTTGAAAATTTAGGATATCAAGTTGCCAAATATGGATAGTTGAGGGTATTAAGTTGAAAAAATGCATGATAAGTTTTCTTTGATGGCGTGTAAGAATCATCGGATTGGACTGCACACTTCCAGTACATCAAAATTGATCATAATACATCTAACACCAATTGAAAGAGATGCCTGAGAAAAAGCCAAGATCATAATTGGAATTTTGAATACATTACAACAATATATTTGGGGTATAGGTGTCAACCACGATCATTTGTAGACTTGAATTTGTAACATAAAGTTATGCTGCAAGAATAGAGTAATATATTGTTTGAAGTCATATATTTTGTGTATTTATATGGTAACGTCCTTCATTTTCTCTTTGTTATGCAATATTCCTTATATGGAATTGTATTTTCTTATATCTTCATCCAGATTTTTTATAGATTTTTTATAGTGTAGTATCTCCTTGAAAGATGATCGTCATGTATATAGCGACTTTGGCTAAAAATTTGTCAGGAGCGCAAAGGGTTGGCAACAGACTTGGATGCTTTTTTTCTTCTTCTTCTTTCTTTTATCAATTCTCTAATGGAACATTTTTATGCTTTTATGGCCAACCTCATTTCGAAGACAAAAGACTTATGACGAATGATTGTGATTTTATGTTGTTGTTGTCTATTTACTAAATATTTTAGGTATTGTATATACTTGATCTGGCCAAAGACCCTTTCGATTACCGACAATTTGTAGCATTTCATGTTGATCAAATGCACCACCAACCACAGTCAGTGTCCCTACCTAAAAGTAAAACTAATTGGGAAAAAGTCCACTATTCATCATCAACCTCTTTAGTCATAAAAAAAAAAGAGTACAAAGAAGAAAGTGACTGTTTCAATTCTGTATGAAACTGGACTTTGACTCTAAATTTTCTTTGTCGAAGCCAAACAAAATTGCAAATTGTTCTACTTGTGGCAATTATATTATCCCGATACTTTTGGTGTGTGCTGTTGGTGGGTCCAGTTAGGTTACTATTCACTTGTCAGGAACATATTTGAAGTTTGGAGGACCTCTTTGTCTGCTACCATTTTTCAGGAGTGGACAAGAACTCACAGCCCTCAATTGCTACAAATTTTGACTAAGTAACTTAAAATTACTCGGATTCTCTTAGCAAAAACATGTGTTTTATTTGGTTCGCGGAATCACGACCTTGAAAAAGAAAACTCATTCCTTTCCTATATTTCGAGGTCAAACGAATTGACGAGGAAAGAAAATGATTCCCAAAGAAAAAAAAAAAAAGTTCCACTCATCCACTCAATGATTCAATTTTCCACCTTATGGATTTACTTTTTCTCTCAATTTTTTTTGATATTTCAAAATTTTTTTTTTTGATAAAAATTATAATTTATCGAAGAAAAAGAAATAGAAATGAATTGATTTCATTTCCTTACACCAGGCCTTAGAGCCACGCTGCACCCATGATGGTGCAAGTAGAACACCAACTCCCTTAAAGTGCAAGTGAACCAAATTGATTATATACGTTACAACTCCAACTCCAACTCTAACTCCAACTCTAACTGCAACTGCTACTGCTATTGCTATTACTCTAACTGCAACTGCTACTGCTATTGCTATTACTCTAACTGCAACTGCTACTGCTATTGCTATTGCTATTGCTATATTGCTATTGCGAGTAAGGTGGTGCGTAGGCCCAGGTGTCCTATATCGATCGACAACCTTATTGCTTAACAAAATGATGAAACAGAAGATCGATCCATTAGGACTTTTAGGAAAGTCCTCATAGACCTCAAATAAAGAGAGAGAGAGAGGTAGTCGACAAATCAAAAGAGGAGAGGTCGACCGCGTTCCGGCACATCCGTCCGACAGGGGAGTGTGTGTGTGTGCATCTGACATTCAATCGGGTCGCATCCGTACCACAATGCGACAGCTCTGCCGACCCTATCTATCCCTCTCTTTCTCTCCGGTCTGCCAACCCAATCATAACCCCTCCCCTCCCCTCTCTCTCTCTCTCTCTCTCTCTCTCCCCTGAGAAATTATCCAGTGAATTGGACTCATTGTACATTTTGATTTGAGTAGTTCTACAGGAACCGAGGAGGGACTGCAGTTCAAACCACGGTGCCACGTGTCCCTCTTTTATTGGCCCCACTTGTCACTTTTTTTTTATTATCAATTATACTTTTGATATATTCTGGCATTAATGAAGACAAGATTAAGACCCAAAGTGTGACAACATATGTACCTATAGTCCCCCCCAAGACAAGCTTACATGGGACTAAAAGGCTAAGATCCCAGTGTCCCAAGAAGACAAAGCCTCACTTCCAACGCTCCTCCCGAACCGATTTAGCAATGAAACGTGTCAAGGTCTCTTAGGAAGCCACCAGCTACAAGTATGGAAGAGGGATTGCCATGTAAGTGGAGCTCGGTAAGTGTAGCTCCCACTTGGGCATCACATTGAACATGAAAGTGAAATCCTAAAGACAAAAAAGCCCATATGGGGGGGGGGGGGGGGGGGGGGGGGGGGGGGGGGTGGGGGGCGGAGATTTTCTTGTCCTAATGATGGGGATGTTCGCTATGGTGTATTACCGATTTTGGATCAAAATTTTTTTTTTCAAAGTGAAAAACATTGCTTGCTTTCACGACTCTCTTCAGTTCATACAGAAAGCCTTTTTTGTAAAGGCCAAGATGCTCAATTCTATTTGAGCAGAGATCAATTGCTCCTCATGATGTTGTTGATCAAATCTACTTCTATATGAATTATTGGTCTGCTAGTAATTTTCTGCAGGGACAAGGCAATAATGATGTAAAACTTCTACATGACAGAAATATTGTACATTGGAGCTTAACATTTTGCAAGACTGTTTTGAAGGTGATAACAAAAATGTGATTTGAGTCTATAGTTTACTCTGCTTCTAAAGTCAAATGGACTAATCACACTAATATCTTAGATTGTAAATATAGGTAATCTGCTTTTAGGAGGTACTGGAAATGTAATTTTGTAAGAAGAACTGCTAACAGTGTAGCAGATAATCTGGCCAAGTATGCTTGCCATCACAGAAGGAATCATATTTGGTTAGATCACCCTCCTCTCTTTTTGGAAAATGTATTAGAGGAGGGTTTCAAGTTTGTAACTGTTTCTTAATATCAATGTCCTTTCCTTTTCTATCAAAAAAAAAAAATAAAAAATTATATGATAAAAAGAAAATGGGCTCTTAAGCCCTCTCCTCTTTTCCCGTGTACCGATGTCAAATCGAACGTATAGTTCATTCGGTAGAGCATTGACTATTAATCTAATGGTCGCATGTTCAAGTCCTTCTATACCCAACAAGAACGTATTTTTTCCATCATAAATAGGAGAATTTTCTTTCTGATCTCGAGCATGATTTAGTTATCGCTTAGTCCGTCTGATGATTGAAAAAGTCTCCATAACTAAATAGTATCAAACAACATACTGATAGAATATATATTGCCATTTTACTGGTAAGTACACCAAACTAATTTCAAGCAAGTTTTGAGGATCTAACCTACATCACCCCACATTTTACTGGCCAGAGATGGTTCATTTTGTGTGAAATTAAATGATGTTATTTGACGGTCAAGATTGCTCCTAACTTAGAATTGGATTGAGGATCATTTATAAGATCTTCTCTATGTACTAGGACTAATAGGCTTGAGCTTTTAAGATGGCTTTGCAAGAGAAAGTTCGTGGAGTCTGTTAAGGAAGTTTACACACACAACACACACACACACACACACACACACACACACACACACACAGAGAGAGAGAGAGAGAGCGCTCATTGGATATTTTATAAAGAGAGGGTTTTACATTACGATTTGTATGTCTAATCCTTGAAAGTTTTTTTTTTTGTTGATTCAATAAAGTTATTTCTTCTCTTGTCCCGTGGAGTATATTGAGTTTTATAGAACCATGTTAAATATTACATATTTGCATGTTTGTTCTTGTTGATATTATTAAGATTACTATGCCTTGTTTTTTTTACTCAAAGTCGCTAAGGTTATTGTTGCCGGCACTCAGAAAATGGCCAAGCATTAGTCTCTTTTTGAACCTTCCATAATATATCACCCTACACTGAGTGTATGGGTTTCCGTTGTCCGGTTAGTGGACAAGGGTCGAGGGGTTAACGTACCTCCCTCGTGGGGGTTCAGGGGTGAAAGCCCCCGAAAGCTAAACATATTTTTAGATCACTAAATAGAGGAAAGCAATGGCATGCCAACATTAAGTTTCGTCGAAGCTCATTCCCGTCGAATAGGAGAAGTAGTCGGTGAAATCCATCTTTAACAGCCCGCTTAACAATAAGAGGCTGTTTTGTGGTTATGGAACAAAGATTGTGTCAGAGACAATTTTACAGTTATGAGACAAAGACCCTATCAAAGATAGTTTTTCGATTTTGGGTAAAATACAATTTCAGTGGCTGTATTCAATTCTAGGCAAGACTCTTGTTGGCTAGTTTCGTTGTTCTCGCTAAAGACCATGTTTGTGGGAAGAAAATCAAAGTAGGAGCTTAAATTGAAGGAGCACAAAGCATCGACAACATTCTTATGAGGTGGCTAGTTGAGTAACGAGCCAAGGTGAAGATTGTTGTATATGTCTCGTGTTCAACTGTTGAGTGCTACGAGCGTCGTCCAATGATTGGAGAAGTCCAGAAGGAGTCGAAGCATCGATATTGAAATGTATACAACCAAAGAGTATCAAGCAAAATATTGACAATATAATTGCAATACATTGTCAGTATATTGGTAAGTGCACTAAAGTTTTCAACAAGTTATGGAGGTCTAAAGAAACCCCACACAGTATAGTGCCAATGACAATATTAACGGGGACTGTTCATTTTGTGTATAGTTTAGATTAACATATGTTATCTCGACGGTCAAAATTTCTCCTGAATTAGGACTGTATTGAGGATACTTTATAAGAGTTTCTCCATGTCCTAAGCCTAATAGGCTTAAGGTTTTAAGGAGACATTGTAAGAGAAAGTTCTCGTAGGCCATTAGGAAAATCTATAGAGAGAGAGAGAGAGTTGGAGTTCGTAAGGGGAGAATTTAGATTACGATTTTTGTATGTAATTCTAGTCAGATTTTCTCATTTGTTAATTAAATAAAATTATTTCTCCTCTTGCTCCGTTGAGTAGGTCAAGTTTAACAGAACCGCGTTAAATATTACATGTTTATTCTTGTTGATATTTTGTTATTTACTCAAAATCGATAAGGTTATTGTTTATGCCATCTTGTGTGTGCACAAGATGTCCTTTTGTTTCTTTTACTATACTTAGAATTTTGATTATGTATTTAGTTAGATAGAATAATGTACTTAGTTTAAATATAATTTGAATATTGAATAAGTTTTAGAATTTATTATATGTTAAAGTAGTTAGAAGGATTTAGAATTTTTATTTTTAAGATGCATATGCGAATAGAAAAATTTTTGTTTTTGTTTATTTTGTATATTATATACATACGACTTGAACGACTTATTTTTTTAGTCTTTTCAAGTCGCATCACAGTAGTAAAGATGTTGCATACAGTTTGTTAGCCACCTCCATATGGAGATAAGTGTTCACATCATTTTGTAAAAAGAAAATTTGTATATTGGTTATTAGATTGACCCTTCCCTATGAGAAAAACAATAAAACAAGGTGGGGAACTTACGAAATAATAGATGTAAGTTATATTTTAATTGTATATATTACAAGAGTAAACTTGATATTTGCATTATGAGTTGACAATTCCACTGAAAAAAAAGAAAGTAAGACTGCATATGTTTTTGACTCTCTTTGAATCCTGCCGTACCAAGAGTATCGTGACACTGGATGATAATAGAAGCATTGAAGCTCTAACATTCGAAAGTGATTTGAAAAGTTATGATAGTAACAGTAGCTAGTGGCCAACGCTTTATTGAATAATATTAATTGGTAGGAATTTTGTAGCGAGGAGTGACATCCCCCATTTGCATGGTGTCACTCCACCACATTTCAAAAAACAATTAAATGCTCCCATCTGCATCACCCAGAAAGAAGAGAAGGAGACTTCCAATATTGATCAATGGGGCATTCTGTATTTGTGATCTTCTGGTAGTGGATGAATATGACCTTCTTTTTGCAAATATTTTTTAGAGAGAAAATAATTTGCTTCCACGAAGAACATGAGGACCCGTTTGATAAACATGAAAAAGATTTGGATTTAGATTTAGACTTTCAATAATGTATTTTGTATAGGAATTTATCCACTTTTTTATCCCTTTAGTAGAGAACAAATATTTTTGTTGGAATAAAAATATGAGAGTTAGAAAGTGGAAGAATATATTATAATAACAATAAATTATAATTAATTAACATAACCATTTAATAAATCAAATACTAATAAATTAAATAATTATTTTAAAAATTAAGATAACAATTAATATTAACAAAATTTTAAGAAATATTTTATAATTAGTATATTTATATTTACTGAAATTAATGGCAGATTTCATTAGTTGGCCAGTAATTAATTAATAAAATTAATAGTATTAATAAAATTAATGGTGTCGTTATAATTAATGAAATAAATGGTATTTTTATAATCAAATGTGGAAACAAAAGCAAACCGGCAACTGCTGTTGCTGCAAAAAAAAAAATTGGCCTCTCCACCTAAACCGTCTCTTTCATTGCCGTGACCCCCTTTTACTGCCTCCCCTCTTCCACGTCGATGGCCTCTCCACCCTCGCCCCCATCAGCCTTATTCCGATCCTCAGCCATCCGATCCTCGCCTCCTTAGCCATCCGATCCCCTCTCGAAGTCGTTGGTGACCAACCGACCCATCAATGGCACGGGCGTGGGCACAGGCGCCTCAACGACAGAGGTCGGCCTCCACGTGACTGCTTCTTCAAAATTTTTGGTAAAAATATTTAATTAGTTTAATCACTTGCTTTAATTTGTTAATACTTCCAAATTCACCCACATTCGCGGCGGGGGAGGGGATGTGGATTGGTGAAAATCGGTAATTCAAGGAGGGGACAGGAACTGCCGCACGCTTCTATATGCAAAATTTCGTTCATTTAATTCGGCTACCAAACACTGAAATTGCTGAATTTTGGGTCACTTCCTACTGAATGTTATATGAAAGGATTTTGAGTTACCCTCCACTTTTTTATTCATATTCAGGATGTACCCTACATTATTTTTATAATATACAAGATCTTCCAACTTTTGATGGAATCCGTTCAATTATGACGGTCAACGGCTTTGACATAAAATTTTTGACGAAAATGTCCCTCAATGTCTTCTTTCCTATCATGCTCCTTCCCCCTTCCCCCAACTGCGGGTCGCCACCGACCACTCCCTCCCCCGCTCACCCCCACTCCCCACCGCGGGCCTCGGCCACCCCCACTCATCCTCCCTCCCGCACTGCGGGCCTCGGCCACCCCCTCCCCTCCCCCGCTCACCCCCCACCGCGAGCCGCCACACCCCTCCACCGCCCCTCCCCTCTCGGCACTCTCTCCGCTCCTTCCCAGCCCCTGCTACCCTCCTCCCTGCCCCACAGCAGCAACAATCCCTACTCGTGCGCCGTTGCTCGTAGCCGTCGCGACGCGAGTTTCGTAGCTGCGTGCGCGTGCACCGCTGCTCGCCGTGGCGCCGGCTGCTGCTGCAGCTCATGGTAGCTAGGGCCGGAGGTAGCAGGTTCGGCTAGGGGGGCGGTGGAGGGGGGGTTGACGGCTCGTGGCAAGGGGGAGGGGAGGTGAGCGGGGGTGTGGAGGACCGGGGGATGGGGGGAGGTGTCACGCCCCAGTCCCAAAATATTTAGGGACTAGACACGTGGCAATGGCCAGCAGCACGCACCGATGGACAAACCCAATTTAATGGATCCATCGGGGCATACTTAAGCTGTATTACAATAGTTGGGATTTACTACAACAAGACAGAACTAATCTCATCCACACAAAAGATAATAAGATCAACAGCAATAAGAAATAAATCAAACATCCAGTCTCAGCAAAGTAATTCGGGGAAATAACCCGATATAAAGTCTGTTACAATGTTCATTTAAACAAGAATAAAAGAGTTCATTTGCCATAAAGACTGAGCATGGAAGAAGCAGTTGTTCAGGAGAAGTCCTCAGCGGTCACCTCGTCCTCAGGTACTGGTACTGTTCCGTGAAGTGCTCCTGTTCCGTACACCTCAGGATAAACCTCGTCTGCTAATCTTGGGGACATAATCCGGATCCAGGTCCTCAGGGGACATAGCAAGGTACAAGAAAGCTCAAGCCAAAATAAATGCAGTACAGAAAATAATGAAACAATAGGGTCAACTATATAACCATCTATGTGAAATGCAAGTTGAGAGCATCACTAAAACTTAGGCTGATACCACTACAAACTCTGTGTCGGGGAGCCGGTAGCAGTTATACTATGTGTTTTACTATGAGTTTACTATGGATTATATATATATATATATAATCAGCCTGTAGCCTGTGTGTCTCTCCCCACCCAATGTAACCACACGTCTCATGTCCATGTCACGTGAGATCATATCTAATGCAGTGAGTCATACTATGTCTATGAATATAATGTCTAGGAATATCCTGTCTATGTCATAAATCCTGCAACCTACACAGAATCACCTTGAATATTTTAGGAAGATTCTGTCTCATGATTTGTGTCAGGTGTCCTGGGTATAATGTACTTGAGATGGCAAGTACGAGAATGTAATGCCACGATATCCATCTCTAGTTGACCTTACACAACCCCGCGTATGGTGTTGGCACCCGACTATTAATCGGAAGTTAAGTAAGTCAAACGGCCCTAGGTTTAAGCATGTACAACAATGTATAAATAAGTCAAAGAATATGTAACAAAGACTGCAAGTTGGCAAGGTACACTTGCCTGGGTTTCCGGTTCCAATTGTAGTTCTGACTTCAACGAAATTTGCAGGCAGTACTCCGGTTGCTGAAACAAACATCACCATCAGATCCAGAAAATGTAAATCAGCTAAAAATGCCTGTCCTTGAGTCCAATTTGGAGACAAGGACAAAAATGACATTTCGGGACAAAACGAGATCCAAATGTGGGCCGCTTTGCACCGAAAAATGCTTCAGGGTCAAAGGTCTCCAAATTCGTCCAACTTAGTGTCAACAGGTCAGGAACGATGATATGAACCCAACGGAACTTCCAGAATTGGATTCCGATGAGCCGTTCTCAAACTCGCCCGTCGAGTGGAGCCTGTGGGGCCTACGACACGCGATTTTGTCAACGTTTTAAGAATCGAACCAAACTTGGCTCACAGGACCAGCGTATTGCTACGAGTCCGATGGCACAAGTTTCGTCTCGATCCGACGTGTGTACACTAAGTTACAGCGAGAACCAGAAAGGTCAAATACGGGACGATGTCCGCGGATACGCGTTGATTCCAGTGTGTACGCACATCCGAATTAGCTTCTGCGAAATATCGCACGTCCGTATCAACGACACGCACGTATCTGTGAAGACCGTACGCGACCAAGTCGTCCCGTTTGGCGGGGCGTACTCAGTTCCGGGGTGAAACAGGGCGTTGGTTTTCCTGTTTTTGGATCGCGGTTCGCGATCACCACAGGACGCGATGCACCGAGCGGGTTGCACGGGCATCGAGGAGGTCATGTGTAAAATCCCTATTTCTAAAAAAAAAACGTATATTTTTTTTATTAATTAATAATTTAAATATAGTATTTAGTGGCTAAATAGGAGAAATAGATTTTTAATAATTTTTATGTTAGGTGTTCGGGCACTTAGATGACTTATGGGACCATCAGAAATTTTTCGAAATTTATTCCATGTAGGAGACCCCTTAAGCTGTTGCTAGCCTAATGATGTGCATTATCCTAATCTATAAATTTTCTTAGGAGTATATATGTAATATATATGTATACACAAGTATATATATGTATATATATATATTTTTTAAGAAAAGAAAAGATTAAGAAAAAGATTATTAAATAAGAAATTACTAATATAATCATAATAATAATAATAACACTATACTTTTTCCATCATTCATTAACCATTAGCAACTTATTCACTTCAGCAAATTACTTGCTGTTGACCGCTCCTTTACCAAATGTGTCCCAGGGAACGCCCCCCCCTTTTTCAGCAACTGTGCGTTGCTAGACCCGACCCCTTACTCCCCTTCGGCCAAACCGCAAACCCGCACCATCCCTCTCTCTCTCCTAATTAATATATATATATATATATATATATATATATATATATATATATATATATATATATATAGTATTTCACAAAAACCCTAACCTAAAACTCCAGACCTCCTCTTCCCATCTAGAGCCGTCACCGCAGCCAGAGAAGCCCCACCAAGCCATCCAACCATCCCGTCGACTCCGACCTCGCGAACTGCAAATTCTCACTCGAGGCACCTTCGCTCCGGAGTGATTTTCCGTCGACTCGCTCGACCAAACACTGTTCCGTCTTCATAGGTATGATCATCCCTTAACCCTCTCCAATATTTGTTTTATAGCCAACCTCGGAAAACATGTGCCCCTAGGTGAAAAACCGCGTCCAAAGTGGACGGACAGACCCAATTCTGGAATCGCAGAATTCCAGAATGACCACCCATATTGCCGAGTTCGTATCTCCCACCACAGAGATCCGAATTCGGTGATTCTTTTTGATACCTGTAGAATACCTGACCTAGTTTATTTTCTGTAAAATAACCCTATGCTATTAGTTGCTGTAGACATAATTATATTCGTCACAAAACTGCGCGCACCAACTTTTTTCAGTTTTCCAACAGTTGGAAAACGGAGCGCGTCCTGCCAAACGGGACCGCCCCGCCGTGTGCCAAGTGTCGAATGGTGTACGCAGCATAACCGAACACGTGAAAATTCGTGGAGACTGATTCGGAAGCGTGTGCGCACCGGAATCGGACCGTATCCGCGGACACACACCGTGTCACAATTTTTGTGGAACTCGTGCATATTTTGTGCACGCTTGTCAGATTGTGACGAAACTTGCGCCACTGGACTCGTGGTAACGCGCTGGTCCTGTGACCCAATTTTCAAGCATTTCTGAGATGGTTGACCAGATCGCCAATTGGCGGGCCCTACAGTTGACTTTTTGGACAAGATTGTGTACGGCTTATCGGAATCCAAATTTAGACATACCGTTGGGTTCGTATTGACATTTAGAGTTGTTTGACCTATAGTTTATCCCATTTAGAGACTGTTACCCTTGGCACGCTTTTTGGTGCAAAGTGGGCTACATGTGGACCCCACTTTTACCCGAAATTACCGTTTTGCCTTTGTGTCCAAATTGGACGAAAGGGAAGTGCTTTCTAGCTATTTTGCTCATTTCGGAAACGTTGGTGATGTTTATTTCAGCATCCGGAGATATTGTTCTGCGGCCATAGCTTTTGGTCCTGTGCGTTTGACTTTTGGACAGTACACCTTGCAGCTTTCTTACTAGGCAAGATACCTTGCCAAATTGTTTACAGTATTTTGCATGCTATTTATATTTCTGTCTATTTATTTCATTTCTGTATAGTTCTTGCATGTGTAGTTTCCTTTCAGTCGTTACTATATATTAGATATGTTGACACACACTTGACACTTAGTATCATAGAGGACAATTATTAGGCGTATGGGCTTTTAACCACTCTGGTAAACCGTAGTATATAGCTCGCACTACGGGCGTGTGTCGCGCTGGTCGCTACCCCTACGGTATGTCGATTTCTGGAGTCTCGCTGGTCGCTACCCCCGCGGTATGTCGATTTCTGATGTCCATTGACGTGTGTGTGAGTTGTGAGGTAGATCGAGTAGCCTACCCTTGCCCATACGTCGAAAAAGTTGTCCTCATTTGCATTCATATAGATTGTCTGGTACAGCATACTTATTTATTTTCAAATAATATGCATGTTTACTGTATTCAAGTTGGCTCGTATTTTCTGTATCTTATTACGTCCCTCTGAGGACCTGGTCCTCTGCTAGGTGTATCTGCTCTTGAGTATTTGCAGGAGTACGGGCCTGGACCTGACGCATTCTTTTCTGTCGAGGAGGTCTTACCTTCTGAGCATCGTTGATTATCTAGCGATGGATTCTTTTCGCTGATGCACTTCTGTCTTCATATTATTTTATATTGGAGACTTTATACTCCTCTCTCATTTTAGTTTTGGTTATAGTCATTGGTAGTGGATTTGTCTCCACCCGACTATTATTTTCTGGATATTTCAGACTCCTTATTCTAGTTAGTATTTCTTTTCTATGACTTGTTGTGTGGATGAGATTAGCATATCTGTGACTTGTGACATTATATATACCACATGTGAGTTTATATTCATATTACAGCGTACGTATGTGTTATGGTTTCCATATATTGGAGTGCCATATCCATGCGGCTGGCATGCTTACGTGTTCTAGTCCTACGTATTATTGGGACTGGTGTAGAAGCATAAAAAATACGCTGGCAAAAGCTACGCGGCTTATTGATACAGAGCAGCGCAAACAAAGGCCTTCAGTGCCATCAGGCGTAAGAGCTCAAGGGTGCAGCGCGTCCAAAACCGCTTCGGCATAGACGGGACCCCCCCATCGCCTCCAGGGCGTAAAAACTCAGCCGCTCTCAAAGCAGCGTTAAAATAGCGTACGAGGAACGCTTCGTCTTCCCCGAAATGAACCTGTCAAGTCACGCAGTGAACCTGGCCTCTGACTCCTGACAAAAAGTGCTGCACGGCGACCCAGACGACGGCTGGAAACAGGCACAGACCCCTCGGGACGCACACCACAGTATGATGGCGGATCCCTGCATTTAATGCAGAGGATTGGGTTAAGATACCACCAAACCGTCGTTTACTGACGTCCCCTCAGCATAAACCGCTCTTTTTCGCACAGAGGGATACACTGCATTGTTTTACACAGGCAGGCATAAGCCGGTTTACGCTCCGCAGTAGACAAACCGCCTGCCACGTCAAAAGCTGCACATCGTACGGGGCTCGAGGCACGTCTTTACGTCTAATTGCACGGAGCGGTGACAGGTTCAGTCAAGGCACGTCTCTGCAACGGATGCACAGAAGGGCTGCAGACCTTCGAAACACGTCTTCGCATTTAATGCACAGGATGATGGCAAATCTCTGTAGAAGATTTGATTACATCTTCGAAAGCCGTGATTCCGGCTAAGACGTCCCCGTCAGCACTCGGGCACGGTACGCAGCGGCTTCTACGCCCATTTAAGACCTGTGCCCCTTCGGCTCTCAACGCCTCTCCGGCTTCAACGCCTGTCCGGCTCCTACGCCTATTCGGCTTCAACGCCTCTCCGGCTCCTACGCCTATCCGGCTTCAACGCCTCTCCGGCTCCTACGCCTATCCAGCTTCAACGCCTCTCCGGCTTCTATGCCTATCCGGCTTCTACGCCTATCCGGCTTCTACGCCTATTCGGCTTCTATGCCTATCTGGCCTCTGTGCCAGGGTGACAGTCATTTGGCTTCTACGCCAACCGTTTCTACATACGGGATACCTACCTGCGTGGCTCTTACGCCGTGATCTTCGTAGCAATAGTACGCGTTGTGTTCCCTTAGTTGGACCCGCGTCATACGCTCATTCAAAAGATCATCCATACGCAGGCATTGGTTACTTTAACCGTTGTGTAAAAGGGTGTTGTACTTCCCACTCCTCGGTTTTTACATCGACGGAGTGGTCACTGTCACCAAAACTCTATAAATAGAGACCCCTATCAAAAAGAAAAGGGAGGAAGAAAGGAAAAAAAAAAGAATTATCATCCAGGAGAGAATTATCGTCCAAGGAGAGAGAGAGAGAGGGAGAGAGCCCGGAGAGCAGGCAAAGAGCAGGGATCGACGACCTTGGCCTCGTGCGTCCAACCTCTTCTGCAACCTTCGAAGCTGCTACCTGTCTTCCACGGCACTTCTTCAACATCGTGTGGTCCAAGGGCTAAAGTGATCGACCGCAGATCAGACACCTATAGCAATTTATACCCAGATTAAATAAATTGTACTTCCACATCCTCGTATAGGATTACATTGTACAAGTTTGTTTGTAAACAGAAGGGCACGGATTTCGCATAAACCCCGTCATTGAAATACAATTTCATTCCTTTCGTTTAATACCACAAACAAGATGGCGACTCTGCTGGGGACATCTTTCTCTTCTGACGAGGAAGTAATTGCTCAACACGATACGGTATCCGTGGAAACCGTGAAGAAGACGCTGGTCGTTCATTTTGACCAGTCAGCCTACGAAGACATGCTTCGAGCCGGGGGTAGCTCTCGCCCTCTCTCCGTCCAGGACAACAGGAAGCTGCGCAATGTGTGGATGCCCAAGACATCCTCTACTATTCCTGTGGACTCTCCGATCTCTCCGGACTCTCCGATCTCTCCGATCTCTTCGGCCAATGAGGTTGTAGCGACGCTCCCTCCGTGCCCCGCACGTAAAATTCAGTCTCCCGCTACGCGCGGTACAGACAAAACTTCGGGCGAAGCCTTAGCGCTAACCCCGAAGAATCTACTGCGCTTTACGCGTAGGAAACAGTCTCCCGCTACGCGCGGTAAAGACAAAACTTCGGACGAAGCCTCAGCGCTAACCCAGAAGCCTTCACTGCGCTTTACGCGTAGAAATCTGTCTCCCGCTCCGCGCGGTACAGACAGAACTTCCGATGGTGCCCCGGCGCCAAGACGGAAGAACAGATCTCGCTCCACGCGCAAGATATCATCTGACCTCTACGATAAACCAGATGAGCACTGTGATCTCCGCGAAGGAAAGCAAGCGACAGGCTACTTAATCTCTCGGCCTTCACGCCAGCGAAGGAACAGAATGCCTACCCTCCGGATCACGCGAGAAACCAATGGCCGACTAAGGGCCTCTCCGGCAACTCCTCCTGACCTACGCAAATATCTAGTCCAGAAGCGTAAAGAGAGGGGACCTTCCAATATGTCTATTACGCCTCCTAGCGAGCATCATTGTAATAGCCACAAGGTTGTGATTAATTGCTGCTGTCCCAAAACAAAACGATCGGTCTTCGACCGATTGGGCTACTCTCTGTCTTTCCAGGGAGAGGAACCCGCGCATGCGCCTGTAAACATGGCCTCACACCTGCGTAGAGGAGGGTCGAGTTCAAGACGTCATCCCTCCAAGCCCCCGAGCCGAGGGAGGTTCAGTGACACTGAAGCCGGAGTATTCCAGAACACTCGCGCAAAGTCACGACAGCCAGCTCCATCCTCTTCCGATTCCGACGCTGGGGGTCGCCAAGAATCAGAAGCAGAAAGTGTAGAGTCGACTTCTACAGCGACCTATACTAATCCTTCAATGACGCCCAGGGAGATGGGAGCCTACGCCGTTGAAGATGAACACGAGGAAGCTTCACCGTCAGGAGACGCGGAACAATGCCTCACCACGCTGGAAACATCTCTGCAACAAATACAATCCATGATGGAAAACATGCACCAGATGATGCTAACTCAGCACGCAGCTACCATGGCTCAAGCGTCGGTCCCGCCAACTCAGATACATGTGGGAGTGGACTTACCACCATCCCACCCGAGCCAAGAGCCCGCGATGGATCAAGAGTCAGAAGTTCCTCCGCTTCCTCACTCAGAGAGTGCCTTACCTCCCGTCATGGGAAAACCATTCTTGCTGTACGTTCGAGCAATGGATCATTCACTAGGAGCTCTTCTGGCACAGAAGAACGACATGGGGCATGAACAAGCTATCTACTACCTCAGCAGGATGATGGTCGGGGCCGAGCACCAGTACAACCCAGTGGAGAAGGAATTCTTGGCTCTGATGTTCGCCGTCCAGAAGACACGACACTATGTCACCGGACAGACCATTCATATCATCTCCAGGATCAACCCTCTGCGGGTACTAATGAGCAAACCGAGTGTTCTTAACTCCCGACTCGCGACTTGGGCAATGCTATTAACGCCATATGACATGGTGTACGTACCGCAGAAGTCCATTAAAGGCCAGGCACTGGCTGACTTCCTAGCTGCCCATCCGATCCCGGAGTCCTCCAAGTTATACGAGGACATTCCCGACGAAGTTGCAGAATGTAACTCCGTAATGGAGACCGACGCATGGCAACTCTTCTTCGATGGGGCCTCCAGAACCGGTCCCAAGGGAAACATCGTCTCAGGAGTAGGAGTCGTCCTGGTCACTCCTGATCAGCTCGTCATCTACCGAGCATATTCTCTTAGCGAGCCCTGCTCCAACAATGTGGCAGAATACAACGCTCTGTTAATCGGGCTCCGAGCCGCCAAAGAGCTGGGGGTCGAATCCCTGGAAGCTTTCGGTGACTCTCTGCTTATCGTCAATTAAGTCAGAGGGATATATGAAGTCCGGAATCCAGACCTCATCCCCTACCACCAAGCAACGGTCGAGATAGCCATGACCTTCAAAGGATTCTTCCTGGAGCATGTACCTCGGTCTCAGAATCTGGAAGCCGATGCCCTGGCCAGTCTAGCCGCAGACTTAGCCACTCCTACAAGAAGGCAGGATTCGGTAATCCTTCTTAACAGAGACTTATTCTGTGCGAAGAACAACCTTCACATAGGACGCAGCCATGCTGTGAACACAGATCTCCCCGAAAAAGACTGGAGAAATCCCTTCATAGATTTTGTCGCATACGAAATCTTGCCGGAGGACCCCAAAGGAGCAGTGTCCATCAAGCGACGATCATTACGCTTCTATTACGATGCATCTGCACAATGCCTTTATCGCCGGACCTACGACGGATTACTGTTGAGATGTCTGTCTAACGACGAAGTACAGCAGATTATCCGGGAAGCTCGCGACGACGTATGCGGAGCACACCAACCCGGTCCTAAGCTACAGGATCGCATCAGGAGAATGGGCTATTATTGGCCTACTATGATCACAGATGCGATACGGTATGCAAGACAATGCAGAGCCTGTCAGATTCACGCAGACTTCATACACCGACCATCTGAGCATTTGCATCCTACAGTTGCATCCTGGCCTTTCGAAGCATGGGGTATGGACGTCATTGGTCCCATTCACCCGTCTTCTTCCCGAGGTCACCAGTTCATACTGGCCATCACGGACTACTTCTCCAAATGGGCAGAGGCAATCCCTCTTGCTGAGGTAAAGGCGTCTAATATGATCAGCTTCATCAAGCATCACGTCATTTATCGCTTCGGGGTCCCCCGAAGGATAATCCATGACAACGGGCCCCAGTTCATCAGCCAAGCGTTTCATCGATTTTGCGATAAAAATTGAATACACAATATTGCCTCTACGGCATACTATCCAGCTGCTAATGGTTTGGCGGAAGCTTTCAACAAAACCATTATCAAACTCTTGAAGAAGTTCGTCTCTTCAAACAAAAGAGATTGGAACGAAAAGCTGGGCGAATGTCTCTGGGCATACCGCACAACGGTACGAACGCCGACAGGCTGTACCCCGTTCTCACTGGTATACGGGAGCGAGGCAGTTCTCCCCATTGAAATCCAGATCCCGTCGCTCAGGATAGCCGTGGCTAACGGGCTGACTCAAGAAAAGAATGACCTGTTAAGGCTTCAGGAGCTAGAAGGATTAGACGAGAAACGCCTCCAAGCTCAACAGCGCATCGCGCTCTACCAAGCACGCATTTTCAGAGCTTTTAATCGCAAAGTAAAGGAAAAGGGTGTTCAAAGTCGGCGAGCTAGTTTTAGCCGTAAGAAGGCCGATGATTCTTACTCACAGGAGTAAAGGCAAATTTCAGCCCAAGTGGGAAGGCCCTTATGTGATCGAGACAACATTCTCGAACGGAGCCTACAGACTAGCCCAGCCCAATGGAGACCTATTAATGGCTCCTATCAACGGCAAATTCCTGAAGAAGTACCACGCCTAATCTCCTCCACTCAGGAGGAATACGGCGAGATTCTCGTAATCCGACGAAACTACTTCAAAGAAGAAACTAGTATAGGCCCACAAATCAGTCATGTCCATATCACCTCTGAACTGTATTTCCTTGGAGAACCTGCCATGTCCATATCACCTCTGAACAGGCTTTCCAAGTTTCTGACCATCGATTATCACCTCTGATATCGATCGTCACTTCAACTAACACCCGTACTAAATCTAAGTACGCCAGTGGTGTTAGGTCCACAAAATCTGCTACGTCCATATTACCTCTAGCAGGGCTTATCCTCAAACCTATTACTTGCACCTAGGTGCGCAAAAAGCAATAGGCCCACAAATTAGTCATGTCCATATCACCTCTGAACTGTATTTCCTTGGAGAATCTGCCATGTCCATATCACCTCTGAACAGGCTTTCCAAGATTCTGGCCATCGATTATCACCTCTGATATCGATCGTCACTTCAACTAACACCCGTACTAAATCTAAGTACGCCAGTGGTGTTAGGTCCACAAAATCTGCTACGTCCATATTACCTCTAGCAGGGCTTGTCCTCAAACCTATTACTTGCACCTAGGTGCGCAAAAAGCAATAGGCCCACAAAACAGCTATGTCCATATTACCTCTGAGCTGTAAACTCTAGTAAAGCCTATCACTTCTACCTCACCTCTGATAGTACTTTACCTACAAAAACTTGGCCAAAGCACGTTCTATCATGTCCGTATGACCTCTGGATAGACGTGCCCTGCTGAAGTTTACCAAGAGTTTATCACGTCCATACTACATCTGATACCACTCTCGCCCTAACCTGTCATTTACATTCCGAAATGATGGGTCCAAAGTTAGGAAAAAGTCTCTTTTTATTCCCAAGAAAGAACAAAATTATATCTGGGAAAGCAAAAAAAAAAGAGAGAGTACATCATTGCGGCGGAGCAGTCATGTCACGGATCTGCCGCGCTAGCACGGCCATCCTCTCATCCCTAATGGCCAGAGCATCAGCACGGGCCCGCTCCAGCAGTGCCTCGTTGTCACTCGAATGGGACAGCTCGGCTATCGTCCGACGCACGCCCGCACAGGCACCTTCCGCGCGATCCAGATCCCGCCGCGCTGTGCTCAGTCGACCGGCCACCACATCCAAGCCTGCCAACGACTGGGAAGCCCACTCTTCTGCCTGAGCGAGTTTCTCCCTCAACCTGTGAATCCTCGCTACATTTCCCTCGTGCTCGGATTGGCACGTTGTCTGGAGGGCGAGGATCTCATCCACGGCGGCCTTTCTCTGAATCGCCTCCAGCTGGCGAGTTCGAAGGAGTTCCTTCAGGTCTTCCATCCGTTTGGCAAGATGCGCAGTCATAAGATCGTATCTGGTCTGGGCCTCAGCATCAAGACTGCCCTGAGCCAACCGCAAATACTCGTTAATGGGTTGTTCTAAACCATTAACCATCGCCTCTAGGGCATCGGCTCCCCCGGAATCGCCAAACTCCCTGACAACCCCGATCGAGAACTGGGCAGTTCTCTTCAGGCGCTCGAAATCCAGACTCTTCGCCAACACCATTGATATCATCGCTCCCAAACCGGTGTAAAAGAGGCTGGTATGTTGCTCAGTCAGCGCAACTAAACCCGACTGAACGCCAGGAGAGACCGCGATATCAGCGAGTCCCCCACCAGAGACGATTGTAGACGAGGTAGCCGCAGCTGCCGCCTCGACGGTTGGTGCGACCGAAGGCAAGGTCACGGTGACAGGCTCATCCTCCTCTCGAGGCGACGAAACCACTCCGGGCGAGCTAGCCCCCGAAGGTGTTTCCTCCTCAGGATCAGGTGCCTCCGTATCACCACCAGGGGCCGGAGCAGAGCCGGAAGGCGGCTCAACGCTACACTCCCCGTGGGCTCCATCCCCTGAGAAGAAAGAACCCGAAAGTCGACATCAGTACAACGGTAACCTTTCTAAAAGGAGACATAAAAACGACATTTACCCGGGGCCAATGGTATATATGGCGCATCTGCAGCCGAGGCAGCTAAACCTCTCTCTAAGGACGCAATGCGAACTATCATACCTGGGGAAGGAGGTGGACCAACTGACATCGCCCGCAATTCCTCCAAGTCTCCACCAAGATGCGGTCGAGGTTCGTCAACTGGAATCTCGCTAGGCACAGCAGGAGCTTTATCCGTTGCGGGTCCAGGGAAGGATTCTCCCATCTGCCATGGCCACCTAGGCGATCTCGTTCCACTACCCGGAGCAGTAGCCACAGCAGCAACCCCTAGCGAAGATCCTCCGGTGCCGCCAACCGAAACCATAGAGGGTCCCTCTCTAAAAGGCGAGGAACCTCCAGCCAAAGACTCATCCCCGACATGGGGAGATGTAGGCCCACTCCCGGTAGCTTCAACACCAAGAATGCGGAAAGGACGAGCAACTGTCTCCTTCCTCCTCTTACGAGCAGAAGCCTCCTTAGGAGCAGGCGCCCTTCGCTTCTGAGGAACTACCAAAGCCCCCGCAGGCGGAGGCACTTCACACCCCGGCATCGACTCCAGGGGTTCATCCGGGGTATCAAACTCCTCACCCTCATCGGGAGAAACCGAGGGAACTTCAACTCCTCCCCCGGCAATGGGAGAGGACACCCTAAGACTTTCGCGTATGTCGAAATTGCGGTGGAAGGTGTTGATCGCCACGTAAAACTGGGCGTAAGAATGAAGGATGCGCAGCTCCGTAGAGGGGGTGACATCCGGCACGACGAAGGCTGCTCCAGTGCAACCCGTGGTGAAATACCGCCATCCTCTGGCTCCATCAATGAGCCCGCCTCTGGACCTGAAGCTGGTGACGGCATTGTCCACGTGCAGCTGGCCGTACCCAAATTGCCTGGCGAACCGACTAGGCAAATAAGGCTCGAAGAAGCAATGGTCTTCACTCCTGTACAGGAGATGGGAGGGTCTAATGCAGACCAGCCAATTAAAAGCCTCCGGAGAAAGATCGGTCTTCTCTCTACCCGAGTCCTCAAGCCTCATCCCTAATTGATGGCGATCTACGAGAGGGAGAGTACAGAGGAACTTCCAGCCATGGCTGAGGTTCAATGCCAGCCGACAATCTAGAACGGTGTCCACGTTCCAGGGAGAATCCTTGTAGTTCAGCAAGAAATTTTCCCCTGAGCTGCTACCAGAGCCAGGAGACATCACCCGGGAATTGTGGAGAATTAACCAACCCATCAGATACAGGTATGGTAATTCCACCCTGGGAAAACTCTCACGCCGGGCTTCATCAGCAAGCAACCCATCGGTCAGAGCTCTCAAGCCCGCCTGTATACGGCACACCATGGCAGGAAGCAAGCCCAGTCTTGCCCCGAACACCAGGCGCACTGCCGGCCACAAGATGTTCCGGTGAATGCGGTCCGCGGACGCAGTACCAGGCACTACTACTCGACGCAGCCATAACGAGAGGAAACCAGCCAGCTGGGCTTCCTTGGATAGAGACCCGCGACAGCGCCTCAGGTAACTACTGGCCGTAGTACCTTCGGGGTACTTTCCTACCCTCTCAACGAGGATCTGGTCCGAAGCTTTGGCCTCCTCCATAAGGCCATCCACGACCTGGGCACTAAGCACGCCCAAACAGTTCACGGGCTCATTCTTGCCCCCCGAAACTTTCTCCAACCTGGCAGCTCTAGCTCGGTGGAAGAAAAGGTAGGACATCCACTTGGTAGTGTGGGCCAAACCAGAGGGCTCGTTGTAAAAAGCGGTGCAGGCGAGATATTGGCACATCAGCTCCTGATACACATCCGCCACCCGAGGGTCCGAATCCCCCAACTCCCGGTTGGTGGGAACATACTCTTCATACGGGGTATCCCCCATCGGCAGCCTCGAGACAACCGCCATCTCATGAAGGGCCAATCCCAACTCCCCCAGTGGAGTGGCAAAGGTCCCAGTGAGCGAAACGTATCGCTCCATCAGTGCCAAGAACAAATTAGGGTTGGGAGGCAACCCAACGCTCGTCGCGCTCACAGCGGCATACAGTCCAATGCCCTCTAGCTCTTGCCGAAAGCGCTTCAAGGCCCAGTTAACTAGGCTGGTCCATCGGAGGTTTGCTGGGGTGACCCACCCATTACACCGAGGATTCTCCTTGGGGTACACCCCACCTCGTCCCATGAAGCTGTTGCAGAAAGTCGACAGTTGGACCGGCTGGATCACAGAGCTGTCTTCGCTCGGGACGCCACCCGGGTACAATCCCCGGAACAACGTCACAGGATCAGAAGGACGACTGACAAACGATCCCTGGTCAGCTCCTTTCTGATGAAAGATCTTCCCCGGCTTGCCATGAAGGTCGGGAGTCAACGTCCACGACATCTTTCTGGGATGAGTGGCATGGAAGAAAGCCGAGATGGGATAATCCCTCGGCATCGTCGGCAGGTACAGAACCAAGCTCTCGACAGCAAAGACCCAAGGTTCCCTCTTAGGCTTCGTCTGGGACCGCTTGTCGATCATGTCCCCGAAAAGGAAAGCCGGCTTTACGAACCGCTCTCCGTCTACATACGTCAGGGGCTCCCCATTGATCATACTCAGCAGTGCCCGCTCGTCCTGAGCCGCCAACAAAAATCCCCTTCCCTCAGGATACTGGGATCCGGAGAGGGGAAATGCCACGTGGGACAAGTCCTCCAGGTAGTTCGAGTGCAGCATCCCGGCGGAGGAACCCGTCACCTCGGTCAGCGGAGACTCACCCAGGTTAACTACAAAGGTGCAAAGAAAGCATGTCATTACAAAAATCTTGCACAAACATACAAAACCAAAGAAACGACAAACTGTGCTCTACGCCAGGATTGTACGAATTCGGTTATTATACGCCGGGAGTCCCCTCCGCAAACGTAAAATGCTTATTTTACGACATACGCCATTTTTCGGTAGCCAGAGCTTTTACGCTCAGAACTACGAAAATATGGCGCCTTTACGCTAGCACACGAGAAATATGGGCGTAAAAGATGAAAACGCCTCCGTGCATCATCTTCCTCAGAAGAGGCTATCAGCACAGAAGGCGACCTAGCGCGGTCACGTTCAACGTGTGCGAAGGATTTTCGTTATTCTTGTCACCCCAAAGGATCTACCTCTCAGACCGGGTGCGCTGCCCGTCGGCGGGATACTTCTGGAAGGAAGTCCACCTTGCCCGACCGAAGACTCCCTCGCTGGGACAGTGGGAGAAGAAGAAGAACCTATGCTCTTTCCCTTAGCGGAGGAGGTTTGTTTCATCGCTATTTCTGAAAGCTCGAAGTGCTCAGAGAAGGAATGAAGGAGAAAAGCTCGAACAATCAAGAACTCTCGTTCGCAGAAGACGGATGAAAAGTTTCTCTCTCCAAAGCTTGGGATATATATAGAGTCCGGATCGACTCCTCGAATCCTCGGACGGACTCCTCGAGACCCTAACCAAGTCTCGCATTAATAGTCGGATATGATTGGGTGCTACGTCAAACCACTACCCTCAAAAGACGGACAGTCAGCGAATTCAAAAAATTCTTTGCGCAAGACAGTTCAGCAGTTCTACGCTAAAGGAGCTTTCTACGCTCGACAGCAACAGATCTACGATTTTACGCTCGCAAGCTACAAGTCTATGGTTTTTCTCGCCCGGATGCCTTTGTGCTCGGTAGCTTTTACGCTCGAGAGGCGACAAACCTACGGCTTTACGCTCAGCAGATACCAAATCGATGATCTCACGCTCGGTGGCGCTCAGTTTACGCTCAGAAGCAACAGATCCGCAGAACTTCACGCTCGAAGAAATTCTCTTTTCAGGAGCTACAGATCCACAAGTCCTACGCTAAAGGAGCTTTCTACACTCAACAGCAACGATTCTACGGCTTTACGTTCAAGCAGCTATAAGTCTATGGTTTTTTCGCCCGGATGCCTTTGTGCTCGGTAGCTTTTACGCTCGAGAGGCGACAAACCTACGACTTCACGCTCAGGAACCACAAGTCTACGACTTCGCGCTCAACGGTGTTTTACGCCCAGACGCTACAGGCTGAGGATTTCGCACTCCGCGACTTTTCGCTTATCCAAAACAGTCCCCGCCCTTTTATAGGCAAAAGAGATCACAGCGGTCCCCAATAAATCCGCCATAAAGGCCGCACCGACCGTTTCAACGCTCCATTCAGAAACGTTTCAAGTCACGAGGGGCCATTCATGCTTCATTAAAAGCGTTTCAAATTCCAAAGGATTTTAAAAGCTTTGAAGGGGGTGTAAACCCCCTGATTTTTTTAAAATTTTAAAACTGGAATTTTCTGGGAATTTTCTGTAATTTAAAAACAGGGTTTTAATTATTCAATAATTTTTAATTGATACTAAACAATATTAAAATATTATGAAAATAATATTTTTGGATGTAAAATGAAAAACTGGACTTAGGGCAATTTTTCTGGAATTTATTGGGCCTCAGACCTATTTTTTTAAAATGCCTAAATAGTATTTAACTATTTATTTAATTATTTAAATTATTTATTTATTTATTGTTTTATTATTTTTCTTCTTATTATTATTATTATTTATTTTTATTTAACCCAGCCCGTTGGGCCGGCCCAGCCCGGCCCAACAGACCCGAACCCACACAGGCCCGCAACCCAGCCCAACTCCCCACCGGGTCGGGTCGGGTCTGACCGCCGCCCGACCCGCACCCGCCGACCCGCCTTCACCCACGACCCCAGCCCCCGAGTTCTCCGGCGGCGCCCGCGTCCGGCGCCGCTCCGCCCGCCACGCGGCGCCCAGCCAGCCACCCTCGCCCACTACCCCGGCCACCTCGCCCCCTCCTCCGCCTCCCACGGCCACGACCGCTCCCCTCCGCCTCTATAAGAACCCCTCCCCTCTCTCCCTCCGCTACCCTCGCCGCTCGCCGCTGCGCCTCCGTCGCCGTGCAGACCCCCAGCGCCACCGACCTCCTCCCGCCGTGAGCCACCCGACGCCGTCACCTCCACAGCCCCCTCCAGAGTTCTCCTCTGCCACCCTCGCCGTAGCCGCCTCCGGCCGCCGCCGCCTCCGTTCGAGCGCCGCGCCGCCTCGCCGCAGAGCCCCGGCCCCCTCCGTCGCAGCCCGGCCGCCCTCAGCCGCCCCTGCCGCCGGCCAGTACACCCCAAGCCCTAACCCTAACCCTAATTCTCGAGTCCGTGTCCGACACGAATCGGACACGTGTCGGACACGATTTGGCCCTGGTTTTCGGGTCCCCTTCAGGTGCGTGTATCTTTTTACTGGTAGCTTCGTTTTTGATTCCGCAAATTGCGTTGCGAAGCCTGTATGACCCTCTCGGTGTCCGAATAAACTGTTCGGGACATCGCGTCCTGTGGTGATCGCACACCGCGATCCAAAAACAGGAAAAACCAGACCCTGTTTTACCCCGGAACTGAGTACGTCCCGCCAAACGGGACGACTTGGTCGCGTGCGGTCTTCACAGATACGTGCGCCTCGTCGATACGGACGTGTGGGATTTCGCGGAAGCTGATTTGGGTGTGCGTGCACACCGAAATCAACGCGTATCCGCGGACATCGTCCCGTATCCGTCTTTTCTGCAATTCGGCCTAACTTTGTGTACACACGTCGGATTGAAACGAAACTTGCGCCATCAGACTCGTAGCGATACGCTGGTCCTGTGGGTCAAGTTTGGTTCAATTCTGAGAACGTTGACGAAATCGCGTGTCGTGGGCCCAACAGGCCCCACTCGATGGGCGATTTTGTGATCGGCTCATCGGAATTCAAATCTGAAAGTTCCGTTGGGTTCGTATCAGTGTTTCTGACCTGTTGACACTAAGTTTGGTGAATTTGGAGACCTTTGACCCTGACGCATTTTTCGGTGCAAAGCGGGCCCACCGGTGGACCCCGTTTTGGCCCGAAACTGTCGTTTCTGTCCTTGTCTCCAAATTGGACCCAAGGACAGGCGTTTCTAGCTGATTAATATTTTCTGGATCTGATGGTGATGTTTGTTGCAGCAACCGGAGTACCGCCTGTAATTCCCGCCGAAGTCAGAACTGCAAACATAGCCGAAACCACAGGCAAGTGTACCTTGCCAAACCCTGCAGCTGGATATATATTTTCTTGGTTTCATTTTGCATCAGTGGGCAAGTAAAGATTGCCAATTCTCAGATATTTCTGGTCATAGTATTTTACTTGATTTCTTGTAGATTCTTATGTGATTTGTTCAACTGCTTAACCCAGGACACCTGACACTGTTCATGAAACAGAATTGCCTGAGATATACCTGGTGATTCCGTATAGGCTACATTTTCATGTCATTCCAGTTTACATGCTTAGATTCTAGCCTGACTCATTGCATTAGTTCAAACTTGCGTGACTTGTACCTGATATATTCTGGAACTGTGACGTGAGATTACATGGGGTGGGGAGAGTATTACCATATCAAGGCTGATTATAATGTAAATAATGTTATCTGGAGGTGTCTTAGTCTCTGATACAGAGCTTTGGCACAAGTTCTGGCTCTTCGAGAAAATACTGCTATGGTTTCTTCGACACTGATCCTGTAGTAGTCTCAGCCTGAGTATGACTAAAACTCTCACTTGCATATCACTAGCTGGTTTATATATTTACCCTGCTGTTTATCTTGTTGCTGCACTGCATATGTTTTGGCTTGTATTTTCTGTACCTTGTTATGTCCCCTGAGGACCTGGAATGGACTATGTCCCCAGGTATAGCCGAGGAGAACTACCCCGAGGTGTACGGTACAGGAGCACTCCTTGGAGCAGAACCCGGAACCGAGGACGAGATAGTGGCCGAAGACTTCTCTTGAGCACCGGCTTCAGTTATCCAGTATTTCCATTTCCAGCATTTTAAATTCCTGTCTTTTCTTAAATGTAACAGACTAATTCTCGGATTTGTTTCCGAGATAGCTTATTTGAGATTTCAGTATTTATTTCCATTGCATAATTTCTGGCTTTTAATCTGTGACTTTCTGTGGATGAGATTAGAAATACCTGAGGCTTGTACTTAGTACTGCTAGACTACAGCTTAAGCATGCTCTGATGGATCCATTAAATTGGGTTGTCCATCGGTGCGTGCTGCTGGCCATTGCCACGCCTCTCCAGTCCCTCGTCATTTTGGGACTGGGGCGTGACAGGGGGTCTTATAGAAGCATGAAAAATACGCTGGCAAAAGCTACGCGGCGTATTGATACAGAGCAGCGCAAACAAAGGCCTTCAGTGCCATCAGGCGTAAGAGCTCAAGGGTGCAGCGCGTCCAAAACCGCTTCGGCGTAGACGGGACCCCCCCCATCGCCTCCAGGGCGTAAAAACTCAGCCGCTCTCAAAGCAGCGTTAAAATAGCGTACGAGGAACGCTTCGTCTTTCCCGAAATGAACCTGTCAAGTCACGCAGTGAACCTGGCCTCTGACTCCTGACAAAAAGTGCTGTACGGCGACCCAGACGACGGCTGGAAATAGGCACAGACCCCTCGGGACGCACACCACAGTATGATGGCGGATCCCTGCATTTAATGCAGAGGATTGGGTTAAGATACCACCGAACCGTCGTTTACTGACGTCCCCTCAGCATAAACCGCTCTTTTTCGCACAGAGGGATACACTGCATTGTTTTACACAGGCAGGCATAAGCCGGTTTACGCTCCGCAGTAGACAAACCGCCTGCCACGTCAAAAGCTGCACATCGTACGGGGCTCGAGGCACGTCTCTACGTCTAATTGCACGGAGCGGTGACAGGTTCAGTCAAGGCACGTCTCTGCAACGGATGCACAGAAGGGCTGCAGACCTTCGAAACACGTCTTCGCATTTAATGCACAGGATGATGGCAAATCTCTGTAGAAGATTTGATTATATCTTCGAAAGCCGTGATTCCGGCTAAGACGTCCCTGTCAGCACTCGGGCACGGTACGCAGCGGCTTCTACGCCCATTTAAGACCTGTGCCCCTTCGGCTCTCAACGCCTCTCCGGCTCCTACGCCTATCCGGCTTCAACGCCTCTCCGGCTCCTACGCCTATCCGGCTTCAACGCCTCTCCGGCTCCTACGCCTATCCGGCTTCAACGCCTCTCCGGCTTCTATGCCTATCCGGCTTCTACGCCTATCCGGCTTCTATGCCTATCTGGCCTCTGTGCCAGGGTGACAGTCATTTGGCTTCTACGCCAACCGTTTCTACATACGGGATACCTACCTGCGTGGCTCTTACGCCGTGATCTTCGTAGCAATAGTACGCGTTGTGTTCCCTTAGTTGGACCCGCGTCATACGCTCATTCAAAAGATCATCCATACGCAGGCATTGGTTACTTTAACCGTTGTGTAAAAGGGTGTTGTACTTCCCACTCCTCGGTTTTTACACCGACGGAGTGGTCACTGTCACCAAAACTCTATAAATAGAGACCCCTATCAAAAAGAAAAGGGAGGAAGAAAGGAAAAAAAAAGAATTATCATCCAGGAGAGAATTATCGTCCAAGGAGAGAGAGAGAGAGGGAGAGAGCCCGGAGAGCAGGCAAAGAGCAGGGATCGACGACCTTGGCCTCGTGCGTCCAACCTCTTCTGCAACCTTCGAAGCTGCTACCTGTCTTCCACGGTACTTCTTCAACATCGTGTGGTCCAAGGGCTAAAGTGATCGACCGCAGATCACACCTATAGCAATTTATATCCAGATTAAATAAATTGTACTCCCACATCCTCGTATAGGATTACATTGTACAAGTTTGTTTATAAACAGAAGGGCGCGGGTTTCGCATAAACCCCGTCATTGAAATACAATTTCATTCCTTTCGTTTAATACCACAAACAACTGGGGCGTGACATATTTTTGTGGTGGCCCATGCAGGTCGAGTTAGCCGTTTCGGTTATGTCACTGTGCCGAGCGGGCCTGCACCTAGGATTAGAATTTTAGATCTCATCCACACTTGACTATAACTTACTTTCCTTCCAACATGTCCTACTTAAGTTCTTGCATCCTGCTTGATTCATGTACTCTTCTTAATCCTTCGTCCATCTCTTGCAGAGAGATGAATTTGCATAACGGGCATGCCGCCACCGGGGACAACACGTCTCCAGGGGACGACGACCAACCACTAGGAGTGACCTCAACGACACCTCTTCTTCCTGGACCGGATGGACTGACTAACAATCAAATTCTATCAACTCCTTCCACGATACCTAATGGGACATTTCCAGCTCCACTAGCACCGCAGGATGGCCAGACACAGCTGTTCCAATTCTTCCAGATGATAATACAGGAACAAAGGCAGCAGGCAGCCGAGCAGAGGCAGCAAACAGCAGAGCAAAGGCTAAAATTTCTGGCAGCGCTTGAGAGAATGGCTGCACTAGCCCCTACACCAACCCAGGCACTAGTTTCAGTACCACAAGCTCGGGTTGGTTCAGTCAAGGACTTTGTGCAGATGGGCCCTAAGCCATATAATGGCAATGAGAGTCCAGAGGAGACCACGAATTGGATTGCCAATACCAAGAAGTTGTTAGAGGCATCACAACTACCTACTGACCTATGGATGATAGGCGTGAGGACTCAGTTAGAAGGCAACGCGCATCACTGGTGGGAATCAATAGAGCGCCAGTTGGGTACGCGTCAGACTTGGGAACAATTCTTGGAATGCTTTGAGAGAAAGTATTTCCCGGATACTGTAAGGGACGCATTTTACGATCAGTTCCTCCACCTAGAGCAAGGGGACAAGACGGTTGATGAGTATGACGCAAAATTTAGCCGTCTCAGTAAGTATGGCATAGTCCTAATACCTAATGACTTGGAGAAGGCTAAGAGGTTTCACCGTGGGCTGACTCAGGAGCTCCAGCACTATACTAGCTCACAGTCCCGGATCTCTTATGCCGAGTTATTGACAGAGGCCAGGATCCAGGAGGCCATCAGCAAGGGAAACGGAATTCAACAGAGAAGTCACCAAGGGCCAGTAAGGACACAGCAAGGAGGACCCATTAGACACCCTTTGACACGCCAGCAACCAGATAGTGCTGCACCATATCCAACCAAGGACCCCCGTACTTGTCACCTTTGTGGTAAGGTAGGTCATATTCATAGAGACTGTCATCGTCGATTGGGGCTGTGCATGATATGTGGATCAAGTCACCATCAAACCCGAAGATGCCCTCAACAGAACCAGAGGTCTATGGCAGTAGAATCAGGAACACCACATACACCCTCAAGTATAGAAGACCAAAGGGACCCACCACTGCTTCTACAGTCTGCACAAATGGAGGGGACTAGACCCCAGTTGAACAATCAAGGACAAGGCCAAGCACTCATTATGACAAGTATGGGAGAGCAGACACAGGAAGCCGTAGATACATGTACGACCTTTTAGTTATAAATGTCTTTGCATACTCATAACCCCATTGTGACACAAGATCTTAGATGCACAAATAGATGTAGAATTATATATATGTTAGTCTAGCAGTTATAAGGATATATTTCTATTCTACCCAGATGGCATACATGCGATGCTAATGGATGACGTGAGTAGCAGTAGTAGTACTCTCCCCTATTTTTATCTCGCCCTCTTGGGTGACTCATCTTCTCCTTTTATATTCATTCCTTATCTCGTGCGTAACTCTTCCTATCATAGTCATATTTTTCGTGCCATTATGAATTGTTTGATATCAATCTCACCCCTATTTTGTTAGTTAAACATAAACGTGTTAGTAATGCTTGATAACTAAGGATGAGTTCTTAATATATATATGCACTATAGCAATATATGTACTCTTTATTAGTTTAACCCTTAAGTAGCACCATGTAGCATAGTAGTAATTGTTAGATTAATTGAGATAGGTTCTACCCCTAATAGTTAGTCGAGACCTTAAGTGTTTCCCTAAAACCTAGACTATGCCTAGGAAAGAGTTGAAGGCACTCGTTACGAACTGATGACTATGACAAATCGCTGGCGAGGTAGCGACAGTTGCCGCCAGACGATTATGGTAGAGTAGTCGAATTACTTGCAGCCATACTGGCCAGGTGGCGAGGCAGTATTAAACTATGATACTTGACGGTTATGGAAAAAGTCATAGTTATGAGATTCTAGACAGGTATCCCAAGATTTTCGACCCAATAAATATAATTGCCTTACAATCTAGAGAATAGCTTCAAAGAAGGTGACCACTAGTAGAATTCTTGTAAGTTGGGTAGTGTAGACGAGTTAGAGGATGATAAAATAGTGGATGGACAATAGATGGGAAAGTGTTAGAATGGCAGACCATGAGTTTTAGGAGTCCTACTAGATACCAATGTAGTGTAATAGTTATAGTTATCATTATGAATATGGGTTAGTGTCAATTTCGAGGACGAAATTTTTGTAAGTTGGGTAGAATGTAAAATCCCTATTTCTAAAAAAAAAAATGTATTTATTATTTTTTTATTAATTAATAATTTAAATATAGTATTTAGTGGCTAAATAGGAGAAATAGATTTTTAATAATTTTTATGTTAGGTGTTCGGGCACTTAGATGACTTATGGGACCATCAGAAATTTTTTAAAATTTATTCCATGTAGGAGACCCCTTAAGCTGTTGCTAGCCTAATGATGTGCATTACCCTAATCTATAAATTTTCTTAGGAGTATATATGTAATATATATGTATACACAAGTATATATATGTATATATATATATATATATATTAAGAAAAGAAAAGATTAAGAAAAAGATTATTAAATAAGAAAGTTACTAATATAATTAATAATAATAATAATAATAATAATAATAATAACACTATACTTTTTCCATCATTCATTAACCATTAGCAACTTATTCACTTCAGCAAATTACTTGCTGTTGACCGCTCCTTTACCAAATGTGTCCCAGGGAACGCCCCCCCCTTTTTCAGCAACTGTGCGTTGCTAGACCCGACCCCTTACTCCCCTTCGGTCAAACCGCAAACCCGCACCATCCCTCTCTCTCTCCTAATTAATATATATATATATATATATATATATATATATAGTATTTCACAAAAACCCTAACCTAAAACTCCAGACCTCCTCTTCCCATCTAGAGCCGTCACCGCAGCCAGAGAAGCCCCACCAAGCCATCCAACCATCCCGTCGACTCCGACCTCGCGAACTGCAAATTCTCACTCGAGGCACCTTCGCTCCGGAGTGATTTTCCATCGACTCGCTCGACCAAACGCTGTTCCGTCTTCATATGTATGATCGTCCCTTAACCCTCTCCAATATTAGCCAACCTCGGAAAATGTGTGCCCCTAGGTGAAAAATAGCGTCCAAAGTGGACGGACAGACCCAATTCTGGAATCGCAGAATTCCAGAATGACCACCCATATTGCCGAGTTCGTATCTCCCACCACAGAGATCCGAATTCGGTGATTCTTTTTGATACCTGTAGAATAGCTGACCTAGTTTATTTTCTGTAAAATAACCCTATGCTATTAGTTGCTGTAGACATAATTATATTCGTCACAAAACTGCGCGCACCCACTTTTTCCAGTTTTCCAAAAGTTAGAAAACGGAGCGCGCCCCGCCAAACGGGACCGCCCCGCCGTGTGCCAAGTGTACCGAATGGTGTACGCAGCATAACCGGACACGTGAAAATTCGTGGTGACTGATTCGGACGCGTGTGCGCGCCGGAATCGGACCGTATCCGCGGACACACATCGTGTCGCAATTTTTGTGGAACTCGTGCATATTTTGTGCACGCTTGTCAGATTGCGACGAAACTTGCGCCACTGGACTCGTGGTAACGTGCTGGTCCTGTGATCCAATTTTCACGCATTTCTGAGACGGTTGACCAGATCGCCAATTGGCGGGCCCCACAATTGACTTTTTGGACAAGTTTGTGTACGGCTCATCGGAATCTACATTTAGACATACCGTTGGGTTCGTATTGACATTTAGAGTTGTTTGACCTATAGTTTGTCCCGTTTAGAGACTGTTACCCTTGGCACGCTTTTCGGTGCAAAGTGGGTCACATGTGGACCCCACTTTTATCCGAAATTACCGTTTTGCCCTTGTGTCCAAATTGGACGAAAGGGAAGTGCTTTCTAGCTATTTTGCTCATTTCGAAAACGTTGGTGATGTTTATTTCAGCATCCGGAGACATTGTTCTGCGGCCATAGCTTTTGGTCCTGTGCGTTTGACTTCTGGACATTACACCTTGCAGCTTTTTTACCAGGCAAGATACCTTGCCAAATTGTTTACAGTACTTTGCATGCTATTTATATTTCTGTCTATTTATTTTATTTCTGTATAGTTCTTGCATGTGTAGTTTTCTTTCAGTCGTTACTATATATTAGATATGTTGACACACACTTGACACTTAGTATCATAGAGGACAATTATTAGGCGTATGGGCTTTTAACCACTCTGGTAAACCGTAGTATATAGCTCGCACTACGGGCGTGTGTCGCGCTGGTCGCTACCCCCGCGGTATGTCGATTTCTGGAGTCTCGCTGGTCGCTACCCCCGCGGTATGTCGATTTCTGATGTCCATTGACGTGTGTGTGAGTTGTGAGGTAGATCGAGTAGCCTACCCTTGCCCATACGTCGAAAAGTTGTCCTCATTTGCATTCATATAGATTGTCTGGTACAGCGTACTTATTTATTTTCAAATAATATGCATGTTTACTGTATTCAAGTTGGCTCGTATTTTCTGTATCTTGTTACGTCCCTCTGAGGACCTGGTCCTCTGCCAGGTGTATCTGCTCTTGAGTATTTGCAGGAGTACGGGCCTGGACCTGACGCATTCTTTTCTGTCGAGGAGGTCTTACCTTCTGAGCATCGTTGATTATCTAGCGATGGATTCTTTTCGCTAATGCACTTCTGTCTTCATATTATTTTATATTGGAGACTTTATACTCCTCTCTCATTTTAGTTTTGGTTATAGTCATTGGTAGTGGATTTGTCTCCACCCGACTATTATTTTCTGGATATTCCAGACTCCTTATTCTAGTTAGTATTTTTTTTCTATGACTTGTTGTGTGGATGAGATTAGCATATCTGTGACTTGTGACATTATATATACCACATGTGAGTTTATATTCATATTACAGCGTACGTATGGGTTATGGTTTCCATATATTGGAGTGCCATATCCATGCGGCTGGCATGCTTACGTGTTCTAGTCCTACGTATTATTGGGACTGGGACGTGACATCATGCAGGCTACGCGATGCAACTGACGGAAAAAAAATCGGGGTAGCGAGGAGTGAGATATGAGTACCTGAACATGGCTCGAAAATAGCGTATTATTCGTGTCCGACACGTGTCGGGATTAGGTTTGTGTCCTGTCAGAAAAGGCTGTGTCCGTGTCCAACTTAGGGCATCTGTGTCTGGGTGTCGCCGGAGTCGGCTGGCCACGACGGGGAGGACGGCGGGGCGAGGGCTCGCGGAGGGAAGGGTGGCCGGACGGCGAGGTCCGGAGGCTCGAGGGCTGCTGGGGACGGGCTCGCCGGACGGAGCGGGCGGAGGGGAAGGCGGCTGCGGGATCTGAGGCGGGCTATGGGTCTGCGGGAGGCGGGAGATTCGTCGGCGAGGTCGAGGGCTGGAGGAGAGGACGGCCGGAGGAGGGAGGCGGTGATCGTAGGGCGGCGCTGCGGCAAGGCGGAGAGGGGCTAGGGTTCGGCTGGTGAGGGGAATGGAAGCAGAGGCTTTTATAGGTCGGAGAAGAGGGAGACGGGCGGTGGCCATTGCGGGGAGAGGAGGCGGAGGGTCGGGGACGCGAGCGGCGGCGGTTGCAGGAAGTCGGAGTGGTGGCGGCGGCGTAACGGGCGGCTGCCGGAGGGGAATCGCCAGGGTCGGCTGGGGAAGAGAAAGGCTCGGGTCGGGTGGATTCGGGTGCGGGTTTGGGCAGACCCGGCCCGACCCGCTAGCTGAGCGGTCCGGTCGGGTCGGTTTCAGCTGGACCCGGTCCGGTTCAGTTGGTTTATTATAAATAAACCCGGTTTAATTTGGGTTTTAAATTGGTTTAATATATTAATTAGTTTTTAGGGCTTTAAAAATACATCCGGGGTCCAATAAATTCCCGGAAAATTATCCTATGTCCGATTTTTAATTCTACACTAGAAAATATAATTTTTATCACATTTTAATATTAATTAATATTATTTAAAAATTATTTAATAATTAAAACACCTGAATTTAATTTTAGAAAAATCTCAGAAAAATCCAGAAAATTGTGAAAAATTCCAAATTAATATTTCTTGAAAATCAGGGGGTTTACAGGAGGGGACTTAGCCACACGCGGCTGCTGCTGCTGCGGCAAGCAGCGACGAGTGCGGCCAGCGGCTGCTGCGGGGGCGGGAAGTGGGGAGCGTGGGTGGGGAGGGGGAGCGGTGGCGATGGTTGGGAGGGGGCGAGCGGCGGCTGACCGCGGGGAAGGGAGGAGGAGGGGTGAGAGGTAAGAGGAAGAAGAAAATAAGAGGGATATTTTCGTCAAATTTTTTAGGTCAAATTCGTTGACTGTCATGACTGGACGAATTCCGTCAAAAATAAAAGGATCTTGTACATTATAAAAATAATGTGGGGTGCACCCTGAATATTGATAAAAAAAAGTGGGAGGTAAATATATATATAAAAAAAAAAATTGGGGTGGGCTCCACCCCATCCAAAGATTGGATCTTCCGTCCCTCAGTCCACCAAAATTTGAATTTCTGGTTCCACATATTTATTACAATAAGAAAAAAAAATGATCAATATAAACAAAATCGTACATGGAATGGGAATAGACTCTCATTTCATAACTGAAAGCTTTGAGCGACTTGTGATTTGAAGACGAAATATTCTGCAAATTTTTCTCCTAAGTAATCTGAGGATTGCGGTTCAACTCAGTACTGATGTCAGAATCGATAATTCTGCAAAATAGTATGTAAGGTATTCTGGGAAATTCTTATCCGCTATATGCAGAAAGCTAAGACTAATTATTTGTTCACTCTAGCTACCTACTTGATAACATATCAACTCACAGTACCAAAATTCTGATTCTCGAATTCACATATATTACTCGGCTTTTTCATGTATATATCAGCACAAATGCCTTTCACAACATGATACAAATTCGATCTGTCCTATTTTATGCTCACTGCGAAGTACTTTATACTCGTGAGCTCACTGGGGGAGTATAAGTTGAACTGGTCTGAGCTGTAGCTCGAACTTAAAAAAAATAATTTATTTTTTTACTAGGAGTTGATACTATATTATCACAGTTAGTTGGTAGTGTTTCTGGACATAGTATGGTAGTTCCACGTGGGGTGGGACCTCCAACATAAAAAAAAAAATAAAATAAAAATCCTACATAACCATTCCTTTAGATTTTTTTTTATCCAGTACGCGGATTCAGAATGTACCAGTCATCAGTACTCAGACTCGTTGTGTGGAGTCCGCTCTCACGACACAAGGACATCCCCCATAGACAGCATCATCATCGGCTTTGCACACCCTTGTCTATCCGGTCCCGTCCAGCACATCGCACGCGGAAGTGCCTTGCTCGGGACCGTCGACTTGGGGTTCGACTTCAGCTCCGCCAAACCACTCACACGAGGCGAGGGCCGTCACGGACCGGTCGTTATTCCCCTCGAGCTCAGAATAGTGCCTATTGTCATCAGGTCTCTGATGGTGCGCTCATAAATTTTTCGGACCACTCAAGTCGTACAGACATCTTCATCACCGTCCAGTCCTTTAGAACTACATTTGTATATAATTTGTTTATGAAGGGTCTAATGAAAACAAAAAGTACATAGTTTGTGCCGTAAATTCTTTGCTTGTGGATTAAGCCTCCTAAGTTTAGCATATACCCGGAACCATGATTGTTGTTACTTACTTTATAAAGGAGCTAAAAATTGTCCTAAATATTTCTTTCTGGACACCTCTCATTTCCTTTACAATCTACTGCTCACATCTCACGAACATTAATGATGCAAACATCTCCTACTATGATTAGAACTTTTAAGTTTCTTATCCGAACTTTGCGCATGACATGATTATGTCCACGTAGATGTAACCATGACAAACGTATGGAAGTAATTAGGTCTTCGATTATGTCAACCTGAAGTTTAGAGCGAGAGGATAGGTTATACAACAATATCGAAAGCGTCGTATATGACATTAGGTGTCTTCTTGTAGTACACTTCTACTAGAAGTCCTACACAAGTGACATACTTTGCGACAGATTATACTGACAGCAAATTTAACACTACAGATTGAATTATGAGAATGACAGTAGCACTGATCATGTTATTATTAAACGACAAGTTGCGAATTACTTATAAGACGTTATCAGAATGATGAACTTAAAATAAAATTTCAGTGACATCAGATGTTGCCCATGATGGAGCGATAAGTTAATGGGAGTACTTCTGACCGATTATGCTATGACAAATAAAGTTGATGTGGGTGTGTTTACACAGAATTTAGTCCCGACTGACTATGCTATGACAAATAAAGTTGATGTGGGTGTGTTTACACAGAATTAAAGTAATGTTCGTAGCATTAAGAAAACTAGAGCTTTGTATAGAGAACGAATCAAGGATATCAAGACACCTTTCTGAAAGAAAGAAAAAAAATGCGGCAATCTGGATATGGAAGAAAATAAATAGATAAAAACTAGAGCTTTGTATAAAGAACAAATCAGATTTCTTTTTAGAAGCACACCCCAAAAAAAAAGGAGCACTTTGACCCTTGTAATAAGTGGAAGAAATCATAATTTAGCCTTAAGCTAGTCAACACGTATTTGGACCGTTCAATCCGATATTTTTATGCGCACAATTTTGAACACAAAATCGATTAGAAAATTACTGTTAGTATTTTCGCTACTGCTATTTTGGTTCATTATCGCTCTCGCTGTAATCAAGCCGTCATTTTCGTCCCGACTCCAGAGTTTCATTCACCTCAAAATCGGACTAATTAGATTTCCAGCTTTATTGTGTCGGCCTAGATAATTCTTTCACTTTGCAGAAAGTTGACGTGAACTGTATCTCTCTCTCTCTCTCTCTCTCTCTCTCTCTCACAGTGTACTGTATAATAACAAAAATATTTTGGTAAAGTATCAACCGAAACCACTCCCTAACACCCTTCTCATTCTTTCCTCTCTCTCTCTCTCTCTCTCTCAAAAACATTCCGTATGTTTCTTCACAATTTGATGACATCTTCATGAAAATGATCTCTACACCTATCATGGACGCAGCACTCCCCACGCCGATATCGGACCCGTAAGCACACCAAAATTTGACACCCGCATCTTCATGTGCACGAACTTGTAGCAACATACTTGTATTACTAAATTTACTGATCCATTATAAATAAAAAATTGACTGGAATTTGCTTGATCCCATCCTGAAAAAAAATTGCTCACAGCACCTAATTCTGTGGCATCATAGAGGACCCATAGTATTATCTGGAAATTCTGAAAAAAAGTCAAAGTACTGATCCATTGTTCTATGTTCTATGTAAAACCTTCAATTTTGAAACTATAGGTCAAGTTGGATTGAGGAAAAAAAAAAATTAAGTGGGATTAAGTGAGAGAACGGAAAATCAATACATATAATCTTATTTTGGTTTGAAAGAAGAGTTAAGTGGGGTGGTTTTAATAACTCCAGGAGTTGTGGTTTTGAGATTTTGAGTAGGAGTAGAATTAATAAAAATACAATAGTTACAAAAATATTCTTATTACATAAAGTTTTGAGTGGAAGGAGTAATAAAAGCAAAACGGAAAAAGACGACGCACCTGGACGACAACAGATTGAAAAAAAAAAAAAAAACAGAATAGCAGGTTGAAAGCAAGAAAAATGAAAAAGAATGTTACGAGATTTTATAGGACAAATAAAAAAATATTTATGACTTTTTAAACAAAATTTTTAAAATTTTTTTATTAATCCTCCAATTTGGAGGTTGAAAAAATAAACAAAAGAATGCTAAACAAATTCTCTCACTTAGGCCCTCTACTATCCTCAAACCAAGTAGTGATTTTTTTTTTTTCCTTTCTTAATTTCTTCTCAATTAACTCTCTTCATCCTCAATCCATGTAGACCCTTATATGAAAAAAGTTGCCATTATTATTAATAATAATTAATAATGAAATGCACAAGCAGTAATGAACTTTGAATGTAACAAAATCGCAGCAAAAACTCTTTATAAAATATATATTCTTTATATATATATGAAAAAAGGAATATGAGTCATAGGCTCATATTTTTACATGAGCTATGGAGTGTACTAGTGCACATGGGATATAAGAATTCATTCCTATTGGTCCACATGTGCATGACTCATATAGGAATATTAACCTATGGCTCATATTACGTTTACCCCTATATATATATATATATATATATATATATATATATATATATATATATATATATATATATATATATATATATATAAACGGGATATGAGCCATATGTTCATATTTCTATATGAGCCATGCATACGTGGACCAATAGGAATGGATTCTTACATCCTATGTGTATCCATGTGCACTAGTACACTCCATTTCTATTGGTCCACATGTACATTGGTTCATGTAGAAATATGAGTCTATGGCTCATATATATATATATATATATATATATATATATATATATATATATATATAAAACAGTTCAAAAACGATTTAAAATGAGTCTTTTATAGATTAGGTATATTTTTACGTAATTAAAAATTAAAAAAAAACAAATTGTTTAACTATCTATTATTATCTAACCGTATACCATCATCTTTAATTCATCTGGTTAAGATAAGAAATATTTTTTTTCTGGCCGGATGAGTTTGCTTATTTGAGACAACTATATTTATAATAAATTATTTTTTAACGTATTTTTTTAACTTATATGATAAACGGGATATGAGCCATAGGCTCATATTTCTATATGAGTCATGCACATGTGGACCAATAGAAATTGATTCCTGCATCCCATATGCACTAATACACTTCACTTCTATTGGTCCATATGTGCATTGGTTATGTAGGAATATAAACCTATAATTTATATCTATTTTTTTCATATATATATATATATATATATATATATATATATATATATATAAAAGGATGAAGTGATGGCAACATATTTTGTTTGATGTTAATATTAATATTAATATAATGGATCATATATGTTCATTTTGGCTCTCAAGTAAAGCCAATATAGCAACAGTTGTGTTCCTAGAACTCTATAATTTGGACCCTCAGCCTTTCCCCTCGCTATATAAAGCGCACCACCATGCTCTCCTCTCCAAACCATCTTCATCTTCATCTTCATCAATAGCATCTTCTCCACAAATCAAACACTCATCTGATCTCTCTCTCTCTCTCTCTCAATATATATATATATATATAAAATAAATAAGCATGCATCCCTGCGAAGTCGCTGGCAATATCCAGTACTTCTCTCCGTCGCCCCCTTCATATTCCTACAGAAGCCACTTCGATGACTTCCCCGCCGCCACCACCAACTTAATTCCCACTTTCGACTTCACCAACATATTTGTGCCGCCGCCGCCAACAGAAATGATGCCTCCTCTACTACTCCCTGAGGCCATCTTCCCGGCCTTGTGGTCGACGAGCAACTCGGACGAGGCGGCGGAGGAGCAGCAGAAGCAGAAGCAGGCGAGGGCTGCGTCAGCGGCCGACGAGAGGCGGAGGCGGAGAATGGTATCGAACAGGGAGTCCGCCCGCAGGTCGCGGATGAGGAAGCAGAGGCAGCTCGACGAGCTCTGGTCCCAGGTGCTGCGCCTGCGCACCGCCAACCGCCAGCTCCTCGCCGACCTCAACCGCGTCATGGGGGACCGCGACCGAGTCCTGCACGAGAATGCCAAGCTCAGGGACGAGGAAACGGAGCTGCAGACCCGTCTCGAGAAGCTCGGAGGTGGTGGTGGTGGTCAAGAATTAGTTGGAGATCATTCCGACGCTTCGGCGGCCGAAACTCATGAAAGGCCAACCACCACCACGTTGATCAGTACTCAACTAGAGGAGTAGCTAGATTGTCTATTGAATTCGAGCTGATCAAAATAATTCTTGTGATGGTCGGTTAGATTAATTAATTATTCTGTAACATCATCTTATGCGTGTTTGATTGCATGAGTAATGTTTTAAGTAAGAACATGAAATGGAAGTTGAGCTCCTTCTTCTTAGCAACAAATTCTTCTTCTTGTTTCTTGTTTCACCAATATGGTACATGAGCTTTTTATATATAGTAAAAAAGATTAATCACGATAATCTTTTGTTCTGTTCTTGGTAACTAGAAAGGAACATGAAAAAAAGAAAAAGAAAAAAAAAAGACGTTGCTATTTTGTTCGTTCGTGGATATGCCTGTTATTTTTCTACACCCACTTTGCAGGCTCCTATTGGAGTAGCAGAGGGTGGGTCCAGAAATAGGAGGATGGATGGAGCCAATGGTAGTCCGTCACGTAGTCACAGGCCAACGAAGCTCAACTCATGCACATGGACAAAAAATGTATTTCAGGAAAAAAAAAAAAAACAGGAGGGAAATAGTTTAAGTAGAAACTAGAAATTAATTACGCCTCCAATATCATATCGTTTATAATTGATTCTCAGTGCGTTGCTATCGGCTTTCATATGATGTTGGTGTCACTGCCATATCACTGAATTCGTGCACTGCATACTACTGAATTCAAATTTTTATGGACTTTTGTAAGTTAGGTTAAAATGCTCTTGGATATCTAAAGTAATTAAGCAGCGAAAATTTCTGTCCACAAGCTCTCACCTAACCAATTACAAACTTAAGTAAGTTTAACATAATCAATATAAGTAAACAAATATACAAGTGCTTCGAGAAGGAGGCGTCTCGAACTCGAAACCGCATCGGTCGACAGCACACACCGACCGACGCCGTGAAACCAATTCTTGTCCACGTCTCACGATGGCGACAAGGGTGAAGAAGGTGATGCGAACAGTGGCAATGGTGACGAAAAGGGGGAGGGATTCAAATTTAGAACGGTACGTAGTAATATTGTTTAAGGGGGCTAATCATCTTTATTATATATCCACAATTCCACATTGTTAGTGGATGGAGGCCTTATTGTTCAAGTACGCAAGCTAAAGCAAAGGCTACTCTTTCCTTTATTATGAACATGCGTGCTAGTTTGCTTCACGCATCTACCACTAATTACTACTAAACAAATGCTAATGCATGCAATTAGAAGTGAGTGAGTGGCACTGTTTACTTTTCTCTTATTATTATTTTATCATTTTCTCTTCCAGGAGGCTATACGTAATCGAAAGGCATTTGACAATCGCAGGACAAGGGAATGATGGGAAGATGGGTTATTTCATAATGACTTTTTTTTTATGCAAGCTCACTTTATTTTGGGATTTTTTTTAAAATTGGATTCTAGAAATAGTCCTACATTCATGTTAATTTTAAGTGCATATTTCAATATAAAGGATCTTTATGGTATTTTTCTAGAGGACAAGATTCAAGATCTCCAATTTTTTTTATGCTTTTATCACTCATCTTTTGAAAATTTACCTTTGGAGCTAGGCTAGGATTCGGTTTCAGGCGAATGGAATAAAATAGCGCTATAATGGCGCACGTATGCATCGGACGCTTAGTTGTGCCGTTTTGAATTCGTTAGCACGAGATTCGTGCGGGGTGCGGGGGGTCGTGCGAGACTGCATGTAGTTCCGCGGGAAGGCTGCTACTGCGAAACTTAGGTTATCACGGAGAGTCAGCTTCCGCAGAACCTAGTTTCTTACAGGACGCCTACTCCCACGTAACGAATGTTCCCGCGAGACTGCTGCTCGATCGCCCGTGACTGTGCTCCTGCGGAACGACTGTTCGTGTGAGTGTGCGTAATACGTGAGGTAATTGTTGTAATCTCCTACTTAATGGAGAGTTACTTTTCCAATTTACTGTCAATTATGGATAGTGGGCTCCTAGGGAGTTGGCTTCCTTATATAATCTCTAGTCTTTGTCTTTTAGAGAGGAGAGAGAGAGAGAGAGAGAGAGAGAGAGAGAGAGAGAGAGAGAGAGATTATTTTGCTATGAGAGGAGAGTTAACAACAACTAGTATAAGCTATACGAAGTATTGTCTGTTCGTTCAAGTCCGAGGTCCATTTCGAGGTTCACAAGGAGCGTTCAAAATGTTTATTTCTTTTAGATTGCTAGTTCCTTGGAGCGGATCGACAGAAATGGTCGAATCTTGCTATGAGCAACGGTGATCTTTATTACCCCAACAACAATTTCTATCTCGTGTCTTTAATTTTGTTTTTTTTGTAGCAATATTATATGATTGGATGGTTCAGATGTTTTTGGGCTGACTTATAGCTTAAGTCAGGACTCCTAATTGATGACTAGGGTTTCTTAGTTCCTATAAAGAGGAGATCAAGGCGATTCTCAATTATGATCTTTTAGGGTTCAAGAATACATCTATCACCTTTACATGATTATTTCTCATAGGCCATGCATTCAAGAGAGGAGGATTCTGATTCTAGACACGTCTTCTCCGTCAGATTGATGTCTACTCCATCAGATCGAGATTGACATTGTAGACGATGGAAAACTGTTTGCTAGGTGAGATGTCCTAGTTAGATTGGGAGTTTTTATGAACTCTATTTTGTATACATCTTTGTATTTTCTTCTTGAAAAGTTGTTAAGTGAATAGCTCTTAGGTCAAAGAGCTCAATATTTGATAAATATAATAGTGTGATTCGTCGGGTGACTATAGCCACCACATATTACTTGTTGATCTATTCTTGGTTTTCGTATAGCAGGTTTATAGTTTGTTACATTCTTTGGGTGTGTGGTTCTAGTAGTCGACACATGCATACATCCGATGCGCACGTATGTGAATCCCAACATTTGGTGCAATCACGATATTGGTAAACACTACTCATTGTACATGCAGCAAGATATGATAATTATGATTTCTGTTGGTATTTTTCACTTTGCTTTGGGAGGTTTTAGTCCCACATCGAAAAACCACCAATGTGTATATCTCAATATATAGCTTTGCTTAGTATTGATATATGCACATGGGGTGGCGGCTCATGTGTGTTAATTTTTCTAGAGGATTAAGTGTGAACCCATTTATGACAATCTTTATTTTGTCACCACCTTTGGGAAGTTTTCCTTAGGAGCTAAGCCGCGACTCGGGCTCGGGCTCAAGGGCGCAAAGTGGCTCTTTGTTGGCGCACTTTGCACTTCGCATGTCGTTCGTGCGCTCATTTTATGCATGAGTTGCATGCACGATTGCTTGCTCGGACGTATGCTTTGCATGACGCTCGTGCACTCATTTTATGCACGGTTGCTTGCTCAGGTGCATGCTTCGTGGAGCTATGCAGCCGTGGAGCTATGTGTCCAGGTGTTATGCGGCCTGGAGCTATGTGGCATCATCGCATGGCCCTCGTACCCTTATTTTATGCACGAGTTACATGCACGATTGCTTGCTCGAGCGCATGATTCCGTGCAGCTATGCGTCCAGGTGATATGCGGCCTGGAGCTATGCGGCTAGGGGCTATGCGGCCTGGTGCTATGCGGCCTGGTGCTATGCAGTAAGGGAATATGCGGCCTGATATGGAGGGGACTATGCGGCCTGATATGGAGGGGACATGATCTGTTATTGGCGGCATCGTGCGGTGCGAGCGGCGTAGGCAGCGTACTACGGTGCATGTTTTTCTGTGCATGCTGCTGCTTTCGGCGTTGTCTGCACTCAGCGACTACTTTCGACGTTTGGCGACGCATGCGATGGAGGCGGATCGTGCGGCACGAACGACGCAGGCAGTGCGCGATGACACGTGGTTTTCTGTCCATGCTGCTGCTTTCGGCGCTGTCTGCTCTCAGCGGCTACTTTCGGTATTTGGCAGCGCATGCGGTTGAGGCGGCACATGCAATACATGCGCCTTGATATCTGGTCTTTAGCGTATATGCGGCACGTGCTTTCTCGTGCCGCATAAGTGCTGATTTTCTCTATATATAGAGGTTCTCCTCTTTCATTTGTGGAGTTGAAATTTTTTTTCAACTGAACCAGAAAACCAGAGAGCACCAGAGCCTTATGCGGCAATAGTGACCACCCTTCTACAAAGTATTTTCAGAGTGATCCGAAGGTGACCAATAGCATTCTAGAAGTTCTCGTGTGAACTTGCTGGATCCTGGGGGCAGTTCGTCGTATAACGTGAATCTTGCTTTAAGCATCGGTGATTTTGATCACCCCTGCAGGAGTTCCATTCTTTGTATTTCTTTTCTTATTTTCGTTCCTTCTCGTTGTAGCGTCTGCGAACGTAAAGAGAAGAACAGTTTTCTGTTCCTTCCAGTGTTTGCTTTTTCTCCTTTTTCTTTGTCTGTTTGTAACCTGTTCGTGGTGTTGTGCTGTTGTAAAGTTATTTTTTTACTGTAGAGGGGATTTCGAGTGACTCACGGTACACCAACTTTTGTAGAGACGAACTCTTGTGTGAGTCTCTACTTTGTGGACCTCCTCTACTTTGATTTGGCTTCGGGACGAACAATCTTTATGCAAGATCTGAGTTAGAATGGACAACCGCTCAAACCTTATCGTTACTAGCTTACACAAACTTGAGAAGTTTGATGGTGAACACTACAACATTTGGAAGAGGAAGGTCTCCTTGAATCTTCGTCTTGTCAAAGTTTCTTATGTGTTGGTTGATCCTGGACCTATCATTCCCGAAGATGGAGGATAGCTTGCAGTTGGTGTGGCGCAGGACGCGCACTCAAGTGGAAGGAAGACAACGACCTCTGTATGTTGTTGATTCTCAATGCTATGGATGACTCGATGGCAGAGTCCTACAACACGAAGGAGAATGCAAGAGATGTCTAGGAATCTCTTGAGAAGCACTACAAAACTGACGAGAAAATGTCTTAAAATCTATCACGTCGAGAAGTTCTTCACTTTGTAATTTGAGGACGAGAAGGTGAAGTTACCACAAGTTAAGGAACTTATAAAGATGCAGTAGAAACTGGAGGAAGAAGGCATGAAGCATGAAAACAAATTTATGGTGGGGGATATCGTCACCAAACTTTCTCCAAGCTGCATCAAGTTCAAGACTGACATGTACTGTAAAAAGATGGAGATCCAGCTCGAAGATCTTCTTTACTGGATTTACATTAAAAAAGAAGCCAGGGACAACTGAAGTTGGACTCCTTGTCCAAGCAGTTGTCTAAGGACAACATGGTACATGCTAGTGACTCTAAAGGGAAGCAAAAATTTCCCTACAAGAAGAAGAAGAAGGACTTCAACTAGCTGAAGGTGAAGTCGGCTCAGTTCAAGCAAAAGTCGAAGACTGATGTAACATACTACAACTGTGGCAAGAAGGATCACATCGATTGCAGGTCGAAGCCTAAACCGAAAGAGCAAGGTGAGCTTACCCTAGTTGCTATGATTGCGCAGGTTGAGTCACATGTCATGGATACTGACTGGTGGGTGGACACTGGTGCATCTTGCCATGTGTTCTCTAAGAAGGAGCTGTTCGTCAAGTACGAGCCTACCTCTGAGAAAGTCTCGATGGAGGATAAGTCTCAAGTTACAGTACTGGGGATCGGGATGGTAGTGCTGAAGCTGACTTCTATAAAGTCACTTACACTGGAGAATGTGAAGCACGTACCAATGGTCACCAAGAATCTAGTTTTTGGGATTCTGCTGTAGAAGACGGGTTTGAGGATGGATATCAATGTCAGTCAGATGGTGATGTCCTACATGGAAACATACTTCGAAAAAAGCTTTCTGTACCGAAGGGATGTCACATGTGCTGCTCATACCGATGACCAGTCAGTCATAAAGCACGCATCCCTACATGATCTCACTCTGTGACGTGTAATGATACGTGCCAAGGCCTGGAAAGTCATATTGATAACTCCTCAACTTTAGGTGGGTCCATTAGACACTATGTCAGACACAAGTCCTAACGTCAATGCCTTCGTTGACTGCACCCGAGTCTTCTCGGACGCGCACAGTTAATATTGAAACAATAAAACATGCAATTAGATAGCATCTGAATTTAAACAGGACAACAAAGCAAGGTATACTTGCCTGGAACTCTGGTGTGCACAAGCAATACTCCGGAACCAACAGTCAAGGTAGCACCGTCTCGGATGCCTACGAACAGATAACCCAAAATTATAAATCACTAAATTACACCACACTTAATTACCTATGCTAACATAGTACATGTATACATACATAACACATATACATATATATACATTAAGTAATTTAATAACATACATACTTATATATACAACTATGCATATAGACATATGTACATATATACATTATACATAATATATAGATAAACAACCATGAGTATAACAATATATATCTATATACATAAATAAAATACGTATGTACATATATATACAATTAAATAAGCATTTATATATATATAAATACATAAATATAAATACAATGATACATTAATACGTACATAAATAAATTTATACATATATATTGACAATAATACATTAATACATTATAAATACATTTAACACAATATAATTACTTAAAATAATACATTAATACATATATACATTTATATAATACATATACACACATACATATATACATTAAATAACATATATACATATATGCCTAACATAATTACATAATACATATTTACATATATATATACACATCATACATACATATATACATTAAATAAATATACTATATACTTACTTATCATATATACATAAATACATATAGACATACATATATACATAATATACATAAATACATATTATATATACATAAACATTTATACATTAATATATACATACATATATACATTAAATAAATATACTATATACTTACTTATCATATATACATAAATACATATAGACATACATATATACAAAATATACATAAATACATATTATATATACATAAACGTTTATACATTAATATATATATATATATATATATATATATATATATATATATATATATATATATATATATATATATATATATATATATATATATATACATATACATATGTTTAAATAATAATTTATATACATAAATACATACATATACAATATATATAGTTAAATACATATATATATTTATATGTATATATACGCAATACGTAATATACTACTTATACTAATATATAATATATTAATACACACAATATATATATATATATATATATATATATATATATATATATATATATATATATATATATATATATATATATATATATATATATATATATATATATATATATATATATATATATATATATATGTATAATATACTAATATACACAATACATAATATACTAAATATACAAAGTATATATATATATATATATATATATATATATATATATATATATATATATATATATATATATATATATATATATATATATATATATAGTATATTATATATATGTATTCTATAAATTGTATGTACTACGTATATTAGTATATTATATATAGAGAATAAGGGAGGTGAGATGGCACCTCACTCTAAAAACAAGGGTGGCGGTGACGTGGCACAATCCCAACCACACATTTCATAATTGGCAATTTGCACTTAACCCCCTCCCCTCGTTTGTGTGGTTGAGATTATACCACGTCACCGCTACCCTTGTTTTTAGAGTGAGGTGCCATCTCACCTCCCTTATTCTCATTATATATATATATAGATAGAGAGAGAGAGAGAGAGAGAGAGAGAATAAGGGAGGTGAGGTGGCACCTCACTCTCAAAACAAGGGTGGCGGTGATGTGGCACAATCACAACCACACAAACGAGGAGAGGGGGTTAAGTGCAATTTGTCAATTATGAAATGTGTGGTTGGAATTGTGCCACGTCACCGCCACCCTTGTTTTGAGAGTGAGGTGCCATCTCACCTCCCTTATTCTCTCTCTCTCTCTCTCTCTCTTATATATATATATATATATATATATATATATATATATATATATATATATATATATATATATATATATATATATATATATATATATATATATATACAAAATTATACCAAAAATTAGAATACATGTATATATATAGAAGTGTATACATATAAATACAAAAACAGAATACGTATACCTATATATATTAGTATATACACAATGTATAATAATAATACTTATGTATAAATACTACGTATGTATACTAAGTAGGTACCTCAGAGTCCAAGGGGTCGGGGGTGGGTCCGCCGGGTACGTCGTCGCCGGCGAGGGAGGTCGGGCGGAGCGCCGGCAGCGAGGGGGTGTCGTCAGCAGCAGTGGCAATCAACAGTAGTTGCTGCTGCGGGGCTGTGCCGGCCGGCTGAGGTGGCGACCGGGGGCGAGCTGCGGCGGGGACGGAGGTGACGGGATGGGGGGTGTCGGGGGACGATCGGGTGGTAGCAGGCCGCGCAGAGGTGGCGAGCCGGGGGATGATAGGGTGGTAGGCTCGGGCAGGGGGGTGTCGGGTTGTTAGTGAGGACGGGGGTGTGGCGGCTGCTGCCGGCGGAGCAGCGGTCGATGGCGGTGGCTGGGGGTGCTGCAGTGGAGGCTGGTCAGAGGGGAAAGGGATTCGGGGGTGGCCGGAGGCGGTGGTGGCCGGGGGAAGGCTGCGGGGAGGTCGGGTGAGGGTGGTGAGGGTTGGTGAGGGGTTTAGTGTTTTAGGGTTTTCACTTGGGTAGTTTAGGTTTGTGTGGTTTTTGAGTGATGTAACATGTAGTATTTGTAGGAGAGAGAGAGAGAAAGAGGGAGGGCTCCTTGGGATTAGGGCCGGCTGGATAATTTCCTAGGGCTGTGTGAAGCCTCCATATGTTGCATATGTGGCTAGGATCTAAGGGGTTTGAAATGTGGGGTTGGGATGTGTCCTCAAAAAGTAATGTAGAGTACATAAAAATGGAGGAAAAAATTATGGTGGACCGGTCAAGGGGAGGGGGTTCCCTTCTTCATGTGGTTGGGCCAATGAGAGGGGGGCACCTCATTGCTTAATTGCATAAAAGCTCCTGAACAATTAGAAAATTGCACATAAATTGAAATTTAGGATTTGATGTGACAAAATACCATGTTTGGTATTTTGTAGTGGACTAGAATGGTGTATGGTGTTTAGTATGAGGCTTGAGGGTGTGTGTGTGAGTTTGGGTTGGAGTTGGGTCTAGTTTGAGTGAGGTTGGGTCACTACATTAATTTAATTAAAATTAATGCACCGGGTGTTCCTAAATTAATTTAAAAATACATAGAGTCTAAATTGGGTGGGCACAAGCGTCATGGGCGTGGTAGGCTTAGAGTATAATAATGTTATAATCGGGGTTGGTCAAAACGGGTTGATGTTGGGTTTCAATTTCGATTGGAACGGACAAAGAACGCAAATATGCAATTAATTGAATTTACGTACGGACGTTTATAACGACTTTTGTGCGACTAAAATCAGGCACAAAAATGAGTATCTGTGGGTTGCACAAAGGTCATTATGGTAGGTCGGTATGTCTAGGCAAAGTGTATGGAATTTGTTTGAGGGTAATAGCTAGTGTAGTGTCCTAAATATCGAAACAACGGTAAGGTATCCTAGGTAATATAAACACTGCACCATAATTAAAACTCTAAGTAATAAATTCTAATTGCATCTAATTTACCCTAATCAAGCTATATAAGCTAATTAAATTCAAATTTTGGTCGAGGGGGTTTACAATCCATGTGTCCCATGCTTCTTTGGCCCATGCGTCCCAGACTCCATACGTCCCATGCGGCTCTGGCCCATGCGTCCCAGACTATATGCATCCCATGCGGCTCTGGCCCATGCGTTCCCGACTCCATGCGGTCCATGCGTCTCTGGCCCCATGCATTCCAGACTCCACGCGTCCAATGCGTCTTTGGCCACATGTGTCCCAGATTCCACATCGACCAAATCTTGCTGTTATAACTGAGTGATTCTCTCCAACCAAATAGCGGCCATGTGTCCATTTGACCAAGTCGTGCATACAACAGATGAGAACCATCCAGATATTCAACAACAAAAAAAATCTTAACAAATGTCCACGTGACAGCTGAAACTCGGATTCTTGTGCACAGTTGTAACTCCTTTCTATTAGAAGAAGACACGTGGCAACTCCCATGACCCATGCAGTCTCGCCAACATACGACCTCGTTGTTATGCGGCCACCAAACAGAGGAATATTTTGTAGTGTCCCGCTCCGCATTGGCACTATGTACAAGAGATATCAGTTCGCTGATTCAAAAATTAAACCTTCTTGAAGAGCTCCTTGTTGAACCAAAATATGACTGATCTAGGTGAGTGGGCAGAACTTTATTCTCTGATTCTTGCATGCCTTAATAATGAATCTGAGTTTTTGCAATGCTTGTTTGCTTAATAAGATAACGATCACATGAGAATGATAGAACGAGAACCTGCATGCTTAACTAGAGAACTTGAATGCTTGTCTAAAAGAGATAGAACTATTGCCATGCTAAGTTAAAGAATTGAATGTTGCATGCTTAGTTACACGGACACCGCAATTGAACGAACCGCTGCTATGCTAATAAACAAGAGTAAAAAAATATTCATATGTTTCCATCATATGCTAAACAAGATTAGAACTGCATGCTTAGCTAAAGGAGATAGAAGAATCAAGCCACGTTTTGCTTGAAAGATAGAACTGTTTGAATAACTTGTATTGTATGCTATTAAACCTATCGATTGAAAGAAAGAAAAAGATTGAACCTATCGAAATGATTGAACCTATCGAATTGATTGAACGTATCGAACCTATTGAATATATGGAATATAAGAGAATTGAGATCTCTGGATCTATCGCTTGATTTTAAGTTTTTCTTGTTCATGGACATGTGCTTTATATAGTCTTTATCTGATAGAATCACATTCATTTCATCGGTCTTTGGATAACTTGTGCACAAGGTACCGTCTCTCGAGCATTTTTTGGGGCACTGGGAATCGTTTATCCTGGGAGAGATAATTGAAGCACCCTGAGACTTATAGTCCTCGCAATTAGGGGGGTGTTTTATCTAATTGTTAGCCTGGACTTGTAGTTCCAGCTGCTATTCTTGGGTTTTCCCGTGGACCATCATATAGTTAGGGCGCATCCTATGCTAGCCTTCTTGCATACCTAACTGTTTGATGCAAAGATAAACAGGGAAAGAGAACCTTGTTTATATATGCATATGTTGCTAACTTATATGTCTGCTGCAAGGATAACCGTTTGGCAAGGGGGTAAGAATCACTATATAAGTGATATGTTGTTTTACATATTGTCTTGTATCACACTTAGACTTGCATGCTTGCTTGAATATGATGATCGCCTTGAATAGTATAAGAAGTTAGTCCACTAGATGCATGCTAGAGTCCTTAAAGAAAACAATATAGTTCACGAGACACGCTGCGCATACCCTGATAGTAGAAGAATATGCTCGTCTTGTGTGCTTGAATGAATTGAACTGAAATCTAATTTTAAAGATGTTTCCAAAAGAAGTAATATGACTCCGTTCCTGTACTACATGTAACAAACCTAGGTAAAACTAGAAATATCACTAGTAATGTAATATTTTATAATATAATTACTTAGTGTTGGTTTTAGTAAATGTTGCTTCTGTTCGTTGATTTTATACTCACTAGTACTTTCTCCAAAGTTCTGACCCACCAACAGTTTGCTTGTTCGTAGGTGATGGATCGTCCGAGCAAGCGATAGCCGTGTCTCATCCCTAGGACCCAAAAATCTGGTGTCGATGCCTTGAGCCGTATCAAGATATTTTGAGCTGCTTTTGTATAGAGGGACATAATGTATGGAACAATGCCATTGTATCCAGAGAACCTCGTGCCTTGATCTTTGCCTCATATACTCAGATGGATTACTGTTTGTGATACTGTCCCTCCGCTGTGTACTCGATCAGTTCAATGATAGCTACAAATTTAACGATGTTGCCTTATGCGAGCACATCCCCAAGCTCGCACGATATCACGTTTCGATAGCAAATAACATACGTCTCATGAGAGCGCCGGGACGCGGTAATTCACGCCCGGCGGGGGCGTTGTTGGGACTTTCGGGATTGGGGCGTGATATATGCGACACCCATAGCCCATCAGCACAATGGCTATAAATAGGAGCAACTTGAACGTTCTAAAGGTCGGCTTTTTCTGCTTCAGAGAGAGAGACCGTACCAAGAAAAGAGGCTGACTATCTGCAAAATACACTCAAGCAAGAGAGAAGAGCTTCTGCATCTGATCGTTCACGGAGTAAAGAGAGTTGCTACACTCCTAACCCTCCATTGTCACCATCCAGAAAATAATTTTGTACTTAGATTGTCTTCTAGGACTTTTATTTGTACTTTTTTAGTTTGTTCAATTGGATCAAGTTCTTCCCAATCGCAAACAATTATATATGTATGACGGGCCCTAAATTTAGGATATCTAAGGAAGGTTAAATGGTTATATGTGTATTTACACGATATCGTTAAATAGTTATATGTGTATTTATACGGTATCGTTAATTGGTTATATGTGTTACCAATGCAAGTATCATGGTATCATGTTACCAATATAAATTTGTGGGTAAGTAAGAGATACATGGGTATCATAGTGATATGATACTATGGTACTCAAGTATCAATGAGTAAATTTATGGGTAAGTAAGTATAGATATTGAGTTACCAATGCAAGTTACTAAGGTATTTGATTAGGGTAAGAGATAAGATTTAAGTTAAGATACCAAGTATGGGTTAAGGCATTGGAGTCGAGGGCAATGTAATAGGTAAGTGTCTAGGTAATGGGTTAAGATACTAGTAAGAGCTAAGGTATTCTAAGATACTATTATATATGAGTTTATATATAAATATAGGATAACTAGTATATCTATATCGAAAGTATCGACTAATGACGAGCAATACGAAAAACTAGAACTAAATGATGAGAATACTAGATAACTTTTGTATATAAAGTTACATTTAATTATAAAATCAAAGTATCAGCCAATGTTGAGAGAGTTATGTGCTAGTGTTGAGTATCAAGTGTTGGTGCCTAAGTATAGATGTTAGCAAGGGGTACAAGATGTATCTTAGTATGACCAAGTTTTGACCTAGAGACCGAGTTTCAAGTGTGTCATGAGTATTTGAAACTGTGTCCTAGTGTTAAGATACAAGAGAGTATCAATATATGATATTGTGTACCATGGTATGCGATATCCACATGAATGGCTCATAAGGAATACGTGATGACACCCATATCCTTAAATCAGAGTTGTCCACATGTCTACTAGGTTTGGAAATCAATATCAAACTTATCTATTTACTTATTTTACGGATACTCATGAGTCACTATATGGATACTCACGTGTCACAACTCGAATACTAACGATATAACCTAAATACTCACTTTGATGAACATTTGGATAATATACTTGAATAATGTCTATTCATCTTTGCAGAAGTATCTAAAAATGGATCTGAATTACTACATGCGTCATCGCTCATAGATTTACAACCGTTATCCTGATGACATGTGCGCGGTGTGCGGAATGAATACATAGATGGAGTAGAGTAGTTCCTGCAGTTCGCCAAGGCGTTCCCTTAGTACATGGACAGCACAAAAATTAAGTGTCTGTGTGTGAAATATCATAACTTGAAATATCATCCAGAAGTGTGTAGCGCCCTGCTCCGCATCGACGCTACGTACAAAGTGAGATCGCCTTGCTTGCTCGAACGGAAGTCTTCTCGGAGAGTTCTCGACCGATTAATCAATGTGAGTGGGCAGAACTGCATTCTCTGATTCTTGCACGACTTAATAATGAATATGAGTTTTTGAATGCTTGTTGCTTAATAAGATTGTTTCGTAAGAAGAAAGATAGAACCGACTCAGTATGCTAATAAGAGAACTCACATAGCTTGTCATTAAAACGAATCTGCTTGCTTGCCTAATAAGAGAACTAGAAATGCTTGTCTAAAAACGAGATAGAACCTTGCCATGCTAATAACAAGAGTAAAAAGGATTGCTTGCACTTATATCGTATGCTAGACTGGAATACTAGATTGCTTGTCCACAAGAGATAGAATTTGCATGCTAGAGTTATAAGAACTGTTCTTGCTTGTTACTTGTTTAAGAGTTAGCTTGCTTGAATATGTGTTATAATTGGCTTGTGAAAAGACAAACTTGGAGAATAGCGTGAACTTGTGAATCTAGACTAATAGTCCACCTCGAGGCTTAACAGGTGTGGCTATTAGGCAACGTGCATAAAGACAATGAGCTTCGGCTATCTGGACTTGAGAAAAGAGAAAAGAAGAGATAGACTTGTTGTGCATAGTTCATCAGTTGCATGATAGCATATTTTTCTGATAGTGCTTGCATTCATGCATTTGGTCAGGACAACTTGTGCACAAGGATTATCTCTCGAGCGGTTCCTGGGGCACTGGGGATCGTTCGGTCCGGGAAGAGATCTAGATACCCAAGGCTTGTACGTTCTTGGGTAGACCAAAGACAAGTCTATTAGTGAGATGGGCTTGTACGTCCCAACTGCTAATCCTGATGAGGGGACCATCATATAGTTAGGGCGCATGCTAGGCTAGCCTTCTTGCATACCTAACTGTTTGATGCAGGGACGAACAGGAAACTAGAGAATTGTATACTTTATGTTATGCAAATTGTTGCTAACTTGTGTGTCTGCTGCAGGGATAACCGCTCGACCGTGGGTAAGAAATAATATGAGTTTATACATAAGCTTGCTTATTCATCTAGTCTGCACCGTTGAGTTTCTGTTAGTACTTCATGTATATAGATGTGTTGCCTCAATCGCTTGATAGAATGATAGCCTACTTGATATGCTTGCCTTGATTCGATATGTTCAGTCTGCTAGATTAACTTTGCCCCAAACGAGATAGATTGTGATGTACAATACATGCTGCGCACTGCACGATAGAGCACTGTCCCAAATTGTATGCTTATAGTTTGAATATGCAAAACTGTTTCAAAGTTATGTTTCAAAAGATGTAATATGACTCTGCTAGAACTGCATGAAACGAACTTAGGTGAAACTAGCAAGATCACTAGAAATACAATGTTTTGCCACAAGTCTACTTAGTGTGGGTCTCAGGGGGTGTAGCTTCTGTTCAGTTGTTTTATCTCACCAGTACTTGCATAAAGTGCTGACCCACCAACAGTTTGCTTGTTCTCAGGTGCTCGTTCGTTCGGGAAGCGATAGCCGTGCCTCATCCCAAGGAACCGAAAATCTGGAGTCGATGCCTGGAGCCGCATCGAGTTGTGCCTGCTTTGAGTTGCTTTTGTATAAAGGGACATAATGTATGGAACGATATCATTGTAATCGAGAGAAGAGTGCTTGAGTGAATTATAACCTCGGCCATGTGCCGCTTGTAACATTTGTGAATATCAATAAAAGAGCCTATTTTCATATGCCATTGTGTTCTTCACTTTTCTGCAATGTTATGTGCCGCTGCTTCAGATATTGAATAGCTTACTTGCCCTTGTTTCAAAGCTTTGGCCTTGTGCAAGCGCACTTTAGGCTTGCACGGCATCACGCCCGTGCGAGGACGATTGGTTCCGTAGGGACCAAAGCGAGGACGAACGGCCCTGCGGGACCGGGGCGTGACATAATGGTATCAGAGCAACTCGATTCTTTGCCCATTCCGTTGCCTCCGACTCTGAGTTGTGATTGTGTTGCAATAAGCGTTCCATACAATAAGTCCATAGATATTCTCAAAGATGCGCGCAAAAAGTTTTCTGGATTTATTTTCATTGCTTGAGATATGATTTGTGATTTCTGGATTTGTTGAGTTTTGATTCGGGAAGGTGAGGGATGAGGACTATCGCTGCTCTGTGTTATCGTGAGTTTCTCCTTGAGTTTCGAGGACGAAACTCTTTGTTGGTGGGTAAGTATGTAGCGCCCTGCTCCGCATCGACGCTACGTACAAAGTGAGATCGCCTTGCTTGCTCGAACGGAAGTCTTCTCGGAGAGTTCCCGACCGATTAATCAATGTGAGTGGGCAGAACTGCATTCTCTGATTCTTGCACAACTTAATAATGAATATGAGTTTTTGAATGCTTGTTGCTTAATAAGATTGTTTCGTAAGAAGAAAGATAGAACCGACTCAGTATGCTAATAAGAGAACTCACATAGCTTGTCATTAAAACGAATCTGCTTGCTTGCCTAATAAGAGAACTAGAAATGCTTGTCTAAAAATGAGATAGAACCTTGCCATGCTAATAACAAGAGTAAAAAGGATTGCTTGCACTTATATCGTATGCTAGACTAGAATACTAGATTGCTTGTCCACAAGAGATAGAATTTGCATGCTAGAGTTATAAGAACTGTTCTTGCTTGTTACTTGTTTAAGAGTTAGCTTGCTTGAATATGTGTTATAATTGGCTTGTGAAAAGACAAACTTGGAGAATAGCGTGAACTTGTGAATCTAGACTAATAGTCCACCTCGAGGCTTAACAGGTGTGGCTATTAGGCAACGTGCATAAAGACAATGAGCTTCGGCTATCTGGACTTGAGAAAAGAGAAAAGAAGAGATAGACTTGTTGTGCATAGTTCATCAGTTGCATGATAGCATATTTTTCTGATAGGGCTTGCATTCATGCATTTGGTCAGGATAACTTGTGCACAAGGATTATCTCTCGAGCGGTTCCTGGGGCACTGGGGATCGTTCGGTCCGGGAAGAGATCTAGATACCCAAGGCTTGTACGTTCTTGGGTAGACCAAAGACAAGTCTATTAGTGAGATGGGCTTGTACGTCCCAACTGCTAATCCCGATGAGGGGACCATCATATAGTTAGGGCGCATGCTAGGCTAGCCTTCTTGCATACCTAACTGTTTGATGCAGGGACGAACAGGAAACTAAAGAATTGTATACTTTATGTTATGCAAATTATTGCTAACTTGTGTGTCTGCTACAGGGATAACCGCTCGACCGTAGGTAAGAAATAATATGAGTTTATACATAAGCTTGCTTATTCATCTAGTCTGCACCATTGAGTTTCTGTTAGTACTTCATGTATATAGATGTGTTGCCTCAATCGCTTGATAGAATGATAGCCTACTTGATATGCTTACCTTGATTCGATATGTTCAGTCTGCTAGATTAACTTTGCCCCAAACGAGATAGATTGTGATGCACAATACATGCTGCGCACTGCACGATAGAGCACTGTCCCAAATTGTATGCTTATAGTTTGAATATGCAAAACTGTTTCAAAGTTATGTTTCAAAAGATGTAATATGACTCTGCTAGAACTGCATGAAACGAACTTAGGTGAAACTAGCAAGATCACTAGAAATACAATGTTTTGCCACAAGTCTACTTAGTGTGGGTCTCAGGGGGTGTAGCTTCTGTTCAGTTGTTTTATCTCACCAGTACTTGCATAAAGTGCTGACCCACTAACAGTTTGCTTGTTCTCAGGTGCTCGTTCGTTCGGGAAGCGATAGCCGTGCCTCATCCCAAGGAACCGAAAATCTGGAGTCGATGCCTGGAGCCGCATCGAGTTGTGCCTGCTTTGAGTTGCTTTTGTATAAAGGGACATAATGTATGAAACGGTATCATTGTAATCGAGAGAAGAGTGCTTGAGCGAATTGTAACCTCGGCCATGTGCCGCTTGTAACATTTGTGAATATCAATAAAAGAGCCTATTTTCATATGCCATTGTGTTCTTCACTTTTCTGCAATGTTATGTGCCGCTGCTTCAGATATTGAATAGCTTACTTGCCCTTGTTTCAAAGCTTTGGCCTTGTGCAAGCGCACTTTAGGCTTGCACGGCATCACGCCCGTGCGAGGACGATCGGTTCCGTAGGGACCAAAGCGAGGACGAACGGCCCTGCGGGACCGGGGCGTGAGAAAGTGGATGTGACATATCATTTGTACTCGAGGGGTTTCACTCCGAATTACTATCAGTAGACCTCACACGGAGAGCTTGTGCCTTTAGCATCGAAGCATGAGCCGTATATGGAGTCATATATGAATGTCCACGAGCATGCTAATTTCGACGATGGGTACGTGAATATTGTTTTCGATGTTGCGGGGCCTACTTTTGATCCGGACAATCATGAAGCAGCTTTGGAGGCACCGAATGACGATGCTGTAAAGTTTATGGATTTGTTGGAGAATACAAGGACTCTATTGTATCCTGGTTGTGAGAATCATTCACCGTTAGAGGTAGTCACCAGGCTGTTGAGCATAATATCTAATTTTAACATGTTGCAAGAATGCTACAACCGACTGATCGAGTTGATTATAGAGATCTTGCCGGAGTATGCCAAGTTACCTTCAGACTTATACCGATCTAAGAGAATGGTTAGATCTCTATGGATGGGATATGAGAAAATTGATTCGTGTCGCAACGAGTTCATGTTGTATTATAAAGAAGACAAAGATGAAGTCGTGTACAGATTCTGTGGTGTTGATAGCTACAAGGCAACTGGTACTAGAAAGACTCCCGATGCAAGAAAGTCGACCGATTCGATGCACTACCTCCCTTTGATGTCGCGTTTACAGAGGTTTTTTATGGAGAAGGAGACTGCCAAAAACATGAGTTGGCACTGGCAGAAATAGATCAAAGGAGTATTGGATCATCCATCCGATAGAGAAGCATGGAAGCACTTTGATCGAGAGTAACCCAATTTTTTTTGGATCCACGTAATATCAGATTGGGGCTCTCCTATGACGGTTTTACCCCATTTGGAATTTCAAAATCTTAATATTCGTGTTGGCCTGTGATTGTCACCCCGTATAACTTACCGCCTTGGATGTGCATGAAGACTCCGTATATGTTTCTAACCATTATCATTCCGGGTCCGAACAATTCCAAGAGAAACATTGATGTGTACTTACAACCGTTGATAGATGAGTTGAATCAGCTATGGAAAGTTGGCGCCAACACGTATGATGTTTCCAGAAAGCAAAATTTTCAGATGAGGACAACACTTATGTGGACCATCAACGACTTTACGACTTATAGATTATTATCGGGATGGAGCACTCATGGTCGTCTCTTATGTCTGTATTGCATGGACCGTACTAAGGCTTTTCGTTTAAAACAGAGAAAAATATTACTTCTTTGATGACAATCGACAATTTTTGTCGAAAGATTATCCGTTCAGGAGGAACATGAATGCGTTCCGTGCCGGTGTTGTGGAGAAGGCCGATCCACTGCCAAGGTGGTCCAGAGACACGATATGGGAGGAATTCAGAGATTTTCCAAGTGCTATCGAAGATCCTATAAGGGGGTACAAGTGTGATGGATTTGGTCGAACTCATAACTGGATGAAGATGAGCATATTCTGGGACATGCCATATTGGAGCACCAATATGATCATACATAACCTTGATGTCATGCATATCAAGAAAAATATGTTTGACAACAAAATTAATACTGCGATGGACGTAAAGGAAAAGATGAAAGATAATCTTAAGGCCAGGTTGGACTTAGAAGAAATATGCAGAGGACCTGCGTTGCATTTAATAGAGGAAAAGAATGGGAGGGTGATGCAGCCTAAGTCAATTTTTTCATTGGACAAGGTAGAAAATGGAGATTTTGTAGGTGGATCCAGGGCCTAAATTTTCCAGACGGGTACGTGTCAAATCTGATAAGATGCGTCGACCCGAAGGAGAACAAACTGAAGGGTATGAAGAGCCGTGATTGTCACGTATTTATGGAGAGGTTAATTTCGGTTGCATTTCGAAAATTCTTACCGCAGGTAGTTTGGGATCCATTGACAGAGCTTATCATGTTCTTCAGAGATCTTTTTTCTACTAAGTTGCTCGTTGATCATCTAAAAAATCAGAAGGACATTATGGTGACAATTTGCAAGCTTGAGAGAGTGTTTCCTCCTGGATTCTTCGACTCCATGGAGCATTTGCCGATTCATCTTTCCTATGAGGCATGCATTGTAGACTTGTCAGTTATCAGTGGATGTACCCATTTGAGCGGCATTTGAACCACCTCAAGAGGAAGGTAAAAAATGAGGCACGGGTGGAGGGTTCTATTTTTAAAGCCTCTGTTCTTGAGGAGATTACAAACTTTTGTTCGATATATTTCAAGACTCATGTTGCTACTAATAGAATGAGAGCTCCCAGAAATGACGACGGGTATTAGGAATCTAATGAGGAAATACTTAAAATATTCAATGCTTTCGAAAATCCTTCGGGTAAAATAAAGAATAGATATCTGAATGACGACGAGCTTAGGGCCGCTCAGTTGTATGTGTTACTCAACTGCGACGAGGATGAGGTAGATAAACTAGAGGGGTAAGTAATTAATACGTTGATATTTACGTCATCTCAATACAACTATTACACTAATCCACCTATGCTTCGTTGTGTTTCAGCACATATAATGATACGACAATGTCGAGTAGACCATACATAATAGATGAAGAAGTAGAACGGGAAATGAGACTTCATTTTCCTTCATGGTTGACAGAATATGTAAGTATCTCGATAATTATATTTTGTGTATGTATACTTGCATAATAATTAACGTTAAACTTAATATTGCTTATTTGATATTTATGTCGATCGTCCAGAGGAAACACTTGAGAATTAATCTTTTAGAACTCTAGCGAAGGGACCAATTTATGCCGTCAAGATCTGGCCAACTTACTATGTGAATGTGTTTAGGTTCAAGTTAACAAATGCCCCAATAAGAGACAGGTTCCTGGATCTCGATTCTACGAAAAATAGTTGTTTGTGTATCAAATCTTCGAACTACAAAGACGTCAATCCAGGTACTTATTTATTTGGCGTCTTACGAGAGATTGTGGAGTTGACATATAATTATGCCACAGAGCCTTCTAAGATCGTGTTATTCAAGTGTGAGTGGTTCGATCCCATCCAAGATCAAGGTTAAAAAATTGACAAGCATGATCTTGTGGATATAAACTACCAGCGTCGATATCAAGGATATGAACCATTTGTTTTATTAAGTCAGGCTCAGCTGTGTACTTCATAACTTATCCTAAATAAGAAACTGGGAGGTCGGATTGGTGGGCAGTCTGTAAGACTAAAACTAGAAATATCTTTGACATTGACGAAATAGCTTATTAGTATGGAAGCTTGGAAAATGCGCATCAATACGACCGATGTCCATGCGCCCCCAAATAAAACTCAATAGATGATGGACCGCATGGACACCATACGACCCAGAAAAGAGACACCCATGCGGTCCAAACAAGCATTTTGACAATTGGCCGCAGGTCGACCTGACATGACGTCCTGACAACAAAGAAGGCGCCTGACACTGAATCCTGACAAAAATAATTTTCCTGATCGCCTCGAAGGACGAGAACACAATTAGAGGCAGAAGTTCCAAGGATGGTGCAGAGCCACGTGGACAACACGGCAAAAAGATGCTATGCGGCTCTGGCCCATGCGCTCCAGACTCCATGCAGTCCATGCGCATCTAGCCCCGTGCGTTCCAGACTCCGTGTGTCCCGTGCGTCTTTGTCCACATGTGTCCCAGATTCTACGTCGACAAAGTCTTATTGTTACAACTGACTGGTCCTCTCCAACCAAATAGCGGCCACGTGTCCATTTGTCCAAGTCGCTCCTACAATAGTTGAGAACTGCCCAGATACTCAGCAAATAATAAAATTCCAAGAAATGTTCACTTGGCAGCGGAGCCAAGATTCCCATGTATAGATGTAGAACCCTTTCGTTGAGAGGGGACACATGGCAAACCCCATTATCCATGCGGCCCAAAATCCATACGGCCACAAATATGACTATAAATAGTAGGGTACCATACCCGGACAAGGGGCTGGCTGGCTATCTGCGAATCAAAACTCAAGGGAGAGAGAAGAGTTGCTGCATCGGATCGTCCACAGAGTAAAGAGAGTTGCTACACTCCTAACCCTCACTTGTCATCCCCCAGAAAATAAATTTGCACTTAGAGTGTCTTCTAGAAATCTTCTTTGTACTTTCTTAATTTTTTAATCAAATCCAGTTCTCCCAGTTTTTGTTTTGATTTAAATGGAAAACAATCAGGAAGACGACCTACCTCTTGTTGCAAATATTGTAGATGTGGACTCAACGAAAGTTACTCATGACATATTTCATCAAGTAGAAGAGGTAGAAGTATCAAAAGATGATGATGAAGTAGATGAAAGTGAAGATGAAGAGGAAGAGGAGGAGGAGGAGGAAGACGAACAAAATAAATTTTCAGATGATGATTGAAAATTAAATAAAATTTATTTCTACTTTTTGTGGCCTAGTTGTGTGATACTTATGTTTGTGACGGTGATACATACATACATACATACATACATACATATATACATACATACATAGCTCTGTTTATTTGTGGCCTAGTTCCGTGATACTTATGTTTGTGACGGTGATACATACATATGTTTTGTGATGGTGACCCTTTTATCATTTAGACTTTTATTGTGGCCCAGTTCATAACTTCTGTGTATTTCTTTCTGTCATGTAATCTAAATATCTCTGTATATTTGTTCATTATTATATGTTATTTTCAGATATATCTGGACGACACAGATCCTATTCCAGCGGTAGATCCTCTAGACGTCTCCTTCAGGATACAAATACTCCTTCCCGAGCCTCGTTCCCGAGTACTCCATACTCCCGACCAACAGTGCCTCAGACTGCGATTACGATGAGCGCACGTAACAATACTCCTGGGATCAACGATACTCTTGGGACCAACAGTACTCCTGGGACCAACAGTTATAGGTGTCATGCCCCAATCCCAAAATATCGAGGGACTAGACACGTGGCAATGGCCAGCAGCACACACCGATGGACAAACCCAATTTAATGGATCCATCGGGGCATACTTAAGCTGTAATACAATAATAAGGGTCTAGATATACTAATCTCATCCACAGAAATGAATACATCAATATCAGAATCATAAAGCAAGATCAATCTCAATATAACATAAACTCGGGAAATAATCCGATAATGAGTCTGATACATCTGTCAAGATACAAGAATAAAGCTAACCACAACAAATACTGAGTATGAAAACAATATATACTCAGAAGATACCCTCGGTGATCACTCATCTACTAGATCTGGTACTGCTCCAGTGCCTGCTCCTGATAATGCTCATGCTCCGTATACCTCGGGATAGATCTCGTCTGCTAATCCTGGGGACATAATCCGGATCCAGGTCCTCAGGGGACATAACAAGGTACAGATAATACAAGCCAAAATAAATGCAGTGCAGCAATAAATAAAATAATAGGGTAAACTATATAACCAGCTAAGTGATATGCAAGTGAGAGTTTTAGTCATACTCGGGCTGAGACTACTATAGGCTCTGTGTCGGGGAAACCCATAGCAACATTCTCTCGAAGGGCCAGAACTTGTGCCAAAGCTCTGTATCAGAAACTAAGACACCTTCAGATGACAATATATATAATATAATAAACCTTTGATATGGTAATACTCTCCCCACCCAATGTAATCATACGTCTCATGTCCATGACACGCAGGATCAAAACTAATGCAGCAAGTCATATAATGTCTATGAATATAATGTCTATGTCATACAACCTGTATCCTATACAGAATTACCATGAATATCTCAGGAAGATTCTGTCTCATGAATAGTGTCAAGTGTCCTGGGTCTATGTACTTGATAAGACAAGTACGAGAATGTAAAAGGTCACGATATCCATCTCTATGTGACGTTACACAACTCCGCGTACGGTGTTGGCACCCGACTATTAATCGGACGCTAAGTAAGTCACACGATCCTAGGTCAAGCATGCACAAGATATAATTAATCAAAGAAATATGTAACAAGAACTGCAATGTTGGCAAGCTACACTTGCCTGGGGTTTGAATACCAATAGTTGTCCCTGTATCAGTGGATCCTGCAGGTACTCCTCCGAAAGCTGAAATAAACATCACCAACAATCTCAGAATATATCAAATAGTTAAAAATGCCCATCCTTAAGTCCAATTTGGACACAGGGGCAAAAATGACAGTTTCTGGTCAAAGCGGGGTCCACATGTGGGCCGCTTTGCATCAAAAAATATGTCAGGGTCAAAGGTCTCCAAATTCGTTAAACTTAGTGTAAACTAGTCAGGAACGATGATACGAACCCAACGGAACTTCCAGAACTGGATTCCGATGAGCCGATCACAAAATCGCCCGTCAAGTGGAGCCGCGGGGCCCACGATACGCGATTTTGTCAACGTTCTCAGAATCAAACCAAACTTGGGTCACAGGACCAGCGTATTGCTACGAGTCCGATGGCACAAGTTTTGTCTCGATCCGACGTGTGTACACAAAGTTACAACATGTTCCAGAACAGATGGATACAGGGCGTTGTCGGCGGATACGCGTTGATACCGGTGTGCACGCACATCCAATCAACTTCTGTGAAATCCCGCATGTCCGTATCAACGGCGCGCACGTTTCGGTGAAGACCGCACGCGACCAAGTAGTCCCGTTTGGCGGGGCGCACTCAGTTCTGGGGTGAAACAGGGCGTTGTTTTTCCTGTTTTTTGATCGCGGTTCGCGATCGCCATAAGACGTGACGCACCGAGCGGGTTGCACGGGCATCGAGGGGTTTACACAGTCTACGCGTCACAACTGACGAAATAAAAATTGGAGCAATGAGGAGAGAGAACGAGTTACCTGAACAGGGCTCCGTAGAACGAGTTTCTTCGTGTCCGTGAGGCGACACGACACAAACTGTGTCCTGGTTACTGTGCTGCTGTGTCCGGGTTTTAGGGTTTCTGTCGGAGATCTTCGCCGGAGCTGGTGGCTGTGCGGGCGGCTGCTCGCCGGGGCTGGATCGTCAGGCGGGGCTGGCCGGGGTCGGGGTGGCTAGGGATCGAGGTGGAGCTGCGGGTCGTCGAGGGCTGTGCTGGGGAGAGCAGCTGCGGGATGGGGAGAGGGGCAGAGGAGGGTTGGTGGTGGTGCTGGGCGGCCGGGGATGATGGCGGTGGAGCGGGGAGAGGGTCGAGCGGCTGCGGGGACTGGAGGGTGGTGGTGAGACGGCGAGGTCGTGGGGTTAGGGTTCAGGTGAAGGCGAGTCGGGGAGAAGGCGGAGGAGACAGCAAGGTCTTGATCGAGGCGGGGTGGAGATGGGTAGGCGGTGGGAGCCGACGGTGGGTTCGAAGCCGAGGGGGTCGTGGGTGAAGGAGATGGTCGATGGTGATTGCTCGGGTTAGGGCGGAGCGGGGAGTTCTGGACGGTGGTCGAGGCTGGGCTAGGGCGGAGCTGTGAGGGGATGGTCGAGGCGGGTTCAGGCGAGGGAGCGGCGCTGCGGGCAGAAGTGGAGGGAGATCTGGAGGAAGAAGGCGGCGGGGATGAGTTAGGGTTTCGGCCGGCTGGGCGCGATTTTCGAGGGGTTTTAAGGGGGCCGGAACAGTATTTCCGGATATGATTGGGAATTAGGGTTTCGGTGAGGGTTTCGGGTCCAGGTCGGGTTCGATTCGGATCCGACCCGACCCGCTAAGGCTGGGTTTGGATCGGTTGGTTCACCACGGTTTGGGTCGGTTTAGTTTGGTTTATTTCCAAATAAACCGGGTTCAGTCAGGGTTTATTTAGGTTTAAATCTACATTGGTTTTTAGGGCTTTAAAAATATTTTCGGAGTCCAATAAATTCCCAGAAAATTATCCTATGTCTAGTTTTTCATTTTACACCCATAAATATTATTTTTATAATATTTTAATATTAATTTATATCATTTAAAAATTGTTTAGTTGCAAAATACCTTAGTTTTAATTCCCGAAAATTATAGAAAATTGTGAGAAAATATTTTTAAAATATTCTGAAAAATCAGGGTGATGACAATCTACCCAATTTATAAAAAAAAATTTCCTCGAAATTAAAATTAAGCCACGGTAGAAGACAAGGATGGTATAAGATTTACATTGGTTAAAATACAAGGCTAGGTTTAACGGTGTGGGCGATGTTGCGCGTTGCACTTTCCAAAAATCATAGAAAAATTCTTATAAGCGAAAAATTGGTTTCTTCATGTGTCATGTCAATGATGTGGACACCTAAATGCTCTTTTGTCTAAAACGCCCAACCATTGAAACGTTGCACAAGGATGGAAATTGGATGATGGTCGCGTCTATGATAAGGGTGTGGAATTTGTAGGAAGGTAGTGACTAGTGAAGTGCTCCAATTATCGAAGCAATGGTAAGGTGCGCCAAGTGATACCATATTGTAAAACTAAATAAAATATCGTGTTCTATTTCTAAGTGGATTCGAGCTAGCCTCCGTCTCACTATCTAAGCCAAGTAGGTCTAATTCTTGGGTGAGGGGGTTTCACAATTCAGCCAACTTAAAACAATCTCGTTCTCGAAATTAAACTAGGGTATGGTCTCTTTATCAAATCTCACTTGATTACAGGCTAAAGAATTCCTCTCAAGTGAACATTGCGGTCTCTACCCAACTTAAAATTTACCCATCTATCATCTAAGGCTATACATCTAAGAAAGCTATGCCCCAAATTATTTAATCATGTTATTGAATCCTCAAGTCTTTAACACCAATCATATCACCTATGATATTCCCTTAATCATTTATAAAAGGGTCATCAACAATGCGACCGGCCTGTGGGGTATATCTAGTACTGTCTATATATCAAACTTATACCAAGCATGAGGTTTTGTCTTTCTGAAATAAGGGAAGACGGATATCAATAATAAAGAGTTCAAGGGTGAGGTAATAGAATAGAAGTATCGGGATCAAGACGTTTAAAGAATTCAAATGAGAATTGTCAAGCAGTTGTGGATTAAAATCCTATTCTGGTACTTCTTCGTTCGCATGCTCGTATTAGTACAGTTATGTAACCGATACGATATGCTCAGACATATCTAGAGGGCAAGTACATTCGTCTACTAATCACTATATATCTCAATCCACGTATGGTAGTTATGCGAAGGGGCGAACCAAGCGCACTATGGTTGATCAGACCGTAGTACACTGATTCTGAAATATATTAGTGTACGCGTCCACTAATACATATGTCATGAACAAGCTTGATAAAAGACTGAGCTTGTAAAACTAGGCTGTAACAGCAACATAAGTCGAGGTAGTACAAAATATAAGTACGCTAGATGTTGATGAGAGAAATCACAAAATAGTTCAAGTTCACAAAATAAACCAAAAATAAGACTCTACAGTCTCTCTAGTGGTCATACTACTCATTATCTAAGTTGCTAGTCGACCAAATATAGGGGCCTGGACCTATAATTTCTACAGTCTGAATAAACACTATCTTCTTACGCAAGTCTAAAGTTGTGTCATCTTAGTTCACTTCATCAATGGGTCAATAGGGCTAGGGGGTACTATGTTGTGAGGCGCACTACTCAACTTAAAATAATAAACTAATACTGAAATCGTCTTAAGGATACCGTAGAAGCTCCTGCTAAGTCTACGAGAAAGGGCCTTAGTACCTATTAGGGTATCCTCCTATATTACATAGGTTATGGTCGTCTTAAGCCTTAGTCTCAGTGCTTATAGAACAAGTGTCGACAGTGAGGATAGAAGAGTTACTGGCCGTCAAGGGTAAGGAATCTAACTTGTATCGAGGTGGGGGTACTAATTACACGACTTAAAGCTAAGGGCAATCATTAGGTTATAATCTACAATAATAACTCAAACTGTCAAGTTCTAATTACCAATCACATAGTAAAAATTTTAGAGTAACAACTAAAATAAACAATAAGAGGCACACAGGAATCAAGGCAGGATGCAAGTCAAGAAATTAATTCGAATCCGATATAGATGTCAAGAACGATTCAAGCAAGTGGATGAGATCCAAAATACTTATCCTATTCTTATTGCAGGCTTGCTCGGTCCCTAAGTTGAAACCGAAACAATTTAGTCGTTGACCTGCATGGACCACCACAAAAATTATGTCAATCCCCAGTCCCAAAATATCGAGGGACTAGACACATGGCAATGGCCAGCAGCACACACCGATGGACAAACCCAATTTAATGGATCCATCGGGACGTACTTAAGCTGTAATACAACAATAAGGGTCTAGATATACTAATCTCATCCACAGAAATGAATACAACAATATCAGAATCATAAAGCAAGATCAGTCTCAATATAACATAAACTCGAAAAATAATCCGATAATGAGTCTGATACATCTGTCAAGATACAAGAATAAAGCTAACCACAGCAAATACTGAGTATGGAAACAGTATATATTCAGAAGATACCCTCGGTGATCACTCGTCTACTAGATCTGGTACTGCTCCAGTGCCTGCTCCTGATAATGCTCATGCTCCGTATACCTCGGGATAGATCTCGTCTGCTAATCCTGGGGACATAATCCGGATCCAGATCCTCAGAGGACATAACAAGGTACAGATAATACAAGCCAAAATAAATGCAGTGCAGCAATAAATAAAACAATAAGGTAAACTATATAACCAGCTAAGTGATATGCAAGGGAGAGCTTTAGTCATACTCGGGCTGAGACTACTATAGTCTCTGTGTCGGGGAAACCCATAGCAGCATTCTCTCGAAGGGCCAGAACTTGTGCCAAAGCTCTGTATCAGAAACTAAGACACCTCCAGATGACAATATATATAATATAATCAGTCTTTGATATGATAATACTTTCCCCACCCAATGTAATCATACGTCTCATGTCCATGACACGCAAGATCAAAACTAATGCAGCAAGTCATATAATGTCTATGTCATACAACCTGTATCCTATACAGAATCACCATGAATATCTCAGGAAAATTCTGTCTCATGAATAGTGTCAAGTGTCCTGGGTCTATGTACTTGATAAGACAAGTACGAGAATGTAAATGGTCATGATATCCATCTCTAGGTGACGTTACACAACTCCGCGTACGGTGTTGGCACCCGACTATTAATCTCTCATTCCTCCTCCAGCAACTTTATCATTTATCATACACAAACAATAATGATAGATTGTTTATAATTCCATTTCAATTATAATAAACTTCCATACAACAACGTTGTATGCAATACATATACAATCGTAGTGTTTGGCTACTACACTGTCCATGCACAACGGCTGGCGACTGCATCTAAGTGCTTCCACAAGCAATTGAGTCAATTGACGTTGTTATGACTTGTGATCACACTAGAGAATTGTCATGGCAATACAACATTGTCGTCAGTACATCACATAAATCAACGGGATTCGAAAAAAAGGAAAAAGAAAAAGAAAAAGAAAAAGAAAAGAAACCAAAATAGGTTATGAACATATACATGGGCTATGTTGACTTATTATATATTTATTTATTTTGTTGCTGCTGTTCTTATATTGCATGATATTCATCACAAGTCCAATTATATAACAACAGCCTACAAGAATATAATGTGGGCGTCTGCACAAAACAAAACTGTTGTTTGTGCTACTAGCTATTGCATTCATCTGAATGAACTTTTCTCTCTCTCTTTGTTTGACAAATGACGGACAAATTTCGTGCATGGTACCGTCACTTGTTCCATTGTCATCACCATATGCCTTTGTTTTCTGTCTGTCTCCACACACACTCTCTCACCATCCACTAGCAACCAACCAACGTCTCACTACTTTCTCATTCCTTTTCTTTAACAACCAAATTGTATTGGCCACAAGAGGATAGGTTCGGCCCCTCCCCCTCCAATTATTTCTTACTCTTTCCCTGCAACACAATCATGGCTCACAGGGGTGTTAGTCAAAATGCAAAGTGAGGATTGGAAAACTTTTGTTTTCTCACCCCTCGTTAGGTTCTTCTTTCTTTTTTTTTTTTTCTTTTTTTTCTTTTTTTAAGATGTTGGACGGAAAACTAAAAAAATTTGTACATGCTACGTTAAATATCTTTTGGGGTCCATTGTTTCCATTTTTTATCATTTATAAATATAAAAAATAATACGTCTTCGTAGTTCGATTTACTAATTTTCTGCCATCCAGCCATGATCTTATACCTCTTTCCGGTAACCTTATTAGATATTTCTTAAACAAAGATTTAGTTACGGATCGTATATATCGTTTCCACATATTCATGGCGAAGTGTTATATACATATAATTCATTATTATCTAGATATATAGTAACCAATTCGCAACTCTTTATTTTATATATCTTATTGAAGACTAAATCCAAATTAAACTAAGTCGTTACAGAAAATTCTTAGTCCCGAAGCCAAATCAAAGTAGAGAAGGTCCACAAAGTAGAGACTCACACAAGAGTTTATCGCTACAAAAGTTGGTGTACTGTGAGTCACTCGAGAGCGCCTCTACAGTAAAAAAAATAACTCCACAACGGCACAACACCATGAACAGGTTACAAACAGACAAAGGAAAAGAAGAAAAAGCAAACATTGCAAGGATCAGAAAATCGTTCTTCTCTTTACGTTCGCAGACGCTACAACGAGAAGTAACGGGAACAAAAAAATAAATACAAATAATGAAACTCCTGCTGGGATGATCAAAACAACCGGTGCTCAAGGCAAGATTTGCGCTATACGACGAACTGTCCCCAGGATCCAGGAAGTTCACACGAGAACTTCTGGAATGCTCTTGGTCACATTCAGATCACTCAAAAAATACTTTGTGGAAGGGTGCTCATTGTTGCCGCATAAGGCTCTAGTGCTCTCTGGTTTTCTGGTTCAGATAGAATTTTTTTCAACTCCTCAAATGAAAGATGAGCACCTCTATATATAGAGGAAATCAGCACTTATGCGGTACGAGAAAGCATGTGTCACATATGCGCTGAAGACCAGATACGAAGGCTCATGCGCCGCCTTCGCCGCATGCGTCGTAAAACGCCGAAAGTAGCCGCTGAGAGCAGACAACGCCAAAAGCAGCAGCGTACAGAAAAAACCATCCGCCGTCATGGGCTGCCTGCGCCGCTCACGCCGCCCGACGTCGCCAACAATAGATATTGTCCCTTCCACATCAGGTCGCATAGGGCATACCGCATAGCCCCAGGCCGCATAGCACCTGGTAGCATAGCTCCTAACCGCGTAGCACCTAGACGCATAGCTCCAGGCCGCATAGCCCCTGGCCGCATAAAACCTGGACGCATAGCTCCACAGCCGCATAGCTCCACGGTCGCATAGCTCCATGAAGCATGCGTCCGAGCAAGCAATCGTGCATGCAACTCGCGCATAAAATGAGCGCACGAGCGTCATGCGACGATGCTGACATGCTAAGTGCAACGTGCGCCAACAAAGCGCCACTTTGCGTCCTTGAGCCTGAGTCCGAGTCCAAGTCTAGCTCCTAAGGGAAACTTCCCAAACGTGGTGACAAAATAAAGATTGCCATAAAGGGGTTCCCACTTAATCCCTCTAGAAAAATCAACCCACATGGGCCACCACCCCATGTGCATATACCAATACTAAGCAAAGTTATATATTGAGATATACACATTGGTGGTTTTCCGATGTGGGACTAAAAACTTCCAAAGCAAAGTGAAAAACACCAACAATCCCCTACATATATCACAATATATGTTTGAGCGTCCATCACAGTGACTGTCCATCATGGGTCAAACAACAGTACGATACCAGAATGGACTACGCCTTGAATTCTGAACCATAGCTGTTGTTCTTCCAACTCGCATAATAACATCAGCTGCCACTACAAGAATAAGGCAAATTAGCGACGCAGGAAAGAGTCACCAAATAGCTAAATTACGTCGCTAATACTAGGTAGCGACGTATTTAGCAACGTTTTAATTTAGTCGCCAAAAAGCTAGTAGTTGATCAAAACGACGTCGAAAAACGTCGTTATCGCGACAAAATTTAGCGACGTTACAAAGTCGCAAGAATGACTGCTCTTAGCGTCGTAGGTCGCCAAATTTATGACATCTTATTTTAGTCGATAATTATCGTTAAATTTAGCGACAAATTATAACATAATCATCGATAAAAAACTGACATGGCCAAAATTGTCATATCAGCAATATTTAGCGACATTTAGTGACGATTAGCGACGTAAAATAAATTATTTGACAGTATAGCGACGTCATTAGAAACTCCTATAGATGTCACTGAACGTCACTAAACGTCGCTAAACGTCGCTAAGATTGAAAAATAAAAAATAAAAATAAATGAATGCCTACAATATCACAGTATAACATGCCTGCAGTATGATCACATTTCAAATAAATAGACAGACCCCGAGCAATCCGTCGTTGAATTCCCAGGGTTTGCCGACCCCTTCGGTGAAAAACTCAACACCGCTACAATCACACAACAACAATGATAAAATAAATCAATAAAAAACTCTAAGGCCCGAATTTAGTCACACAATATCCAATAAAAATAAAAATGTACAAATAAGTCACACAATAAAGTGTATAAATAATAAGTACAAACTCTCATGAATGGGCTAATACACACATGTCAAAAAAAACTACTACTGGTCAGGAGAATGAGCCGCGTCAAATCTGAGATAATAGCGCGTCAAACTGCTCCTGTGTAAGCATCACGGAACCCGATGGAGGAGTCGATGTAGATGACGATGCAGGCAGACCAGGAGGACGTCGTTGCTCCAACTCTGTCAAGCATCGCAAGTATCCATGACAGATAATAACCTTCTAGTACTATGCTCCACTCGCTCGCCCATGTAAAGATATGATGCTTGCATCCTCGATAGTGAAGCGCCCACAGTCTCCACTCGCTCGCTCATCTCAATATGTGACCCCTGAATCCTCGATAGTGTGGCACCCACGGTTAACTGTGACCCCTGCAGCAACGTCACGTTGTGCTCTGTCGATGTGGCCAGATCCCCCAGCTCCATAATACTACGCTCCAGTGATTCAAAACATGCTATGAGCGTCGCACCGTCGGTCTGCGGCTTAACCGTAATCCTCTGCATCAACTCATCACGCAGAGATGCGATCTAAAGGTCAACTCTCTCCTGGGCTCGCTGCGACTCCGGAGAGGGTTGTAGGGTATGCACATTGGCAGAGGGTATCCTAGAGGACTGTGATGCAACATAGATGTCGTAGGATCTCATACCGTAGTACGTACCCCTATGTAGACCACCAACGGCTTTCATCCACAGCTTATCATCCGACGGAGCTGGGTGGGCCGGGGGTTCTGAGGAACTACCCCCCTCTCTAGGTGTGGGCTGGGTCGACTCTTCGCGGGGCCTCCTATATTCATTCTAGAAAAATATCTATCTATCGATAAGTGTACTACTTACTGTTGTACTGTTGTTGGAGAAGGTTACGAGTGGGAAAGTAATGTTGGAGAAGCAATGTTGGAGAAGCTTGCATTGAAGTGTTCAAAAATAAAAATAAAAAAATACAGTGGGGCTATTACTCACCTTCATGGTGAGTAACAATGGAAGGAGTAGAAAAAAAAAACAATGGAAGGAGTGGTAGAAATATGAAGGTGAGTAACCATGGAAGGAGTAGAAAAAAAATAATGCTATTTATTTCTCCAAAATATTTCTCAAAATTATTTTTTCTTATGTGACAACTGACGCGACAATTAATATGACAGCTGACATGACAAATTTTAAAATTAAAGTTAACATTTAAATTAAAATTAACATTAATATTAATACTAACACTAATATTAATATTAATATTAAAAAATTGGATGATTAGATTTTTGGGTTAAAATTTATCTTGTCAGTTGCATGATAGATGCCACATAATACTATTTAACATGTCACGTCAGCTGTCACATAAGAATGAATAATTTTGATGGACAATTTGGAGGGATCACTACAATTTTTTTTGGTTATAGTGACGTAAGTCAGCGACGAAATGAGTATTCAGTCACTAATAAACGATTAATTGGGTCGAATTAAGGAAGCCATCAACAATACTATTTATGACGAAATAAGTTATTAGTGCTGTCGGAAGATTCTGTCGCTAAACATGTTTTAGTCATTAAGTAAAAAATATATGAGCAAAAATATTTTAACTGGAGTATAAAAAATATTAGGTTGCAAAAATGGTAATTTTTTTACGAAAAATAAAGTATTACTCTTGTTTACCTCCCAAGCTTTTAGTTTCTCCCCAAGGTTTTCGATCAAACCCACCTCCCCCCTAATCCCAAATCATCTCTCTCCTCATTCCTAACCCCCCTATTCTCTCTCTCACTTACTTGGTCATGGGAGCACCACCACCCTCCTTCTCTGACCATTGCCAGCAGAAAGCAGAGTTGAGAGAGAGAAAGCAGAGCAATGACGGGGAACGAGTAGGGGGAGAAGGATTTCTACTTGTATTACTATGTGGGACACCTGCCGCCTTCCGCGAGTGCCGCTGGATCATCGTCGATAGCGAGGTTAGTATTTCTTCTTCGAATTATTTTTTTCCAGGTTAGGGTTTTCAATTTGGGAAAATTATTCATCTAATATTTTGATCTTTTATTTTGGTTTTTATGATCTACAAGGAGCTTTTCCTATTTTCTGACAAAATTTCTCATTCTAGGGTTTCTAATCTTCAATGTCTCTATATATATCTATAAAATTTTCAAACAAAAAGCTGACGGGAAGCAAGACCCTGTCGGTGTACGACGACCTCCATGAGATGGCGAATAAGGCCGCGTGGAGCATCAGCTCCTGCAAGCTAAACAACTACGCCGTCTTCATCCGGGACGACAGCCTCGACACCTACTGCCAGTCCGACTGGGCCAAGCCCCACTTTGTCAATACCTAGTTCCAGAAGAAGGTCAGGCTCCAGGTATTTGAATGCATCCATGCTCTCCACTTGTTTCTTATTTTGTCTCTGTGGGGAATTTTTTGAATATTTTATGTATCAGCTGCTGGTTCTGTAAGTAGACTTCAAGCTCGACGAGAGCTATACACCCAGCAAGATGTCTACACGGGCCGACGATGGCTTCCAAAACCTCAAGATCTCTTTGGTCGTATATTTGAGGATTATGTATGTAGAAGCATAAAAAATATGCTGGGGAATTATACGCGTAAAATCCCCAACATACATGAAGCACGTGTAAAATAGAGCTTCAGCGCTGCGTGGCATAAAATATGGCTTCAGAACAGTCCGCGTAAGGCAGCATTTCCAGGCTGTTTTGGCGTAAAAATGTTGCTACACCTCCCTCCGGCGTAAAATATGTCTGCTTTTAATGCAGCGTGAAGTTGTACGAGAAACTCTTCGTATTCCTTGAATGAACCTGTCAGACAAAACAGTGAACCTGACTCCTGATAAAGAGTACAGCACGACGATCGAGAGGACGACTGTGATGATGATTCTGCACAGAGACCCAGACTGTCGTTTAGTGGCATATCCTTGATACAAGTTATTTTTACGCATTCAAGGAATACGCTGCCTATTCCACACAGGCAGAGATGAGTTTTTACGCTCAAGATGAGACAAAATCAGATGCCACGTCAAAAGCTATTTTTCGTACAGAACTCGAGGCATATCTCTGCAGTTAATGGGGGGGCAGATCTCTGCATTTAATGCATGAGATTTTGTTCTATTTTTAATGACTGGGAGAGCTAAAACTAGGGCTAATATGCTCACATCACTATCCCTGCATGTTACGCCAACCATGCTATTTTCAACTATAGGAGTACGCCGTATGCTATCTTCTCGAAATACGCCAACTCAGGCTATATTTGCAAAGGTACGTGATAAGGCTATTTGGCCCAGAATACGCTCAAGACCTCAGTCAGGAAGGATATTTGGCTAGTTTATGCTGGTTACCTATTATTTATGCAGCATCAAGCTTTACGCAGAATTTGACTTTTACGCCAACACGACAGCTATTTGGCTTTTATGCCAACAAGACAACTACTTGGATTTTACGCCAAGAAGATAGCTACTTGGCTTTTACGCCAACAAGACAGTTATTTGGCTTTTATGCCAACCATTTTTACGCGAGGGGCGGTTACCTACGTGGCTTGTATGCCGTGATATTCGATGAGCGATTATATACGTTACCTCATAATGGGACACGAGTCATACGCGGATTCAAGAGATCATTTAGACGTGGGTAGCAGTTATTGTAACTGCCGCGTAAAGAGCGTCACTCTCTTCATAGTTTAGCTTCTATGCCTACTAGACAGTTACTGTGACTGAGCTCTATAAATAGAGACTTCCAGTCACAGGAAAAAAAGGTCGGAATCAAGGGAGATAATCCATAAGATCGAATCAAAAGAGAGAGAAAGCATAAAACAGAGAGTGTTGGTTGACAGTTTAATCCCACTCGCAATCTTTGAAGTTTCTTCTTCTACATCACTTCTTCATCATCGTGTGGTCCAAGGGACAAAGTGATCGACCGCAGATCAGACTCCTATAGCAATATTTCCCCAGAATCATTTTTATTGTACTTAACATCCTCTTATAGGATTAATTGTACTCTTTTTTCTTGTTTGTAAATAAAGAAGGGTTTCGTATAAACCTAGTTTCATTCTTCTGTTTATCATCAAACACAAGATGGCGACTCTGCTGGGGAATACTTTTTTATCTGACGAGAAAGCCATTGCTCAACACGATGTTGTATCCGTCGGATCGACGAAGAAGACTTTGGTCGTCCAATTCGACCAATCTGCTTATGAAGACATACTTCGCACAGGGAGTAGCTCTCATCCCCTCTCTGTCCAGGACAACAGGAAGCTGCATAAAGTATGGATGTCCCGGACATCCTCTACCCTTCCTGCAGGCTCTCTCTCTCCGATCAACAAGGTGGTGACATCACAACCTATACGCCTTGTGCATAAAAACCCGTCTCCTATCCGTGACGTAGCAGACAAAACTTCTGGAAATGCCCTAGTGCCAATCCAGAAGTCTAGAACGTGCCATGCACGTAAAACTATGTCTCCCATCTGTGACGTGACAGACAAAGCTTCTGGCAATGCCCTAGTGCCAATCCAGAAGTCTAGAACACGCCTTGCGAGTAAAAATTCGTCTCCCGTCTGTGACGTGGCAGACAAAATTCCTAGCAAGGCCTCAGAGCCCGCGCAAAAATTTTAAACGTGCCATGCGCATAAAAATACATCTCCCGTCTATAAGGAGGCAGATGGACCCTTGGATCACGAAACGAGTGGCGAATCTCCCAACCTCTAGAGTTGTACGCCACCAAGAGAAGAAGATTACGCGTGACGCTGGAGGCCGTTTGAGGACTCCCCCTGTTTTGACGCAAACCTGTGCAAAGCTCCAGATTACGCTAGGATAAGCCCATCCGCGTAAAGAAGACCCGCTTTACGGGAAAATACGCTCCTCAGACGGATGATGGATCGTATGCTACTCACATGGGCGAACTGCTGTATTCTTATGGCAGAGAGAGGGTTTTGGTTCCCAATCTCCATATCCCTACCGATGTAAAAAGGCATAATAAGCTCTCTTCTTCTGTTAATCTCCTTGATTTGCGTGATTTCTTGATCCAGAAGCGCAAAGATAGGGGATCTTCTAACATGTCTATTACACCCCCTAGGGAGCATTAATGTAATAGTCATAAAGTTGTAGTTAACTACTGTTGTTCTAAGGCAAAACGGTCATTTTTTGACCGGTTAAACTACTATTTGTCTCTACAGAAAGAGGAGCCGACATTAGCATCAGTAAATATGGCTTCGCACATTCCTAGAGGAAGGTCAAGTTCAAGACGTCATCCCTCTAGAACTCCAAGCCAAAGGAGATTTGACTTACCCCATGATTGGGAAATAGAATTCACCATAAACTTGACTCCATGAGCAGAGCCTATCACTTCATCAGTATACCGGCTAGCACCTAAGGAGTTGGTAGAATTATAGAAGCAAGTTGATGATCTTCTAGAGAAGGATTTTATTCAGCCCAGTGTTTCACCATGGGGAGCACACATACTATTTATGCCAAAGAAGGATGGAACAGTATGCATGTGTATTGACTATGTCATGCCCCAGTCCCAAAATCTATGAGACCAGACACGTGGTAATGGCCAGTTGGTATGACTCCGTAGGACTTTCCAATTTAATGGACCCGACGAAGTGCACTTACGCTGTCCATGGTCAAGTGATCCAAGTAACAATCTATTTCTAATATACAATAACTAATTCTAAATCTTAATCCAGGGTAAGTAATCTCAAGAAAGAACGATACGCATCATCAGTCTGCAGTCCAATAACACATCCGTTCGAATAGACCAGAAGAACAATATAGGTCTATAAACACTAGGCTATATAAGCAGAATAAAATGGAAGGAATACAAGACTGAAATAGCTGAAAATGTAAATATACCTGCAATGATGTCCATACTCTATCAGATCAAGTATCCTGCAACCGCACAAGCAACTTGGAAGGGAACCAGGTCCTCAGAGGGACGTAACAAGATACAAAAAAATATATGCCATAAAGTAAGTACTGAGTAAATAAAGGGGGGTGTGCTAACCATCTAAGTGAATACAAATTTAAAGACCTGGTAGTGCGCATGGGAATGTGTAGGCTCAGACATATGCTGACGTAATTCACCAATCGTCGGGACTGGCTAGTATATGCCACATATGCCCCCGGTTAAGGGCATTGATGCTATCCCCATCTCCGAAGAGCATGGTAACTCGCTATAATCCCCATCTTCGAAGAGCATGGTAACTCGCTATAATCCCCATCTCCGAAGAGCAAGGTAACTCGCTATAATCCCCATCTCCGAAGAGCATGGTAACTCGCTATAATTCCCATCTCCGAAGAGCATGGTAACTCGCTATAATCCCCATCTCCGAAGAGCATGGTAACTCGAGTATATATCAGGGGGGGTGTCCCATACGCCTACTAGATGTCTTTCCCGCCCAATGTAGATGTACAAATCGTGAAAATAACGTGGACATCTTATACTATGATGCAAGTCTCTATGAAATAAACAACTGAGCTACATACCGCTACACGTATTGCTCATACTGATGGCCAGTCGCGCATGAGGCACGCGTCCCTACATGAACTCACTCTGTGACGTATAATGATACGTGTCAAGGCCTGGGAAGTTATATCAATAACTTCACAACTTTAGGTGGGTCTACTAGACACTAAGTCAGATATTACTCCTAACGTCAACGCCTTCGTTGACTGCACCCGAGTCTGCTCGGACGCGCACATTTATATAATGAATAAATATGTAACCAAATATAATTGAATTTAAACAGTACAACAAGGCAAGGTATACTTGCCTGTCCCGGGTAGCTGCGAAATCCAAAGCCCTGCTCCTGATGTCTCGGCAGTAGTGTCCAGCAATCCTATATAGGATATAGTAATGTCCAAATTAGTCGCTACAATAGCACGACTAGGACACACTGTCCGTATCTACAACTGACACAGGGTCGGGGCTGTATGTATATATAGCTAACACTATTATTTATATATACACTAAAGCATATTTAAATATATTAAATAATATATTTGTTTATTAGTACAAAAATAATATTTATGTATTATTTAGCAATACACTGGTAATTATGTTATATTCAATAAATACATATATATGTATATAATAGATAATATCCATAACATCATTTATTTATACATATTCATATATAGTATGGTAACTTGAAATATATATATTTATATACATATATATTAATATATATACATATTAGGTATTCAAATAAAAATAGGGTATTTAAACTCATGTATATATATACTATGTATATACATACATTTTTTATTTATAAAAATACGTACTTATATATTTATATTATATACAAAATATACCAAAAATAGAAATACAGTATATACACAAAAATAATACTTGATTTCCAAAATGTATTTAATATTATAGATATGAGATTATTTTATATTATTTGTATTTTAAAAATAACATACATACATACATACATACATACATACATACATACATACATACATACATGCATATATAATATAAATTAAAAAGAAATGATTATAATATATAATATGGAATTTATACAGAAATATAATAAATATAAATACTGTTAAATACATAAAATATATTATATAGTATAGAATACGTATAAAAATACGATATATAAGAGACTCACCTATATATAAACTCGCAACTGTAATTACATGTATAAATCTTAATAATTACACATAAAATATTGTACCTTATTGCTCGACAGGTCGAGGGGGTCGAGCTGGTCGGTCGTCGCCGGCGGGGGTGGCCGGACGACGCTCCGGCGAGGCTCGGGGAGGTCGCGGGCAGCAGCAGCAGTTGGGTATAGGTCCTTGCTGCGGGTCCGATTTCACCTCGATGCGGCGGCGGCGGCGGCTGAGATTTTGTGGGGTGGTGGAGGACTGGACGGGGAAGGGTTCGGCCAAGTACGGCGGTCGGAGTTGCGGTGGTGGCGGAGCACGAAGTCGAGGGGTGTTCGGCTGTGCTGTGCGGGCATGGAGAGTTAGGATCGGTGCGGGCAGGTGGGGGGTGGCTGCCGGCGGCGTCGTGGCCGGGTGGCGGTGGCCGTGGGTAGGGGAGGGTCCGACGAAGGGGTCGGGTTAGGGTGGTGGCGACTGGTGGTGGCTGGTGGCTGTGGTGGAGCTCGGGGATGAGGGGTTGGGGTCGGCTGGGTGGTTGAGCTTGGTTGGGAGACTTAGGGTTTTAGTATTTGGGTTTGGGTTTTTCTCTCCTTTAATGAGTAAATAAACATGTATATGTAGGAGAGAGAGTGAGGGGGGGCTGCCTAGGGATTAGGGCCGGCTGGACCAATATTTTTGGGGTGTGGGGTTTTTCATCAAGATGAGTGGAGGGCTAGGAATAGGCCATTCAAATTGTAGGGTCATGATGGGTTCCCAAAAAGGTGATGTAAGGACATGAAAATGGGGGGAAAATTAAATGCTCATGGTTGGTCATGACCATTACTTTTCTCCATGATGGTTTGGGCCAATGAGAGGGGGGCACCTCATTGCAATTTTACAATTAGGCCCCTGACAATTTGGTATTTGCACAATTAATTTGCATAAGAGATTTAATGTGACCAAATACCATGTTTGGTGTTCCTCATTGGACCATGATGGTGTTTGGTGTTTTGTATGAGGCTTGTGGGTGTGCATGTGGGTTTGGGTTGAATTTGGGTCCAATTTAATTTAGGTTAGGTCTCCACATTAATTAATTCATAATTAATGTAACGGTGTTTCTAATTTAATTTAATTAAAAAATTGGGAGTCTAAATTGGGTTGGACAAGGGTCATTGGTGTAGTAGGCTCAGTGTACAATATTATCGTAATCTGGGTTGGTCAAAACTGGTTGAGGTTAGGTCTCAATTTCGATTGGAACGGACAACGAACGTAATTACGCAAATTTAATAATTTGCGCACGGACGTTTGTAACGACTTTTGTGCGTCTAAAATCAGGCACGAAAATCGGTATCCGGGATTTGTTCCTGGTTCAATATGATGGGTTTACAGGTCTAGGTCAAATATGTGGAATTCGTTTTAGGGCAACAGCTAAGGTAGTATCCTAAAACAATAAATCATTGCACAAGTATTATAATACTATATATTAAATCTTAATTAATTTAGGTTAACCCTAATTAGGCTAATTAAACTAGTAAACCTAATTTCTGGTCGAGGGGGTTTACAACATACCCTCCTTAGAGCATTTCGTCCTCGAAATTAAAATAGACATATAGAAAAACTGTTGAATGAAATAAGTACTATCACATACCTAGGCCTTCGAAGAGATGGGGAAAACGTTGCCGAATATCGTCCTCTCGTTCCCAGGTTGATTCACCTGGTGCATGATGCCTCCATGAGACACGAACTAGAGGGATAGTCTGGCCTCGCAGTACCTTCTCGCTTCGGTCTAGGATCTCTATCGGCTCCTCCTGGTATGACAAGCTTGGACCAACGGTGATCTCAGTGTGGTCAAGCACATGACTCGGATCAGGTATGTATCTCCTCAGCTGAGATACATAGAAGACGTCATGAACTCCTTCTAGCGTCTGCGGCAAGGCCAATCTGTAAGCAACTTCTCCGACGCGCTCTAGCACATCGAAGGGTCCGATGTACCTCGGACTCAACTTCCCTCTGCCTCCAAATCTGATGGCTCCCCTGGTAGGTGAAATCTTCAGGAACACATGTTCTCCCACCTGGAACTCTAGGGGTCGTCGATGCACATTAGCCCAATGCTTCTGCCTGTCCTGTGCTGCTCGTAGATGCCCCTGGATCTTCTTCACCTTCTCCACTGTATGGACGATCAACTCTGGCCCTAGAATCTGCCTCTCGCCTACATCGCTCCAACATACTGGGGAACGACACTTCCTACCATACAAAGCCTCATAGGGAGCCATCTGAATGCTCGCCTGATAGCTATTGTTGTAGGAAAATTTGACCAAGTGCAAGTGGTCCTCCCATGAACCGCTGAAGTCAAGCATACATGCTCTCAACATATCCTCCAGCGTCTGAATGGTGCGCTCGGATTGTCCATCTGTCTGCGGGTGGTATAAAGTACTGAACTTAAGGCGGGTACCAAGACTCTCTTGCATACTCCTCCAAAAGTACGATGTAAACCTCGTATCCCGGTCAGACACGATACTGACTGGCACTCCATGCAATCGTACTATCTCCCTCATGTGCAGGTCTGCCAAGACTTCCGTAGATTGCCCAACCCTGAAGGGTAAAAAACCAAGACTCTCTTGCATACTCCTCCAAAAGTACGATGTAAACCTCGTATCCCGGTCAGACACGATACTGACTGGCACTCCATGCAATCGTACTATCTCCCTCATGTGCAGGTCTGCCAAGACTTCCGTAGATTGCCCAACCCTGAAGGGTAAAAAATAGGCAGACTTGGTGAGTCTATCTACGATTACCCATACGGCATTGCGACCACTAGGACTCCTCGGGAAACCCGTGACGAAGTCCATGGTGATGTGTTCCCACTTCCACTCGGGAATTGGGAAATAATTACATTAGTCCTGCAGTTCTCTGTTATCCAGCCTTGTCTTGCTGACATACCAAGCATCTTACCACGAATCTCTCAATCTCTCTCTTCATCCCTTGCTACCAGTAATGTTGCCTTAAGTATCGATACATCTTCGTACCCCCGGGATGAGTAGATTAAATCGAGCAATGAGCCTCGGCCATCAACTCTTGGTGTAGGTCGCCTCTCGAATCGTATAGGCGATCTCCACACCTCAATATTTTGTCTTCGTGAATCCTGAGTCCTGTTTGCATGTCGGCCTCTGTCCTTTCTCGCAATCGTCTAAATCTCGTATCTGTAGGCAATGCTGCCTTGATCCTCTCAAGAAATGTGGACTGAACCTCGAGACTGGCCATCTGTCCATCCATGCCTGGCATTACAATCTCTATCCCAAGCTCCTGGAGATCCTCTAGTAATTGTCGCTGCGTCGTCAAAAGTATGCCATGGGCTTCCTGCTTAAGGCATCTGCTACGACGTTCGCCTTGCCAGGGTGGTACTACAACTCAATGTCATAATCAGTCATCAACTCTAGCCAGCGTCTATGCCTCATGTTGAGCTCCTTTCGCGTGTAGACGTACTTCAGGCTTTTATGATCTGTGTAAATCTTAACACACTCACCATAGAGGTAATGTCTCCATAGCTTTAGTACAAATATCACTGCAGCTAGCTCCAAGTCACGCGTCGGATAGTTCTTCTCATGAACTCTCAACTGTCTCGATGCGTAGGCTATCACCTTGCCGTGTTGCATCAGTACACATCCCAATCCGCTCCCTGACGCATCACTGTACACTACAAATCCTCCTGATCCTGAGGGTAGTGTCAAAATCGGTGCTGATGCCAGACGCTTCCTCAGCTCATCGAAAGCCGCCTGACACTCGTCGGTCCAGATAAACTCTTCGCCTTTACGCGTCAGTCGTGTCATAGGCGCAGCTATCCTCGAAAAGTTTTTCCACGAACCTCCGGTAATATCCGGCAAGTCCGAGGAAACTCCTAACCTCTGTAACTGATGTAGGGGTAGGCCAGGTCTCTACTGCAGCTATCTTCTCCGGATCAACTGCTAGTCCATCTCCGGTGATTATGTGTCCCAGAAATGGTACTCTATCCAAGCAAAACTCATATTTGCTGAGTTTGGCGTACAGCCTCTCATGTCTCAGTGTCTCCAACACGATTCTGAGATGCCTCTCAGGCTCCTCCTGGCTCTTGGAACATGTCCAGATGTAGTCTATAAATACCACTACGAACTTATCCAAGTACTGGTGGAAGACATTGCTCATTTGGCTCACAAATACTGCTGGTGCTTGGTTAAACCAAACGTCATGACTAAAAACTCATAGTGTCCATACTACGTCCAAAAAGTCGTCTTAGGAATGCCCTCTCTCCGTACCTAGATCTGATGATAGCTGGATCTGAGATCGATCTTCAAAATACATATGCGCCACTTAGCTGATTCAACTGTACCGTCCCATTTTTCTTCGGCATAATTAAGATGGGTATTGCCCCATGGAGAAACACTAGCCCGACCGAAACCCTTGTCTAAGAGATCCTCCACGACGGACCCACAACTCAACCAACTCTATCGGTGCTAGTCTGAAGACAGAAAAATTAACTGGCTCGACTCTTGGAGTCAAGTCTATAACAACCCGATCTCTTCGTCAGGTGGCAGGCCTGGAAGATTATCTAGAATCACATCCTTAACCCTGATATAATATGGTGGTATACTGGTTCACCTCATGCGTTGTATACTCCTAAGGTAGATGGGCACCATGCTCCCAGGCTCTCTGAAGAAACTCAAACTCAGGGTAATCCGGTGGTCTAAGGATGACACAACCACGACGGCAATCAAGCATTGCGTGGTATTGGTTCAACCAATCCTTGTCTAGGATAATGTTATAGTCTAGTCTTAAACCTCAAAATAATTTTTCCCGTTCTGTTTCCAACATCAATCCTCAAAAGAACAATTTTCGTGCCTAAGGTATAATTATCTTCCCCTCAAAGTTTTCCCTAAAATTCTATTCCTCGAATTTTTTCTTTTCGTTATTCATCTCTCCAAGTCACAAAGTGCAATAATGGTATCACTCAAGCACATTTCTTGAAATCAGATCATTATCTTCCAATTGAGAGCCTAAAATTTTATCTTCTCTAGTCCATAATATTATTCTTGATATTGCTATAATATGCAACCACTAGTTTCTAGCATCGGGCTATGCATTTCCTTAGACTATTCTAGGCCATGATCAACAATCCTTCCAGCTCTTAGTACTTCCAAGATCACTGCTACCTCAAGCACGGGTAGGGTACTACTGGGTCCAACTCTCTTGCTACCCTTTCATACTAGTTCTAGAATCCAAAGAACCCTTCAATCTATCCTGATAGGGTAACATTCTTCTCATAGAAAGGTATACAAATTCTGTCTCCTGTCGTCTGGTCTTCGATCTTCTTCTGGAGGGAAGTCATCAGTCATGAGCATTCGTCTCCCCGAACAATAGGGGACGAGGAACAAGGATGGCGATATTGACGAAGATTGAACGAATGTAAATTGGAAGTCCAAGGGCGATAATCACATACCAGAGGAGTTTTAAAATCGGTTATGGATTGAGATCTTATTCCTATTAATCCTAAGTTGCAGGCTCGTTCGGTACAGTAACGTAACCGAAACAATTTGCTCAGAGGACCTGCATGGGCCACCACTAAAACCATGTCACGCCCCAGTCCCAAAATCTATGAGACCAGACACGTGGCAATGGCCAGCTGGTACGACTCCGTAGGACTTTCCAATTTAATGGACCCGACGAAGTGCACTTACGCTGTCCATGGTCAAGTGATCCAAGTAACAATCTATTTCTAATATACAACAACTAATTCTAAATCTCAATCCAGGGTAAGTAATCTCAAGAAAGAACGATACGCATCATCAGTCTGCAGCCCAATAACACATCCGTTCGAATAGACCAGAAGAACAATATAGGTCTATAAACACTAGGCTATATAAGCAGAATAAAATGGAAGGAATACAAGACTGAAATAGCTAGAAATATAAATATACCTGCAATGATGTCCACACTCTATTAGATCAAGTATCCTGCAACCGCACAAGCAACCTGGAAGGGAACCAGGTCCTCAGAGGGACGTAACAAGATACAAAAAAATATATGCCATAAAGTAAGTACTGAGTAAATAAAGGGGGGTGTGCTAACCATCTAAGTGAATGCAAATTTAAAGACCTGGTAGTACGCATGGGAATGTGTAGGCTCAGACATATGCTGACGTAATTCACCAATCGTCGGGACTGGCTAGTATATGCCACATATGCCCCCGGTTAAGGGCATTGATGCTATCCCCATCTCCGAAGAGCATGGTAACTCGCTATAATTCCCATCTCCGAAGAGCATGATAACTCGCTATAATCTCCATATCCGAAGGGCATGGTAACTCGTTATAATCCCCATCTCCGAAGAGCATGGTAACTCGCTATAATCCCCATATCCGAAGAGCATGGTAACTCGTTATATATACTGTAATCCCCATCTCCGAAGAGCATGGTAACTCGAGTATATATCAGGGGGGGTATCCCATACGCCTACTAGATGTCTTTTTCGCCCAATGTAGATGTACAAATCATGAAAACGACGTGGACATCTCATACTATGATGCAAGTCTCTATGAAATAAACAACTGAGCTACATACCGCTACACGTGTTGCTCATACTGATGGCCAGTCGCGCATGAGGCACGCGTCCCTACATGAACTCACTCTGTGACGTGTAATGATACGTGTCAAGGCCTGGGAAGTTATATCAATAACTTCACAACTTTAGGTGGGTCTACTAGACACTAAGTCAGATACTACTCCTAACGTCAACGCCTTCGTTGACTGCACCCGAGTCTGCTCGGACGCGCACATTTATATAATGAATAAATATGTAATCAAATATAATTGAATTTAAACAGTACAACAAGGCAAGGTATACTTGCCTGTCCCGGCTAGCTGCAAAATCCAAAGCCCTGCTCCTGATGCCTCGGCAGTAGTGTCCAGCAATCCTATATAGGATATAGTAATGTCCAAATTAGTCGCTATAATAGCACGACTAGGACACACTGTCCGTATCTACAACTGACACAGGGTCGGGGCTGTATGTATATATAGCTAACACTATTATTTATATATACACTAAAGCATATTTAAATATATTAAATAATATATTTCTTTATTAGTACAAAAATAATATTTATGTATTATTTAGCAATACACTGGTAATTATGTTATATTCAATAAATACATATATATGTATATAATAGATAATATCCATAACATCATTTATTTATACATATTCATATATAGTATGGTAACTTGAAATATATACATTTATATACATATATATTAATATATATACATATTAGGTATTCAAATAAAAATAGGGTATTTAAACTCATGTATATATATACTATGTATATACATACATTTTTTATTTATAAAAATACGTACTTATATATTTATATTATATACAAAATATACCAAAAATAGAAATACAGTATATACACAAAAATAATACTTGATTTCCAAAATGTATTTAATATTATAGATATTAGATTATTTTATATTCTTTGTATTTTAAAAATAACATACATACATACATACATACATACTTACATACTTACATACATACATACATACATACATACATACATACATACATACATACATACATACATACATACATACATACATACATACATACATACATAATATAAATTAAAAAGAAATAATTATAATATATAATATGGAATTTATACAGGAATATAATAAATATAAATACTGTTAAATACATAAAATATATTATATAGTATAAAATACGTATAAAAATACGATATATAAGAGACTCACCTATATATAAACTCGCAACTGTAATTACATGTATAAATCTTAATAATTACACATAAAATATTGTACCTTATTGCTCGACAGGTCGAGGGGGTCGAGCTGGTCAGTCGTCGCCGGCGGGGGTGGCCGGACGGTGCTCCGGCGAGGCTCGGGGAGGTCGCGGGCAGCAGCAGTAGTTGGGTATAGGTCCTTGCTGCGGGTCCGATTTCACCTCGATGCGGCGGCGGCGGCGGCTGAGATTTTGTGGGGTGGTGGAGGACTGGACGGGGAAGGGTTCGGCCAAGTACGGCGGTCGGAGTTGCGGTGGTGGCGGAGCACGAAGTCGAGGGGTGTTCGGCTGTGCTGTGCGGGCAGAGAGAGTTAGGATCGGTGCGGGCAGCTGGGGGTGGCTGCCGGCGGCGTCGTAGCCGGGTGGCGGTGGCCGTGGGTAGGGGAGGGTCCGGCGAAGGGGTCGGTTTAGGGTGGTGGCGACTGGTGGTGGCTGGTGGCTGTGGTGGAGCTCGGGGATGAGGGATTAGGGTTGGCTGGGTGGTTGAGCTTGGTTGGGAGACTTAGGGTTTTAGTATTTGGGTTTGGGTTTTTCTCTCCTTTAATGAGTAAATAAACATGTATATGTAGGAGAGAGAGTGAGGGGGGGCTGCCTAGGGATTAGGGCCGGCTGGACCAATATTTTTGGGGAGTGGGGTTGTTCATCAAGATGAGTTGAGGGCTAGGAATAGGCCATTCAAATTATAGGGTCATGATGGGTTCCCAAAAAGGTGATGTAAGGACATGAAAATGGGGGGAAAATTAAATGCTCATGGTTGGTCATGACCATTACTTTTCTCCATGATGGTTTGGGCCAATGAGAGGGGGGCACCTCATTGCAATTTTGTAATTAGGCCCCTGACAATTTGGTATTTGCACAATTAATTTGCATAAGGGATTTAATGTGACCAAACACCATGTTTGGTGTTCCTCATTGGACCATGATGGTGTTTGGTGTTTTGTATGAGGCTTGTGGGTGTGCATGTGGGTTTGGGTTGGATTTGGGTCCAATTTAATTTAGGTTAGGTCTCCACATTAATTAATTCATAATTAATGTAACGGTGTTTCTAATTTAATTTAATTAAAAAATTGGGAGTCTAAATTGGGTTGGACAAGGGTCATTGGTGTAGTAGGCTCAGTGTACAATATTATCGTGATCTGGGTTGGTCAAAACTGGTTGAGGTTAGGTCTCAATTTTGATTGGAACGAACAACGAACGTAATTACGCAAATTTAATAATTTGCGCACGGACGTTTGTAACGACTTTTGTGCGTCTAAAATCAGGCACAAAAATCGGTATTCGGGATTTGTTCCTGGTTCAATATGATGGGTTTACAGGTCTAGGTCAAATATGTGGAATTTGTTTTAGGACAACAGCTAAGGTAGTATCCTAAAACAATAAATCATTGCACAAGTATTATAATACTATATATTAAATCTTAATTAATTTAGGTTAACCCTAATTAGGCTAATTAAACTAGTAAACCCTAATTTCTGGTCGAGGGGGTTTACAGACTACAGGGCACTAAATTCCATAACCATCAAGAACCGGTATCCCTTGCCGCGTATTGACGATCTGTTCGATCAGTTGAGTGGTGCTCGTGTATTCTCAAAGATCGATCTCAGATTTGGTTATCATCAGATAAGAGTATGGAAATAGGATATACCGAAGACAGCCTTCAGGACCAAGTACGGACACTATGAGTTCCTAGTTATGTCGTTTGGTTTAACCAACGCGCCATCTGTGTTCAAGAGTTTGATAAACAGATTCTTCCATCAGTACTTGGACAAGTTTGTGGTTGTGTTTATTGATAACATCTTGGTATACTCTAAGAGCCACGAAGAGTACAAGGATCATCTCAGAATCGTACTGGAGATGCTCAGACAAAAGAAGTTGTACGCCAAGCTCAGCAAATATGAGTTTTGTCTAGATATGGTGCCTTTTCTGGGATATATCATCTCGGGAGAAGGACTTTCAGTTTATCCGGAGAAGGTTGCTACAATAGAAACTTGGCCCACACCTATATCAGTTGCGGAGGTAAGAAGTTTTCTCGGACTTGCTAGATATTATCAAAGGTTTGTGGAGAACTTCTCAAGGATTGCAGAGCCTATGACGCGGTTGACGTGTAAGGGTCAGGAGTTTGCATGGACGGAGGATTGCCAGAAGGCCTTTGAGGAGTTGAAGAGACGATTAACGACAGCACCGATCTTGACTCTTCCTTCAAGATCGAGAGGATATGTAGTTTATAGTGATATGTCAAGCAGTGGACTGGGATGTGTTTTGATGCAGCATGGAAAAGTTGGATTATATGAGAAATGCTGCAGGTAGTGTGGAAGAGTGGTCATTTGGTTATGACACGACACGGGACATATCATAGACCCTAACCCAAAGCCGAGACACGACACAAACCCTATCCCTATCTGAGTTAATTAGACGTAGCCTTGGGTATCAAGTGAGGTATTGTGCAGTGCACACTTGTGTACAGTGCAGTAAGGGTGTGTTTGTGTGGATATCTCGGTGCTGCGAACACTAACCCTATCCTAATCCTAAATCGGACACACACACACACACATACACACACGGACACTAACACTAACCCAAACTCGGACACGCGGACACACTAATATGCATACACCAACCCTAACACGGACACGAACATACACACATGTTTGTATCATGTCACCTCATGATACTTATGGTAAAATTATAGGACACATGGATATAAAAGGTTAGGACACGATATCGAGGATAAGGTTGTAAGCATTTTATCGGACACGGACACACGTATACATGTTAAGTGTGGATATCCAGTAGTGTATCAGTGAGTGTCAACTATATATCCTGGACCCAAAAAATTGATACTAGATATCCATGACTTGACTTTTCAATTTGAAAGTCATGGCCTAAACAAATGTCAAGTGTGGATATCCAGGATACAGAGTTGACACTCACTGATACACTGCAATATGAGAATCCAGAATACAAAGTTGAACGAAGAAGTTTCAGTGCTAGGATTAGGTGTATCAGTGTATGTACTGTATTCCTGAGTATTCTTATGTGTGTGTAGACGAGTAGACTTGTGACATGTACTATAATTTAACTATTTTCTTGAATGATGTCTATTCATCTTTGCATATCTGGAGTATCATTTGGACAATATACACTACCAAATATTCATATGAGTATATACTTGAACGATGTCTATTCATCTTTGCAGAAGTATCTAAAAATAAAAATGAATTACTATCTGCATTATCGTTCGTGGATATACAACCGCCATCCTGATGACATGTGCGGTGTACGGGATAAATTCATAGAGGGTGTACAACAGTTCCTACAGCTCGCCAAGGCGTTTCCTCAGTACATGGACAGTACCAAAATTAAGTGTCCATGCGTGAGATGTCGCAACTTAAAATATCATCCATAAGTGGAAATCATATATCATTTATAGTCGAAGGGTTTCACTCCGAATTACTATCAGTGGACCGCGCACGGAGAACTTGTATCCTTAACATCGGAGTCGGAGCCTTATGTGAAGCCGTATATGGATGTCCACGACCATGCTGCTTACGACGAAGGGTGGATGAACATGGTGTTTGATGAGACGGGGCATAGTTTCGATCCGAACAATCACGATGCTGCTGAGGAGGCACTGAATCTCGATGCTGCAAAGTTTATGGAGTTGGTGGAGAATGCAAGGACTCTATTATATCCTGGTTGTGAGGATCATTCACCTTTGGAGGTGGTTACAAGATGATTGAGCATCAAGTCTAATTTTAATATGTTGCAAGAATGTTATAACCGACTGATGGATTTGATTATAGAGATCTTGCCAGAGGGTACAAAGTTGCCTAAAGACTTCTACCGATCTAAGAGGATGGTAAGATCGCTCTGGATGGGATACGAGAAAATTGATGCATGTCGCAATGGGTGCATATTGTACTACAAAGATGACAAGGATGAAGACTCGTGCAGATTATGTGGTGCAGATTATGTGGTGCAGATTTTGCTTCGGATCCGCATAATATCCAGATTTTGAGAGTATCCAGATTGAGAGTATCCAGATTTTGCTTCGGATTGGGGCTCTCCTCCGACGGTTTTACCCCATTCGAACTTTCGGGCTCCAGTATTCGTGTTAGCCTGTGATCATCACTTCGTACAATCTACCATCTTGGATGTGCATAAAGACTCCGTATATGTTCCTAACCGTTATTATCCCAGATCCGAATAATCCAAAGAGGAACATCGATGTGTATTTATAGCCTTTGATAGATAAGTTGAATCAGCTGTGGAAAGTAGGTGGCAACAAGTACGATGTTTCTAGAAAGCAAAATTTTCAGATGAGGATAACACTCATGTGGACCATCAACGAATTTTTGGCCTATGGAATATTATCAGGATGGAGTACTCATGGTCGTCTCTCATGTCCATATTGCATGGACCACACTAAGGCTTTACATTTGAAACATAGAGGCAAACTGTGCTTCTTCGATTGTCATCGATAATTTCTACCGAAGGATCATCCGTACCGGAGGAACATGAATGATTTTCGTGTGGGCATTGTGGAGAAGGCCAATCCACCGCCAAGGTGGCCCGGATACACGATATGGGAAGAGATAAAAGATTTACCAAGTTCTATCGAAGATCCTGCTAAGGGGTACAAGTGTGACGGATTTGGTTGCACCCATAACTGGACGAAGATGAGTATATTCTGGGATCTGCCATATTAGAGCACATATCTGATCAAACATAACCTTGATGTCATGTATATCGAGAAGAATGTGTTTGATAACATAATTAATACTGTAATGGAGGTAAAGGGGAATATGAAAGATAATCCGAAGGCCAGGTTGGACTTAGAATAAATATGTAGACGTCCTGCATTGCATTTGATAGAGGAGGGGAATGGAAAGTTAAAACAGCCTAAGTCAATTTTCTCACTGGATAAGGAGGATAAAGAAAGACTTTGTAGGTGGATTCATGATCTAAAATTTTCAAACGGGTATGTGTCGAACTTGAGAAGATGCATCGACCTCAAGGAGAACAAACTGGCGGGTATGAAGAGCCATGATTGTCACATATTCATGGAGAGGTTAATTCTGATTGTATTTTAGGAATTCTTACCGTAGGTCGTTTGGGATCCATTGACAGAGCTCAACATATTCTTCAGAGATCTTTGTTCTACTAAGTTGCTCGTCGATCGTCTAGAAAAGCAAGATAAGGCTTTGCGGTAACACTGTGCAAGCTCGAGAAGGTGTTTCCTCCTGGATTATTCGACTCCATGGAGCATTTGCCAATTCATCTTTCCTATGAGGCATGTGTTGGTGGTCCTGTTGGTTATCGATAGATGTACCCGTTCGAGCGGCATCTGAATCACCTAAAGAGAAAGGTGAAAAATAAGGCACGGGTTGAGAGCTATATTTGTGAAGCTTATGTTCTCGAGGAGATTACAAACTTTTGCTCGACGTATTTCAAATCTCGTGTTGCTAATAATCGAACGAGAGCTCCGAGAAACGATGACGGATATCAGGAATCTAATGATGCAATACTGAAAGTATTCAATACGTCCGAAAAGCCTTCGGGGAAAATGAAGAACAGATATTTGAATGACGATGAGTTAAGGGCTGCTCAGTTGTATATATTACTCAATTGCGATGAGGATGAAGTGGAGAAGCTAGAGGGGTAAGTAATTAATACGTCCATGTTTATGTCATCTCAATGTAATAGTACATGCGCACCTCCGGACGAGACGAGGACGGAGATTTGGGTTGACAGTACAAAGTAAGTCAATTAGTTGGTTTAGCATCAAATATATCGTGTATTTCTTTATTCATCATATATTCACTTTTTTGATAAAAATAATTATCTCTGTATAGATATCGTCCCTCGTCGGTACAGAGAAGCCTGGGCCACTTTTTGAGGTACAACTATGGTGGCCCTTGGATCAACTACTCTGATGCTCCAGATGAGAGAAAGGCGTTCTGGTTTGTGCACTTCAAGGTAAAAGTATATTATATCAATCTTCTAATTTATGCATATTATATAACTTACTAAATTAATTCTTGTAGAAAACGTATTTCTATCCATCGAACCGGGCCGAGTTGATCGAACAGATATTTCCTGCCGTTGCCGCCAAGCTGATCAGTGATGCTCTGGATGACTAGAAGGCTCATGATCACGAAGGAAAACCAATCCAAGGTTGGATAATGCCTGAGCAGTGGACTGCGATAAGGGCTAGATTCGATGATCTGAGGTACAAGGAAAGGTCTGAGAAGGCTAAGGCGGCTAGGAAGAAGGCAGCAAAGTGGTGTGGTGTCTCGATTCCGATGACGGAACATTTTTGTCGTTTGGTATGTTGTTTATTTCAGATATATTATTTTAATGCAAGTACAATAAAATGGTAGTAGGATAAAATATTTAACTTTATTACTAAATAATATATTTTTAACTGGTACAGAGGGTTGAGGATGCCAACATGGTGATCGTCTTCCTGGCCACCCATCGAAAGGGCGAGAATCTCATTGATGAGAGGGTCTCGCAGACCTATGTAAGTATTACTTTACTTTGTATTAATTTTAATATAACTTAGGAAATATGCAAATAAATATCCATGTAGTTAGTAATAAGTACCTTAGACACATTAGCAATTATCGAGTATCCAAACTTTTCTAGGCCGAGTATCTTAGGCTGCGTGAGCAGACGACTGCTAGTGCGCCTACAGCGGGAGAGACTGGTACTTACTCGCAGCCCTCTCCAGCTCCGTCGGCGGACGAGCTGTGGGTGACAGCTGTTGGGGGTCTCCAGAGGGGTACGTACTACGGTACGGGATCCTATGGCGCCCTTGTTGCGACGCAGTCCTCTAGGGCCTCCACTGCAAGTGTGCATTCCCCACATCCCTTGCAGGTGTCGGCCCGAGTCCAGGAGACCATTGACCGTCAGATTGTGTCTCTCCGTGACGAGTTGCTGTGAAGGATGGAGGAGAAGTCCCTGTCCCAACCGCAGGCGGACGATGCGACGCTCATCACACAATTTGATACGCTCGAGCGCAGCATCATGGAGCTCAGGGATATGATAACTAATCTTAGAGCATCGAAAGAGCGCAGCGTGACGGAGCTGCAGGCATCACAGTTGTCCATGGACGAGAAGCTGACGATGATGCAAGATTCAATGGTTTATAGCAGTACGAGGCTGTTATCTACCATGGATTCATACAACCATCGACTAGCAGCGTTAGAGCAGATACGTCCTTCTAGTGCGCCTTCATCGACACAGACTCCACCAAAGTCACTGCCTTCCCCATCAACATTGGTGTCGATTTCACGGGAGCAGTATGATTTGTTCTTCTACCTGATGCGCGCCGGTGGTCATCCTCTTTCAGATCCGCAGTAGTCCTAATTAGGATAGTTTATTGGTTGTTTGTGTTTTGACCTATGATATTTGATCATTTATGAATATTCTTTATTTTTGAGGCTTTCAAACTTTATTTCTTGCACTCAGTTGTGTGGATATTTATTGTATTCTTTACGACGAGATTTTTTTCGGACTCGGTTTGTAATCCCAATATTTTATTTTCTTCAAATTTTATTATATTATTCATATTAAATGTATGTTAATTTATCGGTGTTGAGTGTTCCTGTCATGCCCCAGTCCTAAAATACGTAGGACTAGGAATACGTAACACGTCAGTCGTATGTATACGAACTCCAATATATGGAAACCATATACACACGTACGCTGTACATGAATATCCAATCCATAGTGGTAATATATGTCACAACAAGTCACACGCAGTTCTATATCTCATCCACAACACAAATAATAGAATAATGGAAATCAATAACTGAATATCAAAGAAGCAGTCTCAAATAGTAATCTCAAAGTGCAATAGTCGGGTGGAAACAAATCCACTGCAAATCGACTATAATAAACTACTAAAGAGAGAGAAGAATAAACTCTAATATAAGAATAAATGTCTAGAAAAGAATAGCAACTAGAATCTTTAAACAGCTGCAATGAATCACATATAATCAGAAGGTAAGATCTCCTCAGACTGATAGGTAGCGTCAGGTCCAGGTCCATACTCCTGCGGGTACTCCTGCTCACCTATATCTGGAAGGGACCAGGTCCTCAGAGGGACGTAACAAGATACAAAAAGCACATGCCAATAAAGTACTGAAAATAAACATCCATTGGGGTCGCCTAACCGTCTAAGTGAATGCAGTTAAGAACACCTTTCCCCACAAGTGAGCTATCTGGCTGAAAAACTGGGATTTGGCATGGTTCTCTATTGGAGATCCAGGGGCCTAAAAAGGCACGACGACTTTCGAACGCCGGAGGCCCGCCTGATAATAATATAATATATAGTGGTCATCACCACCAGTATCTCCGGCGGAGAATCCTGGCGCACAATAGATAAAAGTGCAAATGAGCTCAAATGCGGTACTTGTTGTTCTCCCCACCCAATGCTCTAAGCATGTCATGTCCATGACACAATAAACCTCTAATAACCGCCAGGTCTACTAGCATGCAAAGTTTCTATTGGCAGTTATCCCTATCCGTCGCACGACCTATACGTACCAGTGGCCAGCCGAGTACGCAAGTCCGTGTCCTACATGTGACTCACACTCGTGTAAGAGTAGTGTCATGGCCAATAAAACATAAATGCCTCATGAAGATGGGGTAGTCTCATAAAATAGGTCCAATACATATATATAAATAAAAATATAGTACGACGACACCGTCGTTGCACCCAAGTTTCCTTGGACGCGCAGTTTATATAGCAGTTAAAATAAATGAACTAAATAAATAGAAAATAAACATGCATGCCTCATATGGAATGTAAATACAGTACAATGGCAAGGTATACTTGCCTGACAAGAAATCTGTAAAGTGTACGCGCCCAAATGTCAAGGACACTGAACCTGGAACTAAGGACTCCGAACAAACGTCTCCGGATGCTGAAATAAACATCACCAACATTTCCGGAATGAGCAAAAATAGCTAAAAAGCACATCCCTTTCGTCCAATTTGGACACAGGGGCAAAACGGTAATTTCGGGTAAAAGTGGGGTCCATGTGTGGCCCACTTTGCACCGAAAAGCGTGCCAAGGGTAACAGTCTCTAAATGGGACAAACTATAGGTCAAAAAACTCTAGATGTCAATACGAACCCAACGGTATGTCCAAATGTGGATTCCGATGGGCCGAACAGAATTTTGCCCAAAAAGTCAACTGTGGGGCCCGCCAATTGGCGATTTGGTCAACCGTCTCAGAATCGCGTAAAATTTGGGTCACAGGGCCAGCGCGTTTCCACGAGTCCAGTGGCGCAAGTTTCGTCGCAATCTGACAAGCGTGCAGAAAATATGCGCGAGTTCCACAAAAGTTGCGATACGGTGTGTGTCCGCGGATACGGTCCGATTTTGGCGCACACACGCGTCCGAATCAGTCCCCACGAATTTTTACGTGTCCGGTTAAGCTGCGTGCACCATTCGATACACTTGGCACACGGCGGGGCGGTCCCGTTTGGTGGGGCGCGCTCCGTTTTTCAACTTTTAAAAAACCGGAAAAAAGTGGGTGCGCGCAGTTTTGTGACGAATATAATTATGTCTACAGCAACTAATAGCATAGGGTTATTTTACAGAAAATAAACTAGGTCAGGTATTCTACAGGTATCAAAAAGAATCACCGAATTCGGATCTCTGTGGTGGGAGATACGAACTCGGCAATATGGGTGGTCATTCTGGAATTCTGCGATTCCAGAATTGGGTCTGTTCGTCCACTTTGGACGCTGTTTTTCACCTAGGGGCACACGTTTTCCGAGGTTGGCTATAAAACAAATATTGGAGAGGGTTAAGGGGTGATCATACCTATGAAGACGGAACACCGTTTGGTCGAGCGAGTCGACGGAAAATCACGCCGGAGCGAAGGTGCCTCGAGTGGGAAACTGCAGTTCGCGAGGTCGGCGTCGACGGGATGATTGGATGGCTTGGGGGCTTCTCTGGCTGCGGTGACGGCTCTAGATGGGAAGAGGAGGTCTGAAAATATTAGGTTAGGGTTTTTGAGAGCTAACTATATATATATATATATTATATATATTAAGAGAGAGGGTGAGCGGTTGGATGGTTGGCCGCTGAATGGGAGTAAGGGTCGGGTGGATTAATTCGGCTGAAGGGGTCATAGGTGGACGGGTCTCTGGGAATGCAAGCGCTGAAGGAGTTAAAACAATTGCTAAGGAGTCAATGCAAGTTGGCTGTAGTATGTTATTATGGTTATTATTATATTATTACTATTATCTTTTCTTTTCCTTTCTTCTTTTTATAAAATATATATATACATATATATATATATATATATACTCATAAGAAAATTTATAGATTAGGGCATTGCACACCGTTAGGCTAGCAACAGCTCAAGGGGTCTCCTACATGGAATAAATTCCGAAAAATTTCTGATGGTCCCATAAGTCATCTAAGTGCCCGAACACCTAACATAAAAATTATTAAAAATCTATTTCTCATATTTAGACCTAATTACTACAATTTAATTAATAAATAATAAATAAAAGGTGTATATAATTTTCTAGGAAGGGGTTTTTACATTCTACCCAACTTGTAAAAATTTTGTCCTCGAAATTAAAATTAAGCCACGATAGAATGCAAGGATGGTATAAGATATAAATTAACAATGTAAATTCATACCTTGGTCTACGAATAGGTTCAGAAAACGCTTGCGCATGTCGTCCTCGCGCTCCCAAGAAGATTATCCTGGCGCGCCATGCCTCCATGCTACGCGAACCAAGGGAATAGACTGGTTCCTCAATACCTTCTCTCGACGATCAAGGATTCCCACGGGTTGCTCTTGGTATGACAAGCTCGGCCCAATGGTGATCTCTGAATGGTCGAGAACATGACTGCCGTCTGCCACATATCGCCTGAGCTGCGACACATGGAATACGTCATGTACTCCCTCCAGTGAAGGTGGTAGCGCAAGTCGATATGCCACCTCTCCAACTCTCTCGAGCACGTCAAATGGTCCAATATATCTTGGACTCAATTTGTCGCGCCCTCCGAATCGGATGGTGCCTCTGGTCGGTGATATCCTCAAGAAGACGTGATCGCCCTCTATGAACTCCAAGGGACGACGATGAAGGTCTGCCCACTGCTTCTGCCTGTCTTGCGCTGCTCGCAAGTGTCCCTGAATCTTCTTGACTGTCTCTACGGTGTTGACCACCAACTCGGGTCCCAAAATCTGACGTTCTCCCACGTCACTCTAACACACAGGAGACCTATATTTTCTTTCATACAATACTTCAAACGGAGCCATCTGAATACTCGCTTGATAGCTATTGTTGTAAGAAAACTCTACAAGATGTAGGTGGTCCTCCCATGATCCTCCGAAGTCTAACATGCAAGCCCTCAACATGTCCTCCAAGGTCTGAATAGTACGCTCCGACTGCCCATCTGTCTGCGGGTGGTAAGATGTCTAAACTTCAGACGAGTACCAAGACTTTTTTGCATGCTCCTCCAAAAGTGCGATGTGAAGCGCGAATCTCTGTCCGATACTATGCTGACCGGTATGCTGTGCAATCTCATGATCTGCCTCATGTATAAATCAGTTAAAGCTTCTGTAGACTGACACACTCTAAAAGGTATAAAATGGGCTGACTTGGTGAGTCGGTCCACTATTACCCACACTGCATCTCTCCCACTTGGACTCTTGGGAAAACCCGTGACGAAGTCCATAGTGATGTGCTCCCACTTCCACTCTGGAATCGGAAGTGGTTGCAATAATCCTGCTGTCCTCTGGTGCTCCGCCTTCACTTGTTGACATACCAGACATTTAGCTACAAAGTGAGCTATCTCTCTCTTCATCCCATGCCACCAAAAATGCTGTCGTAAGTCACGATACATCTTGGTGCCTCCAGGATGAATAGAATAGATCGAACTATGAGCCTCTGCCATCAGCTCCTGTCGAATCTCTCCATTTGGAACATAAAGACGATCAATACATCGTAATGTCCCATCCTCGTGAATGCGCAATCCGGTCTGCTCTCCAGCCTTTGTCATTTCCTTTAGTCTCCTGAATCTGGCATCTGTAGGCAAAGCTGTCTTAATCCTCTCTACCAATGATGATTGAACTTGTAAGTTGGCTAGTGTCCCATCTGCTCTGGGTACTATCACTTCAATGCCAAGCTCTTGTAAGTCCTCCAAAAGTTCCCTCTGTACTGTCAAGAAGTAAGCTGCTGGCTTCCGGCTTAACACGTCTGCTACTACGTTAGCCTTGCCTGGATGATAGTGTAGCTCTATCTCAAAATCTTTTATCAACTCGAGCCATCGACGTTGCCTCATATTTAACTCCTTCTGCGTAAAGACGTACTTGAGGCTTTTGTGGTCTGTATAGATCTCCACTCGTTCTCCATATAAGTAATGTCTCCATAGCTTCAGGGCAAATACAACGGCTGCAAGTTCCAAGTCATGAGTCGGATAATTCTTCTCATGTACTCGTAACTGTCTAGATGCATATGCAATCACCTTGCCATGCTGCATCAATACGCATCCCAAGCCTTTCCCTGATGCGTCACTGTAGATCACGTAACCTCCTGATCCTGACGGAATCGCCAATACTGGTGCTGTAGTCAGTCGCTTCTTCAACTCTTCAAAGGCTGCTTGACACTCGTCAGTCCATATAAATTCTTGATTCTTACAAGTCAGACGAGTCATAGGTGCCGCTATCCTTGAGAAGTTTTCCACGAACCGTCGGTAATATCCAGCAAGTCCAAGGAAACTTCTCACCTCTGCTGCTGATTTAGGAACAGGCCATGTCTCAACTGCTGAGATCTTCTCTGGATCAACAAAAATACCATCTCCTGTAACAACATGTCCAAGAAATAAAACTCTGTCCAAGAAGAACTCATATTTGCTGAGTTTAGCATATAACTGCTCTCTCCTCAAAGTCTCTAGAACAATCCGCAGGTGCTCCTCGTGCTCCTCGTGGCTCTTCGAATAGACAAGTATATCATCTATGAAGACGACCATGAACTGGTCCAAGTACTGGTGGAAGACTCGATTCATCAAGTCCATGAAGATCGCTGGAGCATTGGTCAATCCAAATGGCATGACCAAAAACTCGTAGTGTCCATATCTTGTTCTGAATGCGGTCTTCGGAATGTCCTGCTTTCGTACCTTCACTTGGTGATATCCCGATCTCAGATCTATCTTCGAGAATACTTTAGCTCCACTGAGTTGATTAAACAGGTCATCAATGCGTGGCAATGGATATTTGGTCTTCACTATCACTGCATTCAAGGCCCTGTAGTCAATGCACATACGCACTAACCCATCCTTCTTGGGTACAAACAGCACTGGTGCTCCCCAGGGTGATGCACTTGGTCGGATAAAACCTTTCTCCTCTAGCTCTTTTAACTGTGCCTTCAGCTCGTCCATCTCCTTCTTCGTCAGTCTGTAAACATGCGATGCTATAGGTGCTGCTCCGGGTGCTAGTTCAATTGAAAACTCTACGTCTCTGTCTGGGGGTAGTCCTGGCAAATCCTCTGGAAAGACGTCTTGAAATTCTGAAATAATGGTATGATAGACAACATCGTCCATTGCGAGCTGCATACCATCAAGGATTTCTGTGGATCCTCGGGTAAACTCAAGTTCAGGCTGGCCTGGTACCTTAAAAAGAATGCTTCCTCCAAAGCAATCGAAGAAAGCATGGTACTTGCTTAGCCAGTCCATTCCAAGCACAATATCAAAATATGGCATATGAAGGACTAAGAGTTGTGCGTTCATCTCTCTGCCACGTATCACTATAGGACCCGTTCTACAAACTCGACTAATTGGTACAACTCCTCCTCCGGTAAGAATTCTAACACAACTAGATAATGGTGTAGAAGAAATGTTGTGTTTGGCAATAAAACTAGATGATATGAATGAGTGGGTGGCTCCCGTATCAAATAATGTCACAGCAGGAACAGTAAAAGCAAGGGTAATACCTGCTATGACATCCACCTCATAATCCAGGTCATCTACCTCCAATGCAAAAGCTTGCACGTTCCTCTGTGGTTGTCCATGTCCGGTCCTCATATACTGCTCCTCCTGAGTGGGTAGCGGTGGTCCTCTCTGAAATCCTCCTGCTGCTGGGGGTTGAGGTGCTCCCGGTCCAGTCATTTGCTGGGTTGGCTTCGGTACGGGAAGCGCTAATCTCTGAGCTGGAGGTGGAAGTGTCTGCTGCATTGGGCAGTCTCTCGCCAGGTGCTGTCCAGAGCCACACCTCATACACTGACCCAAGCGAGTCCGACAATCTCTCAAAATATGTCCATTCCTTCCACAATAACTGCAATAAGGCTTCCCCAGATTCTGGTACGGTGCTGCCCGGTGTTGCTGCTGTTGTTGTGCCAAAGGACGTCTGATAGGTCCTCCCTGTTATGTCCTGGCTGGTCCCTGCTGTATCCTTGATGATCCTTGTTGTGTCCGCAGCTGACCTCCATTTCCTCTGCTAATGGTTTCCTGAAATCTGGCCTCTGTCAGTAGTTCAGCATAAGAGACTCGGGACTGCGAGCTTGTATAATGTTGAAGCTCCTGGGTCAGTCCTCGATGAAATCTCTTAGCCTTAGCCAAGTCATTTGGTATCAAAGCATCGCCATATTTGTTGAGTCGACTAAACTCGGCATCATACTCGTCCATTGTTCGGTTCCCTTGCTCTAAGTGAAGAAACTGATCGTACAAGGTGTCCCTGACAGTGTCCGGGAAGTACTTTCCCTCAAAGAACTCCAAGAACTGCTCCCAAGTCTGGTAAGTTCCCAACTGGCGCTCCATGGATTCCCACCAGTGATGGGCATTACCATCTAGAAGCATCCGTACACCCGTCATCCATAGGTCCGTGGGTAACTGCGATGCCTCCAGTAGCTTCTGCGTGTGAGTGATCCAGCTGGTGGTCTCCTCCGGGCTCTCAGTGCCCTTGTACTGCCTTGCACCCATCTGAACAAAATTCTTTACTGATCCAACCCTAGCTCGAGGTACTGAAGCTAGTGCTTGGGCTGGTACAGTAGCATGTGCAGCCATCCTCTCCAGTGCTGCCAAAAATTCTTGTCTCTGCTCGACTGCCTGCTGCCTCTGCTCGGCTGCCTGCTGCCTCTGTTCCTGTATCATCATCTGAAAGAATTGGAACATCTGCGCTTGGCCATCTTGCGGTACTGGGACAGGTGGAAGGTTCCCAATAGGTGAAGCGGGAAGATCAGATGGAACTGGGGTGTGAGTCTGTCCATCTGGCCCCGAAAGCCTAGGAATCGTTGGGGTCCCTCCCTGAGTCTGACCATTGACTCAAGAAGTTGCGTCGCCATCGGCGGCAGTACATCCATTCTGCAAATCCATCTCTCTGCAGTTGATGTACGAAACGATTAGAAAAAGTACAGGAATCAAACAGGATGCAAGTATTAAATAGGAAGGATGAGTTTCAATCAAGCGTGGATGAGATCCTTATACTCTATTCCTATACGCAGGCTTGTTCGGTACAGTCACGTAACCCAAAATACGTAGGACTAGGAATACGTAACACGCCAGCCGTATGTATACGAACTCCAATATATGGAAACCATATACACACGTACGCTGTACATGAATATCCAATCCATAGTGGTAATATATGTCACAACAAGTCACACGCAGTTCTATATCTCATCCACAACACAAATAATAGAATAATGGAAATCAATAACTGAATATCAAAGAAGCAGTCTCAAATAGTAATCTCAAAGTGCAATAGTCGGGTGGAAACAAATCCACTGCAAATCGACTATAATAAACTACTAAAGAGAGAGAAGAATAAACTCTAATATAAGAATAAATGTCTAGAAAAGAATAGCAACTAGAATCTCTAAACAGCTGCAATGAATAACATATAATCAGAAGGTAAGATCTCCTCAGACTGATAGGTAGCGTCAGGTCCAGGTCCATACTCCTGCGGGTACTCCTGCTCACCTATATCTGGAAGGGACCAGGTCCTCAGAGGGACGTAACAAGATACAAAAAGCACATTCCAATAAAGTACTGAAAATAAACATCCATTGGGGTCGCCTAACCGTCTAAGTGAATGCAGCTAAGAACACATTTCCCCACAAGTGAGCTATCTGGCTGAAAAACTGGGATTTGGCATGGTTCTCTATTGGAGATCCAGGGGCCTAAAAAGGCACGACGACTTTCGAACGCCGGAGGCCCGCCTGATAATAATATAATATATAGTGGTCATCACCACCCGTATCTCCGGCGGAGAATCCGGGCGCGCAATAGATAAAAGTGCAAATGAGCTCAAATGCGGTACTTGTTGTTCTCCCCACCCAATGCTCTAAGCATGTCATGTCCATGACACAATAAACCTCTAATAACCGCCAGGTCTACTAGCATGCAAAATTTTTATTGGCAGTTATCCCTATCCGTCGCACGACCTATACGTACCAGTGGCCAGCCGAGTACGCAAGTCCGTGTCCTACATGTGACTCACACTCGTGTAAGAATAGTGTCATGGCCAATGAAACATAAATGCCTCATGAAGATGGGGTAGTCTCATAAAATAGGTCCAATGCATATATATAAATAAAAATATAGTACGACGACACCGTCGTTGCACCCAAGTTTCCTTGGACGCGCAGTTTATATAGCAGTTAAAATAAATGAACTAAATAAACAGAAAATAAACATGCATGCCTCATATGGAATGTAAATACAGTACAATGATAAGGTATACTTGCCTGACAAGAAATCTGTAAAGTGTACGCGCCCAAATGTCAAGGACACTGAACCTGGAACTAAGGACTCCGAACAAACGTCTCCGGATGCTGAAATAAACATCACCAACGTTTTTGAAATGAGCAAAAATAGCTAAAAAGCACATTCCTTTCGTCCAATTTGGACACAGGAGCAAAACGGTAATTTCGGGTAAAAGTGGGGTCCATGTGTGGCACACTTTGTACCGAAAAGCGTACAAAGGGTAACAGTCTCTAAATGGGACAAACTATAGGTCAAACAATTCTAGATGTCAATACGAACCCAACGGTATGTCCAAATGTGGATTCCGATGGGCCGAACAGAATTTTGCACAAAAAGTCAACTGTGGGGCCCGCCAATTGGCGATTTGGTCAACCATCTCAGAATCGCGTAAAATTTGGGTCACAGGGCCAGCGCGTTACCATGAGTCCAGTGGCATAAGTTTCGTCGCAATCTGACAAGCGTGCACAAAATACGCGCGAGTTTCACAAAAATTATGACACGGTGTGTGTCCGCGGATACGGTCCGATTCCTGCGCGCACACGCGTCCGAATCAGTCTCCACGAATTTTCACGTATCCGGTTACGCTGCGTGCACCATTCGGTACACTTGGCACACGGCGGGGCGGTCCCGTTTGGTGGGGCGCGCTCCGTTTTTCAACTTTTGGAAAACCGGAAAAAAGTGGGTGCGCGCAGTTTTGTGACGAATATAATTATGTCTACAGCAACTAATAGTATAGGGTTATTTTACAGAAAATAAACTAGGTCAGGTATTCTACAGGTATCAAAAAGAATCACCGAATTCGGATCTCTGTGGTGGGAGATACGAACTCGGCAATATGGGTGGTCATTCTGGAATTCTGCGATTCCAGAATTGGGTATGTCCGTCCACTTTGGACGCTGTTTTTCACCTAGGGGCACACGTTTTCCGAGGTTGGCTATAAAACAAATATTGGAGAGGGTTAAGGGGTGATCATACCTATGAAGACGGAACAGCGTTTGGTCGAGCGAGTCGACAGAAAATCACGCCGGAGCGAAGGTGCCTCGAGTGAGAAACTGCAGTTCGCGAGGTCGGCGTCGACGGGATGATTGGATGGCTTGGGGGCTTCTCTGGCTGCGGTGACGGCTCTAGATGGGAAGAGGAGGTCTGGAAATATTAGGTTAGGGTTTTTGAGAGCTAACTATATATATATATATATTATATATATTAAGAGAGAGGGTGAGCGGTTGGATGGTTGGCCGCTGAATGGGAGTAAGGGTCGGGTGGATTAATTCGGCTGAAGGGGTCATAGGTGGACGGGTCTCTGGGAATGCAAAGTGGGTCGGGTCGGGTCGTTGCACTTGCGCCGTTTGAATCGGCTGTCCGCTTGAACGGAACGGATCATTACAGATAGCACCTAACCAACACAACAATCCAAGATAACAAAGACTAAAATTTCAATTCTCTAACACGAAAATCACAAGAAAAAATTCTCAATATTAATCAAATTATAACGATGAGCTTGTCTTTACTATTTTACAAGGTTCCATTTATAAGAAACATCCTAAATTTTAAGAAATCCTATTAAATAGGCTAAAATATTCTAATGACGTCGCATTATGGTATTCTTGGCACATTATCTTTTCACTACTCGATTTTGGAATCTCAACTCCATAAATTGCTCTTTTAAATCACAGCATATATTCTTTTGAAGTGTTCTTTATGTGGTTCAAAATTGAAGAAAAATGATTCAAAAGAGTAATTTATAAAGATGGAATGTCAAAATTGAGCAGTACAAAATTAAGATACAAAAAACGTCCGAACGTTATAATTAAAATGTTATTAGGATAATTTTATCTTATATAGAATATGGAAAAAAAAAACTAAAATTAGAAGGAAAAAATCCGTTCAAAATCGGAATCGGCAAATCAGACGGTATGTCAAAAGTTCCCAAAAAAACATCTGCAATTAAGCATAACTTGTTCAAGGCCAAAATTTGGATGGGTCCTGTTACAACATCCATGTCGGAAGTGTTAGTTGTTTCCCAAGAATGAATCCACCATAATTTCTTTTGTAACTAAATTATCACACAAAATAAAACTTAAATTATTACAAGCCCTTGTCAAGTTACTGACCGCTGATTTAAATTCAGTTGGCTTGATATACTTTTTCGCAATTAGTCATAGTTAATCATCTTGATTAATTGGCATCAGAACACCGATCTTCAAGTAGTTCTAAGGTTCAAAAGCCTGGCGTAAGCACATCTTTCCATCAAACATTTTTGTGGTTGTTTGGTTGAATATGAATACAATTGCAGCAATATTTGTTACAAAGTTTATAATAATTTTATTATTTGGTTGGCTGCAAATGAAAATCATAATATGATAAATTAAAGACACAATAGATACATAAACTTTTAGAATATTTTTTCTAGTCAACTCTAATTACAATAAGTGGTTATCGATTTTCAATTACAAACAACCAAACATCGTCTTTATGGAACTATTGTTACAATAATCACCTTTCCATGCATGATATTTGTTATAGCATTCATTAGTAGTTGAGACTCTCAAATACAATTTGGAGTCCAAATATTCAAAAAAAAAATATATATATAGAAAGTTATATTTGTATGAGAATAGTAGAAAATAATAAAGTGAGTTTCTGTCCCAAAGATTGTGGGGTCAAAAATTGATGTAAAAAAAATTAATATAAAATCTAGAATCTCGAAAATTGGACTCCAAATTGGGACTTACTGTTATACAAAATGAGTTCATAGAATCTAGAATATAGAATATATAAATTGGGAGGTCCAATCTTTATCACCTATGGTTGGGATGACAACGAAAATATAAAACTTGAAACTAGAAATGAGACTTACTATTCCACAAAATAAGTTTCTACATTTTAAATTTAGAACCTAGAATATGTATGGACTTTACTGATGTCCTTAGAACAAACTAGTACGGAAGAACTCAAAATTATTGCTCTACTATTTCCCCAAATAGCAAGGCAAATAGCTGTGGATAAGGTGGATATACTTCCTGAAACTGAACGAACAGAGGGACAGTTGAGCCAAAGCAGGGCAAGCATCAAAAGCTCCACAGAAAGAAGGGAAAAAAAAAAGAGAAAAAAAGAAAAAGAAAGAAGAGAGAGAGCTACCAAAATAGTGTTTCCCACTTTAGTGCTACTCCCTTTTCTTTTGTAGCCTCCACCACCACCTGCACTGCACTGCACTGCACTGCACACCACTGACTGCGACCACCTGAACAGTAGCACCCTGTCCACAGGACATGGAGTTGTCCTCTCCAACTCTGTTCTTGTTCACCTGGTTCTTCAATCTTCTAAAGCTTCATTATTACTTTCTTGTACTTACTATTCAGTAATCAAGACAGGGGCCGCGTGTTCTGGAGATTATCATAGTTTCTAGCTGGTACTAGCTTGAGCTAATCAACGTTTAGATTCTAAATTTTATATCAGCTTAGAATTTAAGTTCTAACATATTTGAAAACTTTGGACATTGATTTTTTTTTTTCATTATATCCTTCTTTTAACATATTTGTTTGTTGTCCTTCTACTCATGCATGTTCAGGATATAATAAGAAACAAAAAACAAAATAAGGATCCAAAATTTTAATTCGGATACGTTAGCACTTAAACTCTGCTGATATAAAAACCAAGTTTTTTATTTATTTATCTTTAGTTATGTTCTCAGACATTTTAGTGATACGAGGTGGAATTTGTTCCCTCCCTTCTGTTGTCCAGAAGAAGAAAAAGAAAGAAAGAAAGAAAGATGGGCATGAACTGCTAGACTTTAGTGTAGAATAAGGTGAAAACAAGTCCTAAGAACTTAAACTGATAGTCAGTGAGGAGATCTCTGTCTTGAAAACAATGAAAGCAAACAATAAGATTGGGTACATCTTGACATTTTCAACTTGCTACGTTACTGTAGAGTAACTAAGCCTCGTAACACCAGGGAGTCCTTTCTTAAATATAAAACTAAGACAATTTTGACTGGCAGCAAAATCTTCTTATTTGAAGAACATATATGATACTGGTGTTGAAATGTATCTTGTTTTCGGTTGAACGTTCAAAAGATGATGACAATGGAATTAATAGTTTAATTTTATGTATGGTAAGGAGCGGAATCATGAGATGTAAATAATTATAACTAGTTCATAATTATTTTCTAGCTTCTCTGTTTTTTCATGTTGGTTTCTAGTTACCAAGAACAGAACAAAGATTGTCATGATCAATATTTTTACTATATATATAAAAAGCTCATGTACCATATTGGTCATGAAAGAAGAAGAATTTGTTGCTATGAAGAAGGAAAGGAATGCATCAAGCTCAACTTCCATTTCATGCTCTTACTTAAAACATTACTTATGCAACGAAACACGCATAAGATGATGTTAGAGAACAATTAATCTAACCGGCCATCACAAGAATTATTTTCAGCTCCAACTACTCCTCTAGTTGAGTACTGATGAGGGTGGTGGTGATTGGTCTTTCATGAGTTTGGGCCGAAGCGTCGGCATCCAATTCTTGACCACCACCACCACCACCACCGAGCTTCTCGAGACGGCTCTGCAGCCCCGTTTCCTCCTCCCTGAGCTTGGCATTCTCGCGCAGGACCCCGTCGTGGTCCCCCATGACGCGGTTGAGGTCGTCGAGGAGCTGGCGGTTGGCGGCGCGCAGGCGCAGCACCTGGGACCAGAGCTCGTCCAGCTGCCTCTGCTTCCTCATCCGCGACCTGCGGGCCGACTCCCTGTTCGATATCATCCTCCGCCTGCGCCTCTCGTCAGCCGCCCTCACCTGCTTCTGCTTCTGCTGCTGCTGCTGCTCCTCCGCCGCCTCGTCCGAGTTGCTCGTCGACCAGCCGGCCGGGAAGATGGCCTCAGGGAGTACTGGAGGAGGCATCATTTGTGTTGGCGGCGTTGGCACAAATATGTTGGTGAAGTTGAAAGTAGGAATTAAGTTGGTGGTGGCGGCGGTGGCGGGGAAGTCATCGAAGTGGCTTCTGTAGGAATATGGACGGATCGACGGAGTGAAGTAACGGATATTGCCGGCGACTTCGCAGGGATGCATGCTCAATTATTATATATAGATCGGATGAGTGTTTGATTTGTAGAGAAGATGATATTGATGAAGATGGAGATGGAGATGGAGATGGATTGGGATTGGAGAGGAGAGCATGGTGGTGCGCTTTATATAGTGAGGGGAAAGGCTCAGGGTCTATATTAGCTTTTACATAAGAGGCAAAATGAACATATATGCTCTTTGATGGATGTGAAGAGGCCATGCATGTATGTATTTCCATGTCAACACAATATTTCTCTTATATATGTGATCATTTTTCGCCACTTTCTGTTAGATTCAAAGTTTATTCCGGGTGATTTCTACAGCTTTATATTGGATCAATAAGCAAAATGTGTGGTAGCTTCCTATCTAGACAAAAATAACCGTATCCTTTAGATAATGAAAGAATTGATTTCAAGTGTATATATATACTCTTTTGTCCCCAGAGCCAACCTCTTACAACCTCTCCACAAGTAGAAGAATCCGAAAGGATGTGTGCGTCACGAACTCTAATCTAACTAGTATTTCCACCTAGCAGCGATTACCCACTGAATTAATATCTAACTAGTATTTTTCACCTAGGTGACGAGACGATTGCGTACTTGGAATTATATTATTTATTAGAAGGCGTCTTTTATAAGTATTATTATTGTTTGGATGTAATGTATGGAAAACGGGTTATAATCATTAGAATTGTTTCATTGTTTTCCTTGACTTTGAATATTTCACTGCAAAGTAAGTTTCTTTCAGTTGTCATTAATATATCCAGTTTAATATATCCAGTTTATGATGCTTGTAAATGATAGATGAATCGATTATTCTTTGATTGTACAAGTCAACATAGACTTATACAACATAATGTCCCAAAGGAGTTAGACTATGGGGAGCAGGCATGACAAGAATTCCTCATGTTCTTGTCTCTAACCTGGGCCTCCTCTTCCTTTCGAAAGCAGCCAGACATACTTTGATTATGACAATTTTTGGTTCTTACGTCGGATCTTCTTATTTAACATGTTTTTTTTTTTAACTAAATCATTGTGAAAACTCCCTCCGGAGTGGAGTAACTCCTCGATACCACAAATATCACATATTATTCGTCAAATAACTCAAAAGCAGCAAGGCATTATGCTCATCGTCAATGTTCATCCTCAAACCGAGGCCAGATACCAAACTTATCATTAATGGGCAACTTTTTCCCGTCGTTGAGTTTCAAAAAATCTTGAGCTTTCCCTTAGAATTATTGATCAGTGCTTCAACATCTGACACCAAAATTTTCAGGAATTCCATATAATTCTGGTCAAAACGTGCCGGCCGCGGCTGTCCGATCACGATCGGGGCCTTTGCAACAGTACTATTATCGATGGGTCCTAATTGATGCCGTCAGGCGCACGAGGTGGTGCGAGCATTAAGCTCCGTGCTGGTTGGACAACAGTGACAGGCATTTTGCGGTGGGACGCCGATGTTTTGGCGTGGTCGGGTGGTGTCGATGTACATATGGCGCTACGAGTTCATGCACATGATGATGATGATGACGATGATGCGGGTGTCAAGTTTGGGTGTGGTTACGGGTCCGACTTCGGCGTGGGGAGTGCTGCATCCAGATAGTTAGGTGAAGAGATCATTTTCATGAAGATGTCATCAATTGTGAAGGAAACATAGGTAATGTTTCTGAGAGTGAGATAGGTAAGAACAAGGGGAAAAAAAATTATTTCTAAAGTTACTTCAAAAGTTGCTCACGATAGTCCATTATGCTAGTTCATGAGACTGAAACAACTTTTACTCAGAATAATTTAAAATTTACTATGGGCTATCCACACCCCTTCTCTTTTCCACCCCAAATTCTAACCCTAATCCTAATTCCAACTCCAACCGCCGGAGGAGGAGGCGGGAAGAGGAGGAGGAGGAGGAGGACTGCCATAAATTTTAACAGTCCTAAAGATAGATTGACAGTCCGATTTTTTTCGAACTGTTAAAAAATTTGACAGGTCTAAAAAAAATTGAAAAACCACGAGTAAAAAATTTCGATGACAAGTTTATAAATAAAAACAAAAAAAATTAAACTGTCCTGAAAAGGTTTTGATGTACCTTTAGAAATAACAAAAAAAAAAGAAAAAGAATAAGAGGGGGTTAGGGAGTGGTTTTCGTTAAATTAGTACTTCACCAATAAGTATTAATATATGTTACTGGTACTGCGTGTGAGAGAGTGATGCAATTGAAGTCACTTTCTGCAAAGTGAAACAATTATTTAGGCCTGACAGAAGATCACCACCGCAATGGTCCCCCGCCCCCTTTCTGTTTGCTCAGTATATATATAATTTGAGGGCAAACCACTGGAAATTGCCACAAGGTTATGACAAAATCCACTTGACATCTTGAATAAATAGATAATCTAGCATCTTGATATTACTATTCTTGATTGGTTCTCTTTACAGTATCCTAGTTAATTTCTTAATACTAAATGACTTAAATTTTAAGTAAGTATATATATATATATATATATATATATATATCAACTTTGTTTGCCATAGCATGATCAGTTTCTAGAATTCTTTCTTAACTTATCGATTAGTTACGGGCAATGTCTGATATCATCGAGAGTTTATTATAAGTTAGCTTTCGCATAGCTCTCACCCACATATCATTCTGATAATACCATCATTTAAATAATTCTCAAGTTGTAGTTTTAACATATCAGCACTATTGTCATCTCGTATATTCAATCATTAATAGAGTTTTGTTGTGGCAAAGTATGGTGACTTGATCTACATATCTTGTGAATTAGGTATAAGAGTTTGATCGATTACAGGTGTACTATAAGTTATATATAGGCTATCAGTGGTAGCTAGGAAAGACACCTTTGAAATTGTTATATAACCTATACTCTCCGAACTTCAAGTTGACATAATCAGAAGATATAACTAGCAAACATTTGTTGCATATATATATATATATATATATATATATATATATATATATATATATATATATATATATATGAGGGATTTAGATCCTCCATTTTTATATTTTTCAAGTATTCCCATGATAACAGCCATATTTTTATATCCCCCAAGTATTCCCATGATAACAACTATTGGATCTTGTTTAAGTCATATTAATCTTAACTATTGAAAAATGAACGGTTAAGATTAGATGACTTAAACAAGATCCAACGGCTGTGAAAGAGGGGATGCTTGGGATATATATATATATATATATATATATATATATATATATATATATATATATAGCTTGCAGTATCAGTCCATACCGATCCAAATGACTGATATCGATATGATTAGGCATGTCCCGATACGATATTGATTGATATTGATCGATACCGACATTTGGGCTCTCTTTTCTGTTCAATTCGACAAAAAATTTGAACGAAAAAGACTAATCAAGAATAGTGTAAAAGATAAGTAAGGTTGTAAAAGCATGTAAAATAAAAATAAAAAAACTTATCTATCGCATATAAATCAATCGGCAAGGGTGACTATTATTTTATTCAATTTTAAAACTATTAAGAAACAACACTCATACCAGAAAAAGTCAAATTAGCGACGTTTAAAAACGTCGCTAAATGACGAAAAAATGTCGCTAATCACATTTAGCGACGTAATTAGCGACGTTTCAAAGAAGTCGGAAAAAAAGCAAGTCGCTAAAAGAAAAAACGTCGCTATGCCGACGTTTTTTAGCGACTTAAATGTGTCGCTAAAATTAGCGACGTTTAGCGACGCCGCGTCACTAATTAGCGACGTTAATTAACGTCGCTAATTAGTGACTTATATAGCGACGTTACAGCGACGTCTTTAATGACCTGACAATACTGCCATGTCAGCAATTTACAACGTACAACGACGTTTTTAGCGACATGTTTAGCGACATCATTAGCGACGTGTATTAACGTCGTTAATTAGCGACGCATTTAGCGACGTGTCTACACGTCGCTAAACGTCGCTAAAACGTCGCTAATTTTACAGAAAAAAATAAAAAAAAAAGGATTCTGAATTGTGTCCAAACTATTATTCCTGCAGTTTATTAAATCGTAATCAGTACAAATAGACCCGGAGCAACCCTCCATTGAATTTATGGGTTTGCCAACCCCCTTGGGTTGAACACTCAACACCGATAAAATAACATATTTAATATGAATAATATAATAAAATTTGAAGAAAAGAAAGCATCCAGCAAATCTCATCGTAAAGAATACGGCAAATATATATCCATACAATCTCATCCTAAATAATAAAAAAATACAAATATCCAGCAACTAGCTATACTACTGCGGATCTGCAGGAGGCTGACCACCGGCGCGCATGAAGGATAAGAACAGCTTCCCGTAGAATCGACACCGATGTCGATGGAGAAGGCAGTGACGTCGGTGGACTCTGTGTCGATGTAGGCGCACTAGAAGGCCGTCCCTGCTCCAAGTCTGCGAGTCGCTGGTTGTAAGAATCCATGGTAGATAGCAGCCTCGTACTGCTATGAACCATTGAATCCTGCATCATCGTCAGTCTCTCGCCCATCGATAGTTGTGATGCCTGCAGCTCCATGATGTTGCGGTCTGTCGAGGCTCTAATATCATTTGTCAAATCCCGGAGCTCCGTGATGCTGCAGTCGAGCATATCGAATCGTGCGATGAGTGTCGGATCGTCCGCCTGCGGCTGGGACCGGGGCTGCTCATCCATCCTTCGCAGCAACTCGTCACGGAGAGACACAATCTGACGGTCAACGGCCTCCTGGACTCTAGCCGACGACTGCGAGGGCTGTGTGGAATGTGCAGCTGTCGGGGAGGCCCTAGATGACTACGTCGCAACCAGGACGTCATAGGATCCCGTACCGTAGTACGTACCCCTCTGGAGACCACCACCTACGGTCACCCACAGGTCGTCCGCCGACGGAGCTGGAGCGGGCTGCGAGGAAGTACCAGCCTCTCCAGGTGTAGGTGCACTAGCAGTCGCCCGCTCACGCAGCCTAAGATACTCGGCCTAGAAAGGTTTGGAAACTCGATAATTGCCTAAGTTATATTAAAATTAACACAAAGTAAAGTAATAGTTACATAGGTCTGCGAGGCCCTCTCATCAATGAGATTTTTGTCCTTGCGATGGGTGGCCAAGAAGACGGTCACCATGTTTGCATCCTCACCCCTCTGTACCTGTTAAAAATATATTATTTAGTACTAAACTTAAACATTTTTTTTCCTACTATCATTTTATGGTACTTACATTAAAATAATATATTTTAAGAGAAAAAAATATACCAAACGACGAAAATGTTCCGTCATCGGAATCGAGCCACCACACCACTTGGCCGCATTCCGCCTAGCCACCTTGGCCTTCTCAGACCTTTCCTTGTAGCTCGGATCGTCGAATCTAGCCCTCATCACAGTCCACTGCTCAGGCGTGATCCAACCTTGGATCGGTTTTCCAGCACGATCACGTGCCTTCTATGCAGAGTGTGTGCACACCAGTGTAGGTACAATATTTTGTAGGACAACAGCATGCTAGATCCTGGTAACTATAGCAAACCCAAATTCCAGCCTAGGCAGAATTGTAAAAGAACTCATCTGGATCGATTTAGAATTGAATTTAGTTCATATTATATTACAAAAACAAAGAACAACATTTTCTTCTCAGGAACCTGCCAAGGCAGAGTTTCTGCCACTGCGCTTAGAACAAAACAGGATGCTGTTAGGTATGCTTAAACTATGATTTTGTTATGGAAAAATAAATTCATCTTCACGGCATATTAAGGCAAAGATCAAAAAGGCAAACATTCATATTCTGAAGATGTTCAAAACATCTATAGGGCAAGATGATAGTATGCATTCCTAACAATAATCACTGATTCAACACTTTTGGGAATAATAAAAGCCTACAAATTCATGATTCCGGAAAATTCAGAATACCTAGTGAAGTTGGTGAGAAAATTGGTGAACTTTTTCCCAAGAATTATATATAAACATTGGCAATTTTATAAAAACTAAAAACAACTGAAATCCGTGTCCCATTCAGCAAACTCCACGACCTTAATTGAAACTGGCCCAAGGCTACTTCAAATTTAAGAAGCGGGTTGATTAAGTGAATGATCCTGTACTCATTCTGAAATATTTATGCTGGGAACACAAAATAAACTGATGCTTAATAGGTTAAAAGGTCAGGTTAGCGGGTCAGGTTCTGATCTAAACCAAGGCTCACAGTGTCGATAGGTATCGGAAGCGATATGCATCATCCACATCATATTTTGGCCTGATTAGATATTGATCCCTACTGATACCATCAGATACTCTGTCCAGTACATACATTGAGCCATATTTCCAGTCAATTCACTAAAGAAAAACAAAAAGGAAAAAAGAAAAAATGTATGGCAAAAAATAGTATCGAAATAATGATTTCGTCGTGTGCAAGATCAAACATGCTTGGCATTCTCCCTTCCTTTTTAGACTACCATAAAATCCCTCTGTCCAGAGCATAAGTGTAGTTTGGCCATTTTGTCCGCCCATGCCAAGGAAAGAAGGCACCACGAAGTAACCTCCACAGAAAATGGTTTGATATTGAATTACTAGCTTTGCTTGCTCAAGAGAGAAAAATATCTGTGAACCTTGTTCTTGCATCAGAAATATTCTTGCGTTCAAAATATTCCATAGCAGCTTCGTCATGCTAACTTTCATATAAAGAAAATTCGTTTAATCTCATCACATTTCATATCTCCCTCGTATACTCTCGTTCTTATATCTCCATATTTGTTAATAAGCAACTTGACAACCTAGGTCACTAGTCGTGTACTCTTTTTCTTCATTCCTTAGGACTCAGTCTCATTCCTCCCTTTTATCTAATAATATGGAGGTTCTTAAGATAAATTATTAACTTCACTATATTTCTCTACAATATCTTATCGCCAATGACAGTTGGTGGATATTACTTTTCTTTTGTTGTAAGCGACATGTGCGAACAAAATGACCATAATACCCTTGTTATCCCTCCACACACATACACACCCCTTGTTTGTTTCGTGTTTCTTGCTAAACCTATTCTAAAAGTCAACATTTATATGCTCACCAATTAGTATGGTACCATCGTTAAAGAACATAACCAAGAAATGTCATTCTAAATACTGTGTACATTCATGCATAAACATTACCAAGTGAGGTAAGAAACTAAGAACTTAATGATGGTCCCTAAACGTTGCAAAGAGTGGTAAGCACTTAATGACGTCCTTGATGAAAACCTACAGTGAAGGAAATTTGTACTTAATGTCTTCTATTCCAAATCCCTGCTTCCCATCCTATATCATATAATCCTACCTTGATATACAAGTCCTTCAAATCCTCTAAGGGTTAACATTTATTAATTCTCTTTGGAGAAAATTTTCTTTAAGAAAGCTAAATTCCTCCCTAATATGCAAGTAGTAAAAAGTCGTTCACTATCAACAACTACTAAATAAAATTTTGATATTCTGTACAAATCCCTCCAACATATTTTACACCAAATTTATTCATACTATTTATGTGGAAAATTTATAAAAATGAACTTTTGAAGGACAATCTTACCAAGCATGTATAACCTTATCAAACTAAAATGGCTAATATATTATATATATATATAGGGTCCGGATCGGGCGACCCGTTTCCGGAGCCCCGCAAAAGCCCCGCGCCCCGACACCATATACGCACTACACACCTTACTCAAGAACACATATACGCACTGTTAACACAAGGACACACTGTCATAGAGTAGTGTTCACTCTTGCACACTCCTCACAAGATCCAGTATACACCATCTCCGCACTGTTAACACAAGGACCCAGGTCAAAAAACCTAACCCTAACCCTAGGTCCTGATCAGTGTGTGTGTGTGTGTGTGTGTGTCGTGTCTGTGTCTGTGTCTCTGTGTGTGTGTGTCGTGTCTGTGTCAGTGTCACATGTGTGTCCTGTGAGAGAGAGAGAGTTAGGGTTTACCTAGAGGAGGAGGAGGAGGAGGAGGAGGAGGAGGAGGGGGGAGGACGCGGCCCGAGGGGGGAGGACGCGGCTGGAGGGGGGTCGCCGGGAGGGAGGAGGGGGCGCCGGAGGGAGGAGGGGAGTCGGAGGGGGAGGACGCGGCCGAGGGGGGTTGCCGGAGGGAGGAGGGGTCGCCGGAGGAAGGAAGGAGGACGGTTTGAAATTTGGGAGAGGGAGAAGGAGAGATCGAAGAAAATGGAGGGAATCAGCCATAAGTAAAAAAATTAGCGACATTTTAGCGACGCCAATAATAACGTCACTAATTTAGCGGCGTTTTAGCGACGTCAATAACGAAGTCGCTAATTTAGCGACGTCTTAAACGTCGCTAATGACGTCACTAAATGGCCAAAATATATACGTCGCTAAATAACGTCGCTAAACGTCGCTAAATAAAACATATTAGCGACGTTTAGCGACCTAAATTGAACTTATAGCGACTAATCTTTTATAAACTGAATAAAAGTCGCTAAACGTCGCTAAATGTCGCCAATTAGCAACGTCTAGCGATGTTTTCACAGGGAGTCGCTAAATTAGCGACGTTTTTACATGGAGTCGCTAAAAAACGTCGCTAATCCCGCTTATTCTAGTAGTGACTGAAAATACTTAAAATTATTTTTACATGTATGAAATATATTTTCTAAAATGTTAATAATTTACTTGTAATTATTTTTTTTTTTCGATACAAAAAAAATACTCCGATCATAAACTGTCGATATCGTCGATTCTGATACTCAAAGGAAATTGTCTGATACCGATGTTGCATGTCATATATGTATGTGGACATGATCACGTGTCATGGGCAAAGTTGGGATAAGAATCTTAAAGTTTTAATCGATCATATATATTTGGATGGTTGCATCAATGTTGATTGTAAAGCAAATGAGAGGTGTCAAAAAAGAACTTAGAATTTCAGTGAGTCATGCAGTTTAAATAGCTTCTTTAAAAAGGTTCAGACATCATGCATATGGTTCCTGGTATATACTAAACTTAGGAGGCTCAACCCATGAAAGCTAGCAAAGAATTTCATTCTACGACGAGTCAGAAACAACTCTTAACAAATTAGTTCTAAAGGACTGCTTATTGATTTTGTGAGTATAACTCGTTTAGTACCTAACATTATCCAACTTTAGCATGTCTACTTTTGCTCATAATGAAATTCTAGCTGCAGCTGCTCCGCAGTGCGCACAAAATAAAACATATCGAATTTTGAGCATTTAAAGACATTTGTGATGTGATTCTGATACATATACATGAGCTATATATAATCGAGTAATATATGTGAATTCGAGAATCAGAATTTTTGTACTGTGAGTTCGATTGCGATTGGATATGTTATCAAGTAGGTAGCTAGAGTGTACAAATAGGTGGTCTTAGCTTTTCAATAAGTTCATATAGCGGATAAGAATTTCCAAGAATAACTTTAAAAAAAAAAAATACTTACCAATAATACCTTACATAACTTTTTGCAGAATTGTCACACTGACATCAGAACTGAGTTGAACCGCAATCCTCAGATTAATTAGGAGAAAGATTTGCAGAATATTTCGTGTTCAAATCACAAGTCGCGTAAAGTTTTCAATTCTTCAATAGGGACCTATGTCTCCCATTCATGTATGATTTGGTTTATGTCGTTCTATTTATTTATTTTCGAATTCTTTCGTGTAATTCATGAGGACAAGATTCATATTGTCATCTTCGTCACTTTATGTTTGGTTCAGCGAGACAAAACAAAGTGAAAAATCTAAAAGTTAATATTCTACGTACATATTATAGTGAAGTAGAGCAAAGTAAAAAAAAAAATTAGTTGGGTGCTTTGAAGAAGTGGAGGTCAAATTAGAGGTAAAAATTTTTAAATTTGATATTTTGTTGGTTGTTGAAATTAGTGAAAAAAAATATAATTTTTTGTTGACATGAATAGTAATTATATTTTTGTCAAAGTAGAAAGGAAGTGGTCCTCCAAGCAAACACGCGAAGTAAAAGTTGAAACTTTTCACTTCTGCGTTCCACTTCGGAGAAAAAAAACTCTGATGTCAAAACTCTAATTTTGTGGCAGACAAATTTACTGTTCATGTCAAATCACAGTAAATCTTGTCTGCAACCAAACAGATGATATAGTATAAATTTTAGATTTGGGTCACTTACGTACTCCAAATTCGTAAAACAAATAGTCCCTAAAAATAATTAATACTAATAATATTAAAAATGGAAAAAAATCGAATTATAAATTGTAAATGGGAGAATAAATATAAATAATTCTAAAAAGATTAAGATGTACACAATTTTACTGTTATTTTTTCTTCTATCAAAAAATATGGTTATTTAGTAATAGGATCTTGTGTATATATATATATATATATATATATATATATATATATATATATATATATGAAAATTAGAGTTTAGATATCCAAAATGTCCGATATTAGATTTTGGATCTTAAAATCACTGTTCACTAATCTACGTGAACGATGATTTCGAGACCCAAAGTTTAATGTCGGACACTTTGGAGACATAAAATCTAATTTCAACTATTATGTGAGACCTTATTACTAAATAACCTAAAAAATTAACAATACCCAAATCTGACTATATTTTAATATTTATTTGATGTAATAGCTTATGTATTGTTCATGTACAACATTGTATTAATATTATAAACATGTAGACTTCTGCATGTGGGAAAATTTCGTTCAGAGCAACGAAAATAGTAAAAATCCCACTCAGAGCATACAATTTTAAAATTTTCAAGAACAACATCATAACGTCCTTTGGAAGGTCGTTTTACGCTTTTCCGTCCGCTCCCATTAGAGTAAAAATAAAAAAACTCCGTTAAAAAAATAAATATTAAAAATAAATAAAAAAAGAATGGAAAACGTCCTTTGGAAGGACGTTTTTCTAGGGAAAACGCCCTTCCAAAGGACGTTTTCCATTCTTTTTTATTTATTTTTTTGTCTCTCCTCTCTCTCTCTCTCTCTCTCTCACCCACTCTCACTCACTTACCCGTCCTCTCTCTCTCTCTCTCTCTCTCTCTCTCACCCGTCCACTCTCTCTCTTCTCTCTCTCTCTTCTCTTTCTCTCTCACTCTCTCTCCTCTTCTGTTCCCGCTCGTCCCTCTCTCTCCTCTCCTGTTCTCCTCTCCTCTCTCCTCTCTCCTCTTCTCCTCTCCTCTCTTGTTCTCTTCTCCTCTCCTGTTCTCATCTCATGTTAGGAAAAGAGAGAGAGTGGGAGTAAAAAAATAAAACTCTGAAGCAATGGGTCCCACTTTTTTATTGAATCGTTGCAGGAAGAGATAGCAAGGGTGAGAGAGAGAAAACAGAGAGTGAGTGTGAGAGAGAGCGAAAACGAGAGAGTGAGAGAGAGATAGCACACAGAGACAAAGAGTAGAGAGAGAGATAGAGAGATAAGCGGGAATGAGAGTGAGAGAGAGAGAGAGAGCACACAGAGAGTAGGGAGAGCGAGGGTGAGAGAGAGAGAGAGAGAGAGCGAGAGTGAGAGTGAGAGAGAAAGAGAAGAGAGTGAGTGAGTGAGTGAGTGAGTGAGTGAGTGAGAGAAGAGAGAGAGAGAGTGAGTGAGAGAGAGAAGAGAGAAAGAGTGGACGGGTGAGTGAGTGAGAAAGAGGAGAGAGAGAGTGGACGGGTGAGTGAGAGTGAGTGGGTGAGAGAGAGAGAGAGAGTGGACGGATGAGTGAGAGTGAGTGGGTGAGAGAGAGAGAGAGAGAGAGAGAGAGAGAGAGAGAGAGAGTGGACGGATGAGTGAGAGTGAGTGGGTGAGAGAGAGAGAGGAGGAGAGAGAAGAGAGAGAGAGAGAGAGAGAGAGAGAGAGAGAAGTGTGAGTGAGAGAGAGGAGAGAGAAAAAAATAATAATAAAAAAATAAAAAACGCTCATTGGAAGGACGTTTTTTCTAGGACGTTTTTTCTAGAAAAAAAGTCCTTCCAATGAGCGTTTTTTTTTTTTCTTTTTTCTTTTTTTTTCTAAACGACATTGGACGGAAAAATATAAAACGTCCTTTCGAAGAACGTTATGATGCTATTCTTGAAATTTTTTAAAATTCTATGTCCTAATTGAAATTTTTTGTATTTTTTCTGAACGAAATTTACCGTAAAAAAAATTATACAAACAAATAACCAAAAATACAAAAACTAAATCTTACTGTTGGAAATTATTATGTACAATTAAATATTAAGTTCAATCTATCATTTCTCAAGATGGTCAATTCATGTTTCCCACCTTGTTTTCCTCATTGATAAGGGTGAATCTAATACCCAATACAAATGATGTGGACATTTGTCTTCATGTGTGGAGGTGGATAACAAACTGTATGCAACATCCAGACCATCCCATCATTAGGACAAGAAAATCTCCCCCTATGGTCTTTGTCTTTAGGATTTCAATTTCTTTGTGCAATGTCATTTCCAAGTGGAAGCTACAATTACCGTGCTCCACTTACATGGCACTTCCTCCTCCATTCATGTAACTAGTGTCTTTCTAAGAGAGCATGACACGTTTCAATACTTAAATCCTGAGCTCATAGAGGCTCCAAACAAATTTTCAAAATAACCTCCATATTTAATATAAAAAATAATTAAAAATTAAAATTATTCTTGTGGTCAAGATTTGAACTAAATAACTTCTTGAGTGTAAGACTAATATATTAACCACTATACTATAATTATTTTATGTTAATCACTACATTATAATTATTTGTTTATAACTAACAAGTTATGTCTTAATTTTAGGATTTTAGTAAATATGGAATCTGAAACGGGTGCACTCGGTACACTTGTTCAGGATCGATCCTGCTTAAATAATTTTAGTCATGTAAGTTTGTCTTGGGGGACTATTAATTACCTCTCTTAATTTTCTTCTTGTCTTCGTTAATGAGAGAATATATTAAAAGTATAGTTGAAAAAAAAAAAAGGTGAATTTTTTTCTTTTGGGTTTTACTAAAGTTTATTTATTTACTTTGGATACTTCCACATTGCGATGCTCCCCAACTCAGTTTACTTTGGACACTTTACTTTTGAACTTGCAAAAGAAGACTTAGAGGCATCTGCTTCCGTTATTTTCTAACCAAAAAAAAAAGAAAAAGAAAAAAAATATTAGCACTTCATGGTGTATTTACGATTCCTCTCTCGTCAACAAAGTCATCTCCAACATCTGTAACTATGCTACGTCCTATGTAGAAGAGAAAAAATATATATTTTGGATAAAATTGGATTCATGCAACATTATATTTTTTTCCCTAAAAAATTCATGCAAATGAATTTGAACCCGGATGGCTCTGGATCCATTTTCATGAGCGGAGAGATCAGTAATGTTACGTCGAAGTATTTGAATCTTTGATTGCTCTTGATTCCATATCGTAGAGCTTGCTATAGCCAAAAACAATAAAAAAATAAAAATAGATTTTGAATTCCTTATGTATGTTTGATAAGGTCTAAGATCGAAAATTGGAGTAGGGAATATGGCAGTTTCCCACAACGGTAGGAAAGTCCCTTACGATTTTTTTGGAAATGTTGATTGGGTGCATTAATTACAATTTTTTTTCCGATAATATCCTCGATGACATCAGCTTAATTTAGGTAATAGTTAGGCATCATGAAATCAATGAAATAATATTTATGAAAAGGTAAACAAATTAACATTTATAGTAATATCCGAACCAAATACGGAAATAAAAAAAACGAAAATTTTCATCCAGAGAATCCGAATTTATATAAATTCTGTCTAAAGCATCGAAGTTTGAAAAATTATAAAAAAAAAATCAAAACGTTCATTGGAAGGAAGGTCGTTTTATATTTTTAATATTCTTTTCTCATCGTTCATTTTCTCATCGTTAACAGACGTTTAACGGAAAAAATAAATAAATAACATCCTTAGGAAAGACATTTTCTATTTTTTATTATTTTTTTGCCTCTCAACTCTCTCTCTCTCTCTCTCTCTCTCTCTCGTTCTCTAGTCTTTCTCTCTCATCTTTCTCTCTCTCTCTCTCTCTCTCTCTCTCTCTCTCGTTCTCTAGTCTTTCTCTCTCATCTCTCTCTCTCTCTCTCTCTCTCTTTTCTATCTGCTCTTTTTCTCGCTCACCCACTCTCTCACTCTCTTTCTTTCTCACATCTTTTTATTAAATTTAAGAAATTTAATGAAATGAAAAAAAATTCTAGAAATTTTTTTCACTTTTTCTTACTACAGAATTTTGAGGAAAAATATTTCGATCTTTTTTTAGAGAAACAAATTTTTTTTTAGGAACAAAATATTCTGATTTTTTTAAATAAATAAAATTATATAGAAAGAAAAAAGAGAAATAAAATTATACAGACAAGGAGAGGATTATTTGATTTACTCTATAAGATTATATGTGTTTCGATCTTTGTTTACTGAAATCCAAACAAAAAAGAATTAACTTCTTATTGGTTAGAAATTTATTGAAATCGATAATTATTATGATCTCCTTAATATTATAAATTGGTTCTATCTAATATTACAAATGTCTCTCATATTCTATTGGTTATCCAATTAAGATTTTTAAAACATACATTATTCACTTAAGATTTTAAAGAATTTTAAATAATTGAAATTTTTTCTTAACGAATATCATAGGACTTTATTTGTATAAAGATTTCAATAAATTATTTCAGATATGAGTTCGATTGAGTACTTAAAATTTTCTTAACGAATCTTACAGACTTTATTTGTATAAATATTTCAATAACTTCTTATGGATTAAAAATTGGACATATGGGACGCGTGTGCTAAAAAAAATATTGTATACGAAACACGTGTACCATGACACTAGTGGTATTTGGATTACATAAAAAATATAATTTTAATTCTCTAAAAAAAGATCGAAATATTTTTTCTCAAATGAGCAAAAGTAAAAAAAAAGTAATTTTAGAATATTTTTGGATTTCATTAAATTCCTCAAATTTAATAAAGAGAGAGGTGAGAAAGAAAAAGAGTGAGAGAGAAAGAGCAGACAAAGAGGAGAGTGAGAGAGAGACCAGAGAGAGACCAGAGAGTGAGGGAGTGAGCGAGAGAGAGACGTGAGAGAGAGAGAGAGAGAGAGAGAGAGAGAGTGAGAGAGACTAGAGAGTGAGAGAGAAACGAAAAAAAAAATAGAAAACGTCTTTAGGAAGAAAAATTCTTCCTAAGGACGTTTTCTATTTTATTATTATTATTATTTTCGTTAAACGTCTGTTAACGGAGAGAAAATGAACGATGGAAATATAATATTAAAAAATATAAAACGTCATTTTAATGGACGTTTTGATGCGTTTTTCGTAAATTTTCAAACTTCGATACTTTAGATGAAATATATATAAATTCGGATGCTCTGGATAAAAACTTCCGAAAAAAAGATTAAAATTTTCGACTAACATATTTCCAAACAAACCAAAGTTTTTTTTTTGTGATGTCCGGTGATGCGCATGCATGGGACTTTGTGTACACTGAGTTGCATGTCATTTAGGTCTATTGTCCCACATCTCTTTCGCGATTTTATCCTAAGACTGTCCGTCTAACCAGAAATGTTATACCTTTTCTCATTGACCACAATAGCCATTTGAAAGTTAATTCTAATAATACAAAACATCTATCCAAACATGAGGTAAAAGTCATGGTGTCTATTGGGCCAGCCCGACCCGGAGTCCAATTTGACCGTGTTTGACCGATTTCGGGCCGGGCCGAGTTTAGCCTGGGAGAGGAAGCGGGCCGGGCCGGCCCGGAAGGGAGGGGAGAACCCAGCCCGAACCCAGACTTGGATAGCTTCGGGTCGGACGGGCTGAATGGGCCTGACCTGTGGGCCAAGCAATTTTTAAAAAAAAAATCTAGTCGATTGTGTTATATGTTTACCTCATTTATATGTGTTTAAACACACAAAATGAATTGAAATGAGAGGTTAGGGGAAAAACTTAGAGGAAAAGTTTGTTCTCCGGGAGGTCATGGGTTTGAAACTCACCCTCTTCATTTACAAATTTATATTTTTCATGTATACGGTACCGGGTTCACCCGATTCTGAACCGGGTGAAGGGACCGGTCGGACCGGGACAAACGGACTCAGCGGGTTTAACCGGTTCCTTAAGCGGGCCGGGTCGGGCCGGGCTTTCAGACCAAAAATGTGGACCCAGTCCAGATCCAGTATATTGATGGGTCGACAGGTGTTGACCGGACCAGGTCCGGACCGGATTCCGGGTCCCCTGTTCTATTATACACTTTGAGGTAACTGGTTTTACAGTTTTTTCTGTTAATAACCGCGTCAATCAAGGTGGGTAAGTTGAAGTAAAACTGTGGACATGGAATGGGAGCAGCATTGTAGTAAAAGGTTAGTACTCCTGAGGAGTACAGTGCTAAAGGAGATAGGGAGAGGTTATGATTGGGTTGGCAGACCGGATATATAGAGAGAGATGGATAGGTTCGGGCGGTGGCATTGTGGTAAGGAGGCGACCCGATTGAATGGCAGCCTTTTTTATGTACCCTCCTTTGTCGGACACGGTCTGAGTCTCCTCCTCTTTTGGTTTGTCGGCGGGCTCGCTCGCTCGCTCGCTCGCTCTCTCTACTTTGAGGGTGTTCGTTTGTTTTGTATTTCTAGAAATTATTTTCAATCCTATTTCTATGGAAAAAAAAATTCAACATTTTTATAGCCATGTTTGGCTGTATTAGACTGAAAATATAAAAATAAAAATAAAATAAAATCTTAGGATGCGTTTGATTGCAAGATAAAAAAAATATATGTAAAAAAAAAAATTAATTTTACAAAATTATTTTTGAACGAAACAAATTCATGAAATTTTGAAAAAAAAAAATCATGGAAAGTTTAATTTGGTGTTTGATTGTCATTATTTTTCAAAAAAAATATTATTTTTCATGAAAAATGATATTTTCTTATGGGTTGGACAAGTTTTATTTTCCACCATTTTGAAAAAAAATATGAAAAATGATTCCACAAAAAATATAAGCTATCAAACGCTACTATTGGTGAAAATTTTGTGATAAAAATATTTTTCATAAAAAAGAATCCAATCAAACACAGCATTAATTTATTTAGTTTTCCATAAATACCCTTTCATGCTTTTATTACCAAAATTTACATGTTTGGAATATAAGTTAAAATTTTAAAAGTAAAATGAGAATGTTATTGTCCAAACAAAATATTCAAACAATATTTCTAGGAAAGCAAAACTATTTCCAATGGGACCTTGGAAATTACTTTCCCACAATCATAGGGATATGAAACATTTCATATTTCCTTCTAATTTTCAATCCTATACATACCTAACAAGAATAAGGAATCTAAAACTTATTCACAAACCTCAAAAACTTTAACCAAACGTCACCTGAGAGTGAGGGAATGGCATACATTTGTGTGAGGGTTCTTTGGAGCTCTCCAGGATTTTCTATGATGGATCTTGTGTTTCATCATTTTGTTAGGCAATAAGGTTGTCACCGACTACCGCTATGGACGGAAAACTTTGGCCCACATACTTCACTTGCAATTGAAGGAGAAGTCATGCACTTGCAAATACAAGTGTGCAATAATAAGAGAAATAATAATAGTAAATTTACAACAAGTATATATATGCATGTATTTACTTCAACAACATGTATGCATGCATCTATTTATTAATGTAGGAAACACCCATGTCAAGGATCGAAATTAAATGTGTTTTCAAAATTTAATTTCCGGATTTCTTAATTTCTTTGTGTGACCATGGGTGTTGATACAGCTTCCAAATTCTTCGAATTTGGACTGCTGGACGTAGATGATGAATTAAGCTTTTACAGTAGACGGTTCAATATTCGAGTGTCACCAATTCGTGACTGGGGCTAGCGTGGAGCGCGATGATGCCCCCCCTGATGTCCTACCTACAGGAAGTTCAATTGGCTAAGGTGGAGAGCTCCTTGTTAGTTCCGAAGTCAAATCAAAGTAGATGAGATCCACAAAGTAGAGACTTACATAAGAGTTCGTATCTACAAAAGTTGATGTACTGAGATCCGCACAAAAGTTTTTCTACAGTGACACACACTCTACAGAAACACTAAACCAGGAACATGTCACAAACTGACGAACCAATAAAAATGCAAATACAACAAGAATCAGAAAAACGTTCTTCCTTTTACATTCACAGACGCTTCAACGAGAATGAACGAGAACAAGAAAAGAAATACAAAGAAGAAAACTCCTTGCTGGGGTGATCAAAACCACCGGAACTCAAGGCAAGATTCGTGCTATACGACGAACTGTTCCCAGGATCCAGCAAGTTTACACGAGAACTTCTGAAACGTTTTTGGTCACCTTCGGATCACTCAGAAAACACTTTGTGGAAGGGTGCTCACTGCGGCCGCATATTGCTCTGGTGCTCTCGATTTTTCTCTCTCTCTAAAAGAAAGAGAAGCTCCTATATATATAGAGGAAAGCAGCACCTATGCGGCCTGAGAAAACTCAAGACCACATATGCGCTATCCGACACCATGCCGCATGTGTAGCCATAGCAGCATGCGTCGCCGGAGCCGTATGCGGCGCCGCCTCCGCCGGTCACACTGCACAGGACAGCGCCGCCAAGCGTCGAAAGCAGCAGCCACTGTGCACAGACACCCTCATGCCGCATACGTCGCATAAACCGGATGGCACGGATAATTATGTGCCGCCAACTGCTGACCATGTCCCCTCCACATGTGACTCGTTCATACAAACTCGCTGGACGCATAGCTCCAGGCCGCATAGTCCCAAGACGCATAGCTCCTGGCCGCATAGCGCCACGAAGCATGCGTCCGAGCAAGCAATCGTGTATAAAATGAGCGTACGAGCGCCATGCGACGATGTTGACGTGCAAAGTGCCATTTTGCGTCCTTGAGCCCGAGTCCGAGTCCGACTCGGGACTTCAACTCCTAAGAAAAACTTTCCAAAGGTGATAAAAAAATAAAGATTGTCATAATGTGGTTCACACTTAATCCCTCTAGAAAAATCAACCCACATGGACCACCATTCCATGTTCATATATCAATACTAAGCAAAACTATATATTGAGATATACACATTGGTGATGTTCCAATGTGAAACTAAAACTTCCAAAACAAAGTAAAAAAACACCAACACTCCTTAGTCATGACTCCTCCTACCATCAATTAGTACTGAAAATTGAAGAAAAACCTATGAAATTTGATGGAGTTTAGTGTGAAGAATGTGCATACCATCATCAATTGTTACCTAAGCCAATTATAGGCGGCCTAACCAGCTTGGAGAGTATTGTGCCCGTATCTCATCCCTCCCCCAATAAAGAGGGATAGTTGGTAACCCCCTGAGTAGGGTGACTTCATTGGAGAACTTGCTGATGCAGGAAAGCAATCGGTCAACTTGATCAATTTTCTACATCAGAAATTCCTAACCCTAATTTTTCCTTTTTATCCCTAAAAACCAAATCTCCTTGCTATCAACAGCTACTCATCCACAAAAGTCAAACCCTAATTTCTATCCCAATCAAAATTAGAAGCAAGTCATGAGTCATATTCTTCCAAAAGCAAAGAAAAGAACGTCGTTCCATGAGCAAAATCTTTGACTTCATCTCGAGCACCATTTGTTAGTGTAGTTCTTCATATTTAGACCTTTACGTTTCGTGATCCGAATGACCATGACCATTTGTCACGCCCCAATCTCCCGCAAGCTCGAAAGTCCCTGCTGAACGAGAATCACCACGTTGCAGCTCTCCCGCAGGACAATCGTTCTCATCGGGACGTGATGCCGTACGAGCCTGGAGTTGCGCTCGTACAAGACGATGTTGTTAAACACCAAAGTTATCATCGAAACAACCAAGTTACAACGGAAGCCAATTGTGTACCAAGCACACATCAGAGTAATACGCAGCGAAGCTCACGATAGGGTCTAAATGAAATGCCCCGAGTCAATGCCACAAAGGCGATGCGACGGAGACGATGAAATACTCTTGCTCTTTTCTCTAGCCCACAAAGGTACTTACAGTTCATACATCTTGTCCCGTATATCCAAGCAGCGCCACTACGCCTGTGTACCTGAAATATTGCCCACAAACGTGGGTCAGTACACAACCGTACTGGTGAGCGGGGTAACCCACTCGTCTAAGCCGACACTAAGTAAAATAGTGAATGCACACAGTTAAATGGTGATCTTTCTAGTTGAATCCTAGATTCGTTCCATGGCATATGAATGACATGTTAAGGAAAGCAGTAAAGCAGTTTACGCATGCAAGCATTCAATCTCAAACCAAACGACAAGCATTTATATATAATCGACCCGTCTAACTCAATGCCATCGCTTGCACGATAACATATCGAACCAACAGTCTCGCCTCAATATCCATCCTCAACCAACAGTTTATATATCCAATCTCGAGTGCACACTCTTGCCGAGGCAAGGTGGCCGCGCCTACGCAAAGCATAAACCATCCAAAGTAAAGCAAACCAACTCTTATCTATATGAAGTCACTGGCCAAGCCATAAAGGACGTATGATCGGACTGATCATATGCGGTTCTCCTCAAAACAGCGCTAAGTAGCTAACCCACCTGGATCAATTGCCAACCGCTGGCACCGCGCCCAAGACGCGTTACCCAGTTGTCTCCTCCATGGCCGAACGGTCCCGGTGCCACGGAGCGCCCGTTCGAGGAGACCAAATCATGTGCAATACAGGTTGTCCGTGACATGCAGACACCAAGTAGGTATGACGAGAGGATCGAACATTCTCGTCCCACCAAGCGATCCTAAACTCGTTCAACCAATATCCAACCAAATATCCATAACCATTCTTCCAACATATCCATCCAAGAGATCCAAATCTCGACCTCAATATATAGCCCAAGGCACCAAAATACCAAGTATTTCATAGGCACGATGCCTCTTCTCAACACAAAGTCCGAATTGGTGCAACACCCTTGCTCGAAGCAAACCCATGGCACAATGCCATTTCAGTAGCACAATGCCTCATTCGAGGCACGATGCCCCATCAAGCGACACAACGCCCTCGCCGATGCAGTTGTTCTGTTTCGAACCACAACTGCTTGCTTTGCAAGACAAAGCGACCAAGTGATACTCGCGCACGAATGCACGCTCGCTCGTCCGAATTCCCGATATTTCCATTTGCCTCAAAGGTATCATTCCAACCGTCCAAGTATAATCCTAAGTATCCAACCGACTGCCTCAAATGCATAATCCAGCTATCGCTCCAACAATCCAACGCGTAAATCATTTCAAGCCACAATCCTATCAAGCCAACGGCGTACACTCTATGCACGCCTCAGTGTAGTGATTCTCAATGTTTCAGCCCAAGTGTTCAAGCCTTTTACGTGTTTTCCATATTTTTAGGCATGAAGGAGTAGAGGAGAAGGGAAAGAGCCCACTCACAATGTTTGATCCCATTAAGCATCATGTCCTGCCGATACGGCCAATCCCTTGAACCCATGGTCTGATGCAAGCGCGATCTACTCAACTGGTATGACCGTGCGAGCAGGCCGTGCTCTACAAATCATCCGACCGATCGGACTAAGGAAGATGGCATTATCATTCCAACTCAGCTATCTCAGTACTGCTCTGAACGAACACCTGATTTCCATCGAACCCGCTAGCCATCTGCACATAAAACAACTCAATCAATACTTATTCCCAAAATCCAACAAATCAAATGTAACCAGCATTTATTTCATTCAATCTGACTCAGCGTAACGCTCCGAGCGGTTGCGGGGCGTTACATAATATACCACTTAGAATCAGGTTCGTCCATGAACCGTGCTGGTACTCATTCCTATCATATGCCACAATCCAATTCCAAAATCTGCTCTAGGCGACTCACATATTCACGATTTCTGACTCAGCATCTCATCTGCTGAATGCTCGTACAAATTCGCGAATTCTCACATCCTCCTTGCAGCTCAATACGAATTCTTCGTATCGCTTAGTTTTGGATCGTACACATATTTAAGGCGTCCCTAAAATACATGCATTTCAGCCGAGCTTTGCGATAGCAAATTTGAACAAGTTACAAGGGTATCTTTATGTCCGAGGCATCTATTTGCTTTACTCCCAATCGAACCAATCATGATTTCCATTCCAACACATTCGCTCGAGCACTATTCTCAAATATGATAATTTTCCACTGACTCAATCCGTTCGTGTTCCAACTCAATCCATCCAACTATTTTTGAATCCGTACTAGCAATATCTCCAAATATATCTCGTGCACCGAACGATTATCACAACTGATACTACCCAAGCTAGGCGACTTACCCAAATATCAACTTGCTCTCATCAGCTCAACCAAACACCTCTTCCTCAATCTCAATACCTCGCTGGGTGAACATCTATATTGAGGTTCGTGTGATCCACGAAGATCTCGCCGCCACGCCAAAGGGATAGTGTTGCCACGATTTCAACGTGGACACACTCGCCATAATTCCTAGGTTGCGCATGGAATAGTTCTTCGCGCTGCTTCCACTGCCTCGAAGCACAGGATATCACCTTTGCCTTCTGAACGAGCACGCTTCCCAGACTAAGTTTTGATGCATCTTGTAAATCTGAGGCACATATGTCCCTTCCAGTATTCGTAAAGATTTGATTTGAACGAGCCGCCACAATCGTCCATTCATATAAAGGCTATTCCCTTCCAGAGCACGATGAGTCAGAGGCGATGCCATCTACAAAAATCTGTGACTCTGAATCTCATCAGTTGACTTAGGCCAATCCCACCATCGCTTCGGTCTTCCGGCTGCTTCTTCAGCTGAAGGCTATCCCAAGGATCTCTCAAATCCAACACTCAGTCAATAAGCCAAATCTTATCGCTCACATCTGCCCTCGACGCATTCCCAAATACGCCGCCTCAAGGGTCGTTCTATGGGTTCACCATATTCAATCTCAGATTCAACGGACAAGGTCGCTTAGGGTCAGCTGTCCCGAAGCTACGCTCGATAATTATAATCATCACGATGGACAGTTACTATGAACCATGCTATATCTCATCTCCAAATCCGAATCAAAATTCCAACCATTCATCCGAACGAAGTTTCCGAATCCGAGAACCGCGCTCGTTGAAACCGTCTTCCATCAATCCGCCGTTCTGCCCTGAATCCATCAATTTCCGAATTGCTATGTTTGCCTACTCGCACCCTCGATTTCAATGATCCTCGAAACTCAAGACTTGCTCAAATTCATGTCCATTTACCATCGTTGCACCATCTTGCCCAGAATTCCATTTTTGCTAAACCTGAGTCAACTTCTCGAGCAGCAATATCCAAAATCTTTCAAGTTTGTGTGAATCCATCACATTGTCCCTCCAAACCAAATCGTGTTTCATTACTCAACCAACAGCTCAAATATGTTTCCCAAAATCGTAGTCCATGCTCGCTATCATTCGATTCACACATCGTTCGTTCAAGCGTAACCCAACTGTTCATTCTGATCTCGTCCATCTCTTAAGCCTAACGATGCTTTCATTTGCACCAGTCCATTCACGATATGCTCAACTCAATATTCGCTTGCTCTATTTTTCATTCCTTCCAACTCAGTCGACGTGCACCAACCAACTTGTATTCTCATTACCCGAGTCCGTTCAGGCAACTTCCAATAGATGTCCAACCAAAGCATCCCAATGCCTTGCTCACAATATTGTATCCCATATACCACTTCGAATCAAGTCGCTACTCACATTATGATTTTTTTTCACGAATCCAAGATCCGTTCGAACCATCCTTCATGCGTGATCATGCCTTTTCCAATTCGAGTTTGACACAAAACTCAGGCAATACTTGAATTATCCAACTATTTCCATCAATCTCACTAAGCAACTCGTGCCATGTTCCATTCTCGATACTTCCAGCTATTCTCAAACCGATCTGATACTTTCGCTACACGAGCAAACTCGTGCATCGAGCTCTCTTCCGAATAATCCAACCCAATACCCAACTGTTCCACACATTTGTTATACGAGCAACTCGTGCCAACTATTCTGATATTCCCGAGTCAAACTCAAACCTGCCCAACCGATGCGCCGCAGCCAAAATTCCAACTTCTATCCAACACAATCGCTTGACGAGCAACTCGTGCAAGGATCCATTCTCATCGAATGTTTCTACTCAAAACATGCCGCTAGCCAAATCTCGTATGCCAACTTTCTGATCCATTGAGGCAATCAGAACTCCCCGAATGACAAGCCAACCCAACGAAGCCCACACTTGTTGCACAAATGCAACAACGCCAACCAACTTGCTGCACGAATGCAACAACGCCTATCGAGGCTAAGCGATCCTACAAAAACCAACCAAGGCAACACAACTAAGAAATAAAATACAGCCACAACCAACAATAAATAGACTTATTGCATGAAACATCCAATGCGGTACCGAGTAGAGTCAAGAGCTAAACGACACGCGGAAGCTGTTTAGAGTTTGTGATGAAGCGAAGGACCAAGTCCGAGAAAATGAACCAGGCGCTTTGATACCAATTTGTCATGCCCCAATCTTCCGCAAGCTCGAAAGTCCCTGCTGAACGAGAATCACCACGTTGCAGCTCTCCCGCAGGACAATCGTTCTCATCGGGACGTGATGCCGTACGAGCCTGGAGTTGCACTCGTACAAGGCGATGTTGTTAAACACCAAAGTTATCATCGAAACAACCAAGTTACAGCGGAAGCCAATTGTGTACCAAGCACACATCAGAGTAATACGCAGCGAAGCTCACGATAGGGTCCAAATGAAATGCCCCGAGTCAATGCCACAAAGGCGATGCCACGGAGACGATGAAATACTCTTGCTCTTTTCTCTAGCCCACAAAGGTACTTACAGTTTATACATCTTGTCCCGTATATCCAAGCAGCGCCACTACGCCTGTGTACCTAAAATATTGCCCACAAACGTGGGTCAGTACACAATCGTACTGGTGAGCGGGGTAACCCACTCGTCTAAGCCGACACTAAGTAAAATAGTGAATGCACACAGTTAAATGGTGATCTTTCTAGTTGAATCCTAGATTCGTTCCATGGCATATGAATGACATGTTAAGGAAAGCAGTAAAGCAGTTTACGCATGCAAGCATTCAATCTCAAACCAAACGACAAGCATTTATATATAACCGATCCGTCTAACTCAATGCCATCGCTTGCACGATAACATATCGAACCAACAGTCTCGCCTCAATATCCATCCTCAACCAACAGTTTATATATCCAATCTCGAGTGCACACTCTTGCCGAGGCAAGGTGGCCGCGCCTACGCAAAGCACAAACCATCCAAAGTAAAGCAAACCAACTTTTATCTATATGAAGTCACTAGCCAAGCCATAAAGGACGTATGATCGGACTGATCATATGCGGTTCTCCTCAAAACAGCGCTAAGTAGCTAACCCACCTGGATCGATTGCCAACCGCTGGCACCGCGCCCAAGACGCGTTACCCAGTTGTCTCATCCATGGCCGAACGGTCCCGGTGCCCCGGAGCTCCCGTTCGAGGAGACCAAATCCTGTGCAATACAGGTTGTCCGTGACATGCAGACACCAAGTAGGTATGATGAGAGGATCGAACATTCTCGCCCCACCAAGCGATCCTAGACTCGTTCAACCAATATCCAACCAAATATCCATAACCATTCTTCCAACATATCCATCCAAGAGATCCAAATCTCGACCTCAATATATAGCCCAAGGCACCAAAATACCAAATATTTCATAGGCACGATGCCTCTTCTCAACACAAAGTCCGAATTGGTGCAACACCCTTGCTCGAAGCAAACCCATGGCACAATGCCGTTTCAGTGGCACAATGCCTCATTCGAGGCACGATGCCCCATCAAGCGACACAACGCCCTCGCCGATGCAGTTGTTCGATTTTGAACCACAACTGCTCGCTTTGCAAGACAAAGCGACCAAGTGATACTCGCGCACGAATGCACGCTCGCTCGCCCGAATTCCCGATATTTCCATTTGCCTCAAAGGTATCATTCCAACCGTCCAAGTATAATCCCAAGTATCCAACCGACTGCCTCAAATGCATAATCCAGCTATCGCTCCAACTATCCAACGCGTAAATTATTTCAAGCCACAATCCTATCAAGCCAACGGCGTACACTCTATGCACGCCTCAGTGTAGTGATTCTCAATGTTTCAGCCCAAGTGTTCAAGCCTTTTACGTGTTTTCCATATTTTTAGGCATGAAGGAGTAGAGGAGAAGGGAAAGAGCCCACTCACAATGTTTGATCCCGTTAAGCATCATGTCCTGCCGATACGGCCAATCCCTTGAACCCGTGGTCTGATGCAAGCACGATCTACTCAACTGGTATGACCGTGCGAGCAGGCCGTGCTCTACAAATCATCCGACCGATCGGACTAAGAAAGATGGCATTATCATTCCAACTCAGCTATCTCAGTACTGCTCTGAACGAACACCTGATTTCCATCGAACCCGCTAGCCATCTGCACATGAAACAACTCAATCAATACTTATTCCCAAAATCCAACAAATCAAATGTAACCAGCATTTGTTTCATTCAATCTGACTCAGCGTAACGCTCCGAGCGGTTGCGGGACGTTACATAATATACCACTTAGAATCAGGTTCGTCCATGAACCGTGCTGGTACTCATTCCTATCATATGCCACAATCCAATTCTAAAATCTGCTCTAGGCGACTCACATATTCACGATTTCTGACTCAGCATCTCATCTGCTGAATGCTCGTACAAATTCTCGAATTCTCACATCCTCCTTGCAGCTCAATACGAATTCCTCGTATCGCTTAGTTTTGGATCGTACACATATTTAAGGCGTCCCTAAAATACATGCATTTCAGCCGAGCTTTGCGATAGCAAATTTGAATAAGTTACAAGGGTATCTTTATGTCCGAGGCATCTATTTGCTTTACTCCCAATCGAACCAATCATGATTTCCATTCCAACACATTCGCTCGAGCACTATTCTCAAATATGATAATTTTCCACTGACTCAATCCGTTCGTGTTCCAACTCAATCCATCCAACTATTTTTGAATCCGCACTAGCAACATCTCCAAATATATCTCGTGCACCGAACGATTATCACAACTGATACTACCCAAGCTAGGCGACTTACCCAAATATCAACTTGCTCTCATCAGCTCAACCAAACACCTCTTCCTCAATCTCAATACCTCGCTGGGTGAACATCTATATTGAGGTTCGTGTGATCCACGAAGATCTCGCCGCCACGCCAAAGGGATAGTGTTGCCACGATTTCAACGTGGACACACTCGCCACAATTCCTAGGTTGCGCATGGAATAGTTCTTCGCGCTGCTTCCACTGCCTCGAAGCACAGGATATCACCTTTGCCTTCTGAACGAGCACGCTTCCCAGACTAAGTTCCGATGCATCTTGTAAATCTGAGGCACATATGTCCCTTCCAGTATTCGCAAAGATTTGATTTGAACGAGCCGCCACAGTCGTCCATTCATATAAAGGCTATTCCCTTCCAGAGCACGATGAGTCAGAGGCGATGCCATCTACAAAAATCTGTGACTCTGAATCTCATCAGTTGACTTAGGCCAATCCTACCATCGCTTCGGTCTTCCGGCTGCTTCTTCAGTTGAAGGCTATCACAAGGATCTCTCAAATCCAACACTCAGTCAATAAGCCAAATCTTATCGCTCACATCTGCCCTCGACGCATTCCCAAATACGCTGCCTCAAGGGTCGTTCTATGGGTTCACCATATTCAATCTCAGATTCAACGGACAAGGTCGCTTAGGGTCAGCTGTCCCGAAGCTACGCTCGATAATTATAATCATCACGATGGACAGTTACTATGAACCATGCTATATCTCATCTCCAAATCCGAATCAAAATTCCAACCATTCATCCGAACGAAGTTTCCGAATCCGAGAACCGCGCTCGTTGAAACCGTCTTCCATCAATCCGCCGTTCTGCCCTGAATCCATCAATTTCCGAATTGCTATGTTTGCCTACTCGCACCCTCGATTTCAATGATCCTCGAAACTCAAGACTTGCTCAAATTCATGTCCATTTACCATCGTTGCACCATCTTGCCCAGAATTCCATTTTTGCTAAACCTGAGTCAACTTCTCGAGCAGCAATATCCAAAATCTTTCAAGTTTGTGTGAATCCATCACATTGTCCCTCCAAACCAAATCGTGTTTCATTACTCAACCAACAGCTCAAATATGTTTCCCAAAATCGTAGTCCATGCTCGCTATCATTCGATTCACACATCGCTCGTTCAAGCGTAACCCAACTGTTCATTCTGATCTCGTCCATCTCTTAAGTCTAACGATGCTTTCATTTGCACCAGTCCATTCACGATATGCTCAACTCAATATTCGCTTGCTCCATTTTTTATTCCTTCCAACTCAGTCGACGTGCACCAACCAACTTGTATTCTCATTACCCGAGTCCGTTCAGGCAACTTCCAATAGATGTCCAACCAAAGCATCCCAATGCCTTGCTCACAATGTTGTATCCCATATACCACTTCGAATCAAGTCGCTACTCACATTACGATTTCCTTTCACGAATCCAAGATCCGTTCGAACCATCATTCATGCGTGATCATGCCTTTTCCAATTCGAGTTTGACACAAAACTCAGGCAATACTTGAATTATCCAACTATTTCCATCAATCTCACTAAGCAACTCGTGCCATGTTCCATTCTCGATACTTCCAGCTATTCTTAAACCGATCTGATACTTTCGCTACACGAGCAAACTCGTGCATCGAGCTCTCTTCCGAATAATCCAACCCAATACCCAACTGTTCCACACATTTGTTATACGAGCAACTCGTGCCAACTATTCTGATATTCCCGAGTCAAACTCAAACCTGCCCAACCGATGCGCCGCAGCCAAAATTCCAACTTCTATCCAACACAATCGCTTGACGAGCAACTCGTGCAAGGATCCATTCTCATCGAATGTTTCTACTCAAAACATGCCGCTAGCCAAATCTCGTATGCCAACTTACTGATCCATTGAGGCAATCAGAACTCCCCGAATGACAAGCCAACCCAACGAAGCCCACACTTGTTGCACAAATGCAACAACGCCAACCAACTTGCTGCACGAATGCAACAACGCCTATCGAGGCTAAGCGATCCTACGAAAACCAACCAAGGCAACACAACTAAGAAATAAAATACAGCCACAACCAACAATAAATAGACTTATTGCATGAAACATCCAATGCGGTACCGAGTAGAGTCAAGAGCTAAACGACACGCGGAAGCTATTTAGAGTTTGTGATGAAGCGAAGGACCAAGTCCGAGAAAATAAACCAGGCGCTTTGATACCAATTTGTCATGCCCCAATCTTCCGCAAGCTCGAAAGTCCCTGCTGAACGAGAATCACCACGTTGCAGCTCTCCCGCAGGACAATCGTTCTCATCGGGACGTGATGCCGTACGAGCCTGGAGTTGCGCTCGTACAAGGCGATGTTGTTAAACTCCAAAGTTATCATCGAAACAACCAAGTTACAGCGGAAGCCAATTGTGTACCAAGCACACATCAGAGTAATACGCAGCGAAGCTCACGATAGGGTCCAAATGAAATGCCCCGAGTCAATGCCACAAAGGCGATGCCACGGAGACGATGAAATACTCTTGCTCTTTTCTCTAGCCCACAAAGGTACTTACAGTTCATACATCTTGTCCCGTATATCCAAGCAGCGCCACTACACCTGTGTACCTAAAATATTGCCCACAAACGTGGGTCAGTACACAACCGTACTGGTGAGCGGGGTAACCCACTCGTCTAAGCCGACACTAAGTAAAATAGTGAATGCACACAGTTAAATGGTGATCTTTCTAGTTGAATCCTAGATTCGTTCCATGGCATATGAATGACATGTTAAGGAAAGCAGTAAAGCAGTTTACGCATGCAAGCATTCAATCTCAAACCAAACGACAAGCATTTATATATAACCGACCCGTCTAACTCAATGCCATCGCTTGCACGATAACATATCGAACCAACAGTCTCGCCTCAATATCCATCCTCAACCAACAGTTTATATATCCAATCTCGAGTGCACACTCTTGCCGAGGCAAGGTGGCCGCGCCTACGCAAAGCACAAACCATCCAAAGTAAAGCAAACCAACTCTTATCTATATGAAGTCACTGGCCAAGCCATAAAGGACGTATGATCGGACTGATCATATGCGGTTCTCCTCAAAACAGCGCTAAGTAGCTAACCCACCTGGATCGATTGCCAACCGCTGGCACCGCGCCCAAGACGCGTTACCCAGTTGTCTCATCCATGGCCGAACGGTCCCGGTGCCCCGGAGCTCCCGTTCGAGGAGACCAAATCCTGTGCAATACAGGTTGTCCGTGACATGCAGACACCAAGTAGGTATGATGAGAGGATCGAACATTCTCGCCCCACCAAGCGATCCTAGACTCGTTCAACCAATATTCAACCAAATATCCATAACCATTCTTCCAACATATCCATCCAAGAGATCCAAATCTCGACCTCAATATATAGCCCAAGGCACCAAAATACCAAGTATTTCATAGGCACGATGCCTCTTCTCAACACAAAGTCCGAATTGGTGCAACACCCTTGCTCGAAGCAAACCCATGGCACAATGCCTCATTCGAGGCACGATGCCACATCAAGCGACACAACGCCCTCGCCGATGCAGTTGTTCGATTTCGAACCACAACTGCTCGCTTTGCAAGACAAAGCGACCAAGTGATACTCGCGCACGAATGCACGCTCGCTCGCCCGAATTCCCGATATTTCCATTTGCCTCAAAGGTATCATTCCAACCGTCCAAGTATAATCCCAAGTATCCAACCGACTGCCTCAAATGCATAATCCAGCTATCGCTCCAACTATCCAACGCGTAAATCATTTCAAGCCACAATCCTATCAAGCCAACGGCGTACACTCTATGCACGCCTCAGTGTAGTGATTCTCAATGTTTCAGCCCAAGTATTCAAGCCTTTTACGTGTTTTCCATATTTTTAGGCATGAAGGAGTAGAGGAGAAGGGAAAGAGCCCACTCACAATGTTTGATCCCGTTAAGCATCATGTCCTGCCGATACGGCCAATCCCTTGAACCCGTGGTCTGATGCAAGCGCGATCTACTCAACTGGTATGACCGTGCGAGCAGGCCGTGCTCTACAAATTATCCGACCGATCGGACTAAGGAAGATGGCATTATCATTCCAACTCAGCTATCTCAGTACTGCTCTGAACGAACACCTGATTTCCATCGAACCCGCTAGCCATCTGCACATGAAACAACTCAATCAATACTTATTCCCAAAATCCAACAAATCAAATGTAACCAGCATTTGTTTCATTCAATCTGACTCAGCGTAACGCTCCGAGCGGTTGCGGGGCGTTACACTTTCCTTTAGGTTTTTTGTAACCATCGTCGTCGATACCAAGGTTTAAAGTATCGGCCGATATCGATACGTATCGGCCGTATCGGATCGGATCTGGCCTTGGCCGATCCGATACCGGCCAAAAAAATCGGAATCGGCCGATACTGGTACATAGAATTTCGTATCGGTCTGTATCGGCCGATACGGGACCGATACGGGCCGATACTGGCCGATACAGGAAAAAATCAGATCAAATCAGATCATCACATGAACTTTAACAAAGTAGATGTTCTACAAAATGCTAAAAAAAAGTAGAAATTGATTCCAGACATATCGATCAAATCCAACAGAGAACAATAATGAAGAACCAAAATAGTAGACAAAAAAGAAAAACTATAAATAGAGACAAATTCTTCTACAGACATACACATGATGACTATTGTTTTATTCAATTATAATAAAAAATACTTAAATAATGCATAAATATGTAAATTATTTTTCTATTTTTTTACTAATTTATTAATAATTATTTAAATATTGTCGATACAGTCGATACCAAAAAATCCGATACTCCGATCCGATACCGTCGATACTGCCGATACTACCGATACGAATACTCATACAAATGTCCGATATCGATACCGAGTTTTTGAACCTTGGTCGATACTTCTCTTGATGATTAATTAAGATCATTTGGTACGTGCTTCCACGAGGATCCTACTACACGGTTATCCGTCTCCAAATATCCCGGAAAGCATTATCGTCACTTATAGCAAGGGGAGAATTGCTACTCGAGCTAATGTTGGAAAATTTTCTTATTAGAAAAGGTTATGGCTGTGTTTGAGCTCAACATGTTCTATAAAGATGGGTGCAATCTGAGGAAAAGAATAATGACTAATGATATCTCATCGCATACTAATATATATGAGTGCTTGCATGACTGAGACTGAGACTGGTATCAGACATGATATATTATCATTTGATGAGGCATTTATTTTCCATTATTCATCCGTTGTGCATATGAGTGTTGACAAATTTATGATTTTGGTACATTGGATGACTCTCTTTAGAGAGCGATTGATCATCAATAGCATGGAGCGAAACCTTTTTTTTACTGTCCGTATATTTCTAACATGTATTGCGAGATTTCTGATGGTTCCATGTTCTGTGAGCTGCAAAGGACTAATTCATGCTTCGAGCCCGAGCTTTTAAATAGTACACTTGTTGATGACCGATCTTTCTCTGCTAGTGTTATGTTCAATGGATACTCGTTGCACAAGACTCTCAGGTTCAATTTTTCAGAGATGAACTTATAGTACGAGTTCAGTTGAGGGAGGGGATCTGGTGTAGAGGTCCAACCGGTCAACATGACCAATTGTTGACTGGTCCAATTCGTTTCAAGATAGCCGAACATTGATAAGTTCAATTTTTAGAGAGATGAACTATAGTAAAAAAAAAAAAAAAAAAGGGTTGAGTTCAATTTACCTAAAAATTGAACGTGACTAGTTAATAAAGGCTTTTGATAAAAGCACTACAAATATGACTCAGGACAATCCAAATTTTGACCATTGATAATTATAAATTTGTTACTTCAAAAATTACTCACCGAACTGTCCACTTCCAATTGATTTTTTTTATAATCAGGACTGTCAAAATTTTGACAGTCGTAAAAATATGTTAATTTTTTAGGACTGTCAAAATTTTGACAGTCCTTCCAATTGGTAGTACTGTCAAAATTTTGACAGTCCGAAAGGGAGGGCTACGCGAGGTGACACGAGTACGGGGTTGCATGGAGGCCGGAAGGGGGGACGAGACGAAGGAGCAGGAGGGGAAGGAGAAGGAGGAGGCGGCGGCGGGAGGCGGGAGAGGAGGCGAAGGCGGAGGCGCGCGCGCGAGCGCGGCGGCAAGCGGTGGAGGACGGGATCGCTGCTGCTGCTTTTGCTATTTTCTTTTCTGCTACGCACGAGGGCGGCGGTGAGCGGTGGAGGACGGGACAACTGCTGCGCGCGGGGGCGGCGACGAGCGGTGGAGGACGAGGCCGCTGCTGTGCGCGGGGTCGGCGGCAAGCGGCGGGGGCGATGAAGAGCGATGGAGGAGCGGGAGAGGGAGCAGGAGGAGGAAGGTGAAGATGGTGGACAACCCTAGTAAAATTTGGACTAGCCTGAATAAAATTTCTTCCTAACTGGACTAGCATTAATACTAGACTAGTTCCGAGTTATTTTTGTAGTGTCTTTATCCAGAGTCTTAATAAATAATAACTAAGAAAACAAGTCCAAATTATACTTCCGTGTGGGCTATATTGATTATAATTTTACATTGATCTTTCATGCTCATGAAAGATCAATCAACTATACAAAGAAGATTCGGACGTGTGTGCACAAAACAATACTGCCGTTTGTGCCACTAACTATTGCACACATCTGCAGAGACTTTTTGTTCGCAGAGGTACAAATTTCGTGGTACCATCACTTGTACCATTGCTATCACCACACCCCTCAGTTTTGTCAGCACACACACTCTCTCTCTCTCTCTCTCTCTCTCTCCATCCACTACCAACCAATCTCTCACTACTCTTTCCATAACGTGTATTGGCCACAAGTTTATACCATCACACAACCTCCCACCCAATTATTTCTCTCTCCTTGCAAAAATCATGGTTCAAGGGGGCGGCTGTCAAAACCCAAAATAAGGATTCGGAAAACCGCAAATCCTCAATTTGGTGTTTTCTCAGCCCTCATCAGTTCCTTAAAGAAGGGTGTGTACTTCGTAACAACACACAATTATAGTTGACTCACACGCATCTAAGATTTTTTTTTTTTTTTTTGATACCCGACATGACGTTCGAAATTTTTTACATACTGTATTCATGTCTTTTGAGCCTACTGTCTTCCAATTCTCACCATTTATAAATGGAAGGAATAATACGTCCCCTGGCTCGATCCACCGATCTTTTGCCACCCAGTCAGAATCTTATACCTCTCATCGGTAACCACAAGTCACTCATCGGTAACCACAAGACTTAAATACCATACACGTATAGTGATTATTATTTAGACAGGTGTAAGTTATATGAAATTGCTGGCAATGATTTTGGATTCTTATCAATTCGAAATGATTTTGTACACATCCTTCTAACTTTGTATATGTTGATATTTTTCCTTCTAGACTTTTATAATTATCTTCTTTTTCTAAATCTCTTCCAACTCGTATCCGATATAATTAGTATCGATGTAGCAACAAATCATAATTAACATATGCAGTAAGGAGCATTCATCAGTGTGTTATCTTGATCACACAACAACATTAATATACAGTACTACATGACTTCACAAAATACTATTATCGTGTTGTCAAACAATGCATCAGATCGGTCACATCAACATCCACAATAGATAAAGCTAATCAATACATATTGAGGTCCAAATTTATAATTAAAAAAATAAATCTAGAATGGTTGAATCTATATAGAAATAGTAGAAAATGATCGAAAGATATAAAATTATCTTTGGTGGCAAAGGTCAAAAAATATGATCCTACGTCTACAAGTAAAAAATTTCAGGCCCATAACTCCTGTGTGATTAGAACGAAACTATCATAATACTCCAATTAAATTTTACTATTCTACAAAATGATCTCCTACCTCCTTAATCAGGAATCTAGAAATTGGGATGAGCCCTATTGATGCTCTTACTAACCAAAATTCCTGTGTCCACTCTTGAACAGAAACATGTTTCAACATTCCATTCTCTCATCATTTCGACACCCACATATTTTGACCAAAACCCTTGATTGTGACTGTCAAAATGCCTTTTGATTAGGTAGCCTTCTGAAAAAAGAAAATGACGGAACGATAATAAGGGGAAAGTAAACAGTGCCAATCACTCACTTCTAATTACAAATAGCAATAGTTTAACATTACTTAGTGGTAGATGCGTGACGCAAACTCGCACGCATGTTCATAATAAAGGAAGAATACGCTTTTGCGTTGCTTGCGTACTTGAACATTAAGGTCTCCATCCACTAACAATGTGGATAATAAAGGTGATTAGCCTCCTTAATCAATATTGCTACACTACTGTTTCAAGATTTGAATCCCTCCCCTTTGTGGACGACATTCCGACGCATGGATTGACGTGCGTTGTCGATCGAAAGCATCAATTAATGCGGTGTCTATATTTATTAATCATGTTGATTATGTTTAAACTTTTTTTAAGATTATGTTAACTAGCATGGCCGGTCTTGGACAATCCTCTCTATTCAGGACAATTCTCAAGATTCAGCATGACCCAATAAAAGATCAGATTGCAACAGATGACCTTCAAGGATCAGCCTACAATAAAGGTCAAAAGACAACCAAAATTAATCACGGATAGGACAATTCAACCCTCCGGACGGCCCTATTAACTAGCTTAGTCGTAAACATAGGTTTGTAACAGATTAGATGAGTCTGCGGAGAGAAATTTCCGCTGCTATCATTAGTTGAAATAAGTAGGTCAAATCCTTTTGTACCAAAACCATATAACAACAATCATGATAAAATCATGCTCCATGGAACTTAAAGTTCTTGCGTCTTAAATTCTTTCTAGATGGGTAAGAGCCTTTTAACCTAGCATATGAAAGTCCATAGAACATAAGAATTCAAGTAGTATGCGTTTCAAGAAATCACTGGTAGCATCGTCTACCGACAACATATGAAAGTCCATAGAACATCATAGTGAGCCCACAAACTTTGCGACGCACTGAGAATCAACAGAGCACAAGCAGCAACTCTCGACTTTGGCTAATCCTTCACATACAAACACCAGTCACCAAGTTTTCGCCTCTTCCATACAAAGTTGTAAATGAATGTTCCAAGTCCCAGTAAGAAATCCAGCTGGAGATGGATTCAAATGTTTTCAGCATTCAGATATTTTCTAATATCAAATCCATATTGTGTGATATCATTCGCAATTAAGAATTTATACAGTACAAATACACACCCAAAAATGCGTGCAACTCCCCATAGACACCTACAAAGTAACAAGCTTCCATTTATGTATAAACAAACACAAGCAACACAAGCAGACCGAGGTATCAGTCATCCTTTCATGCTGTGTATACAATAGAGTAAAATAAAACTGAAAATTCTGAATTAAGTGCTGGTATAATTATCTATAGATTCAGAAATACAGACTTTGATCAGTAAGCATGGGGATGAAGAGAGACCATTATTTGTTGCTCGAAAATTAGCACGAAAACATAATTTGTTACAGAACTGTCGAAGTAACATGAGAATGATAATTTATTTACAGCTGACGTGAGGTTATTGATTATTATGCAGAATTACCATGAAATGTTCCTCCCTGTAGAGAACCTGAAGGAGCTGAATGCTACAGTGACCAAGAGCACAACATGTAGGACTCCGCTGATACAAAAGCTAAGTCTTAATCCGAACAACAAAGGAACCTGTCAATCAGCAAGGGAGACATGCTTAAAGACTAGCATTTCATTGTTGAATGCTAATTTGGTGCCTTTGTCAGTTCTTTATGAACAGAATGAGGAGTATCCCCCAATAGACTACGCAACCTAAAAGTTATTATCAGTGACATGAAAAAAAAACATTTGATTGCTCTCTCAAAAGAAATGGCAACCACTCATTGCCTTAAAACTTACATGCAGGAAGGTTCGATATGTCAGCAGAAACAGCACAGGATATTCCAAGATTTGAGAGGGCGCCCCTAATGATCCCACATGGGAAGTAGAGATGCATGCTTATAGCTTGAGTCAGCTTGCTATCAGGTGGAGGTTCATGTCGAGGTAACGAATCAGTTGTTTCCAGGGAAGAATCGACTGGTATGTGCAGTAACCAACGGAAGCGATTATCTTGCAACACGAAAGTACCCTAAAAGATGGTGGTTAGCAGAAAAATAATCTACATAATTCATAGATGAGTTGGTATAAGATGACCAGTCATAGCATTGGGGACTTACTCGGTGGTTGGTTTTCAGGTTATCGATTTGCTTCTTGAAGAGTTCTGACCAGAAGTCCTTACAGATGAATTTGATTGCCTCAAGATGGTCACTAAACCGGGGCCTCTCCATGGTGTACCTGGACCAACAGAGGATACAAAGAATTCAATTTTCATTTGAATCCTGTAAAAAGATCCCTTTGCTTTTATGTTCAAGCCGTGATATAACTTAGACCAAGTTTTGGCTGTATCAGCCATGTATCCCTTGTATTCGCAAGCTTGACCAAATTTCAGCTAGTTATCACCAACTTTGGCCAAACTTTGGTCTATATTGGTTGTTATCTATAAGCTTTGATCAAATTTCACCCAATTAGCCGCATTTTATCCATATCGGCACATACTGTTTTGTATCAGCCTTTTTTTTTTCAAAGTTTTGACCAATTTTCTGCCACTTCCTACCATATTTGACAAATTTGCTCTGCACAAGCTCATATCAGTTATATTTCAGCTTGCTTTGATCATATATCAATGATACAATAAAATATCGGCATGTATTAGATATGTATGGGCTTTGATTAAGTTTCTTTGAACCGTACAGACCAGTACCTGTTGGGTGGGTCCAAAGCCCAAACAGTCCCGTAAATAAACAGCTCAAAACCAAAACCAAGCATGGCGGGATTGGAGAAATCTGATCGGCATTAGGAGTCCATGTTAGCCGAAATTTGAATTGTAATCAATCAAAGGATTTAATAATCCTTTAAGTGGCTGGATTTTGATGTCCATTAGAAGTCAGGACATTGATTATTGGTGCATGTATGCACTTTTACCGTATTTGGTACTATTCCTAATAATAGAACATAAGAGAGTTATATTTCTAATCCAATTAGGGATAGTGTTCAGTTGGTATAGTGCCCATCTGCCCAGTAGCTCAATATCAATGAGCATAAGAGCTAAAGAACAATAATTCGGCCAGAGCTCAAGCACAAGCTTCTTTTGGAGAAGCAAGCTGGCAAGTTCGGTTTGCCGGGAGAGGACCGGGAGAGATTGTTCTATAACGGTATAGAGAGAGAAAGAAGAAGACGCCGACCACGGTCATCGATTCGTCATCCCCTTCGGCTTTCAATAAGTGCTTATTTTATTTATTGGGAGAATGAGTGTTGCGAGCTTTGTTTTTGTGCTTTTGATCAATAGGGTTGTAGGAGTACCTCGGATCCTTGGGTAAGGGATTCAAGAAAACTGTAATTACATATTATAGTGGCTTTGTGCACGGACTTGTCACGTGGTTTTTTATCGCAAGGGTTTTGACAACTTTGTCCCGTCTTTGTGATTTCCATTATTTCGCACGGTTGGTTGGTTGGTTGGTTGTTGGTTGGTGGAGTCAAACCCATCAGTATTGGCTCTATTTTTTTCCGATATTCACTTCTTTTGTCTGATAGTAATAATTTGTATAGATTTATATGGGTTGTGCTCAAAACCTATCAATGTGTATAGGTATCAACGATATCTTTAACCTTGTTTGGACTTAATTAAAGCATATGAAAGATGCATGATTGAAGGGGCACATGCAAAATTATATGTTTCTATTGTGTACATGACATACAGAGAACAATAACATTTGCCAAACACTAAAACCTTTTTCTATTATCAGTGGTATGGGTAAAGAACATATTTTTTGAGATAAACCAGTGGGAAAAATCCTCCTGTGTTTCATTAATGGTAATTAATGAAACAAGTCCCAAGTACATCATAATCACATATGGTCATAATAACCATAGCGAACAAGAGATAATTCTACGTGAGACAAGTATCTATCATAGAACAATAAAAACATCAAACTACAAAAGTCTTTGACCCCATCTACTTGTTCAGGAGAATCCAAGAGGAGGTAGTCATTATGAGCAACTTACAGATGTAAACCTGAGTTAGAAGTAAAGAGATTCTTGCTAAGTTAGAAAACAATTAGAGCATTCTAATAGAAACGATCGGTTAACTATTAATATATACCTCACTTTAGTCTTGTATCGTCTGGGCGGGCAAAAGAAGAATGTCATGACTTGCTCCTATAAATGTACCAAGGCTACTCATGTTTTATTTACACCAATAAATTATGTTCTCTCTGAATTTCATCGTTTCATAGCTATAGAATTTATGGAGAACCTAACTCCAGATATTTCTTTCCATCCTATCCCTCTCCACCCTTCCCAAAATGTTAACCCTAGCCGCTACCCTTCCCCTTCCTAGCCGCCACCCCTCTCTCTACCAAAATCCTAACCCTAGTTGTCACCCCTCTCTCCACTAAAAACCTAACCCTTGTCGTTGGCCCAACAGGCCCCCTCCTCTCCACAAAAATTCTAACCCTAGACTCCACCCTTCCTCTTCCTAGCTGCCAATGCTCTCTCCACCAAAACCCTAACCCTCGCCATTGGCCTATCAGCACCCCCCCCCCCCCCCCAACACACACATACGACACTAGCCATTTCTCAACCACCCTAGCCCCTTGACGGAGAGACACCTCTCCTCTCATCCTTGACTACTGAAGACGGACCAACGTCTCTCCCTTTTCATAGCATCAAAGATGTCTTAGTGTTTGCTTGTGCTCTTCCTCTCGAATCACTTATTGTTGGAGATGATCTACTTCGTCTAGGTGCTCTAAAGTATTCGATATCTTGCCTTTTTTTGGTGGGTAAGGGGGCAACCTATCCTGTAGTTCTATTGTGCGCACTTGATCATGGCCTTTGGTGATGGTAAAGTTGCTCATGTTAATTTGTCGACTTCAAGACAGATTTACAATTTACCACGAACTCTGACGCAGAGAATTACTTGCGAAGATCCAATGACTTTGAACAACAAAAGCCTCCAAAGTCAGACTAGAGATTGGATAGGATGTGTTCGGCTGGTACGGATTAAATGCAAAAGATATTCAATTGAAGATATTAAATGTTTCAAAGGGGAGACGAGAACAACTAATTATCGAAACTTTTTCGATAGAGCCTGCACTGATTTTCCAATTAAGCCACTTGAATTTCAAATTTCCTAGAAATAATATAAGCAAAATTTCTTACAGGAGAATAAAATTTGTCGAATTTGCATCAAAAAGAGCAAATATGAACAACTTGCATATAGGAGATAAGGTCCCACTGGAGATGATGCATTGCTGAAAACGTCATCTCTAATGGTGTCTTATAACTGAGAATTGAATGGGACAACATTGCTTTTGGCGCAGTCAATGGACATTCAATGGGGGCGTCATTGCTTTTGGCACCCCCTATTAAAGTAGGGAGTGGGACACCATTGCAGTTGGCGCACTCTAATAAATTTAGGCGTGGGGAGCCAATTCCAGTGGCGGCCCACTATTTTTTTAATCGAAAAGTTGTTGATTGGTTGGGAGTAGAGGGTTCGGGTTGTGGTTAGTATTGTAGGGGTAGGTGAAGAGGCTATAAATAGGAGAGGGGGTTTTGGGTTGTTGGACACCAAAAATAGAGGAGAAAGACGGCAACAAAGAGAACCAAGGAGGAAGCAACAAGGAGGATATAGACAGCAACAAACTCTTACCCCATTACTAAGGTATTTTTTCTAGTTTTACTTGCTTTAAGTTTTATAATTCTTATTTCTTTTATAGATGGGTAGCAACAAGCCCTTAGGTTATGGTTTGTTGCGATCCATCTAAGGTTATGGTTAGGTTATGGTTTGATATTAGAGTAAGGGTTTGTTGCTACCCATCTATAAAATTAAGAAGAACTATAAAAATTAAAATAAGTAAATAAAATAAGAAAAAATATTTTAGTAATAGGGCAAGAGCTTGATGCTGTCTATATCCTCCTTGCTACTGCATACCTGTTTCTCGTTCGTTTGTCTCTCTCCTCCTTTTCTGTTTTTGGTATCCAGCAACCAAAAAAAATACCTCTCCTATTTATAGCATTTTCATCCACCCCCACGATCCGAAACCTCTACTCCCAAACAATCAGCAACTTTTCGATTCAAAAAAAAAAGTAGGACGCCACTAGTTGGTGTCTCACACCTATATTTATTAGAGAGCGCCAACTGCAATGGTGCCTCACTCCCTACTTTAATAGGGGACCAAAAGCAACGGCGCCCCATTGAATACCCATTGATTGCGCCAAAACCAATGGCGCCCCCTTCAATTATCAGTTATAAAGCGTCACTTGAGACGGTGTTTTCAGCAATGTGCCATCTCCAGTAACGCCTCATCCCCTATATACAAATTGTTTAAATTTGTCCTCTTTGATGCAAATTAGGCAAATTTAATTCTCCTCTACGATTTTTTTTGAATAATACATCAAGAACAAATTCAACAAACGCTTGATAAGCAAGCAAAACAAAAAGAAAAGAGTTATGAGTACCGTTTCCGACAATGCCTTGGATTGAATGGTTGTGTCTGTGTCCTGTGTCATGTGCCTAATCAGTCGTGTGTGTTCTGTGTTTGCCCTGTGCATGGAGGGAGGAGGGGAAGTATCACTCCATTTTGTATCTCCCAACTTCCTCCAATGCTCATGGTGTCATGTAGTAATGAAATTAATATTTCCCTGTGTTTCATTTGAAGTTTTCCAGATCTAGCATTTTTTGTGGCCTATTATTTACATTTATAGGGCACAATAACACCAGGAAGACATATACAAGACACGGTATTAAATCAGCCTTTAGAATGTAATTGGAGACTGGAGTTTTGGTCAGAGCATGAATTGCCAAGCCTATAGATAGGCATGTATGTTCTTTGGAATTATTTATGAGATGGAACCCTAATTTCTTGGTGATATTTGCTTCCCTTTTTCTACTCTAGATTATTTTTATTTCATCCATGAATCAGATAAACAACAGAAGATCTAGGGTTTTCTTCTTTTATCTAAGTACTTGTCACATTCATGAGTCTAATTAGCTTTATTTTCATTCCATGCTTGCGATTTTGCATCCTTTATCAATTTGACTTAGCAAACATGATTGTGCTATCCTACAATGTCACCTAGTTTTTGCCTTTCTATCCTTACTATTCCCCAGATGGTTGATAAGTCAAAAAGATGCCAGATATATGTTTACAAAGCTTATTTGTGAAAATCATTTTAGCTCATGTTTGGCTGGTGGCGTTCGTGATGTGCATTTGCAACTCTCGTATATTCTTGCAAATTGTAATAGAGTAATATGTATCTCTTTTTTCATATACAAGGGATCTTACAAAGATATTGGCTCCATGCCCACATGTGGGATTTTTTTAATATCTCTAGCATCATAAATAGGCTTCAAAACCGCTCCAAAATGAGCCGTCTAAGTCGTATGTATATAATTGCATAATTAATATAAAAAAATCCTAATTAATTTTTAGACCTTAACAAATGTGTATGAACTCTTAAAATCTTGGTATTATCTAACTACCTACCTGGTATTATCTACCTAAATATATATACGAAGTTTTAAAAACATATCTATAACAAATCCTAATTAAAATATATTCAAATCATATTTAAATTGTTTGAATATAATTTAAATTTCTACCAAACCTTATCAATGAAAAGAGATATTAAAGCCTATTCATTAATAAACCATAAGCTAATTACATTATAAGTCCTAATAAACTTATCTAAACCTTAACATAAAAAATCAAAATGAATCAAAATCCAAAATCTAATATATATCTTTTTATTTTCAGAATATATATATATATATATATATATATATATATATATATACACACACACACACACACACACGAAAATCACTTGTGTAAAGAAGACTTGCAACATACGTGCATGTGACTAGTATGTTTAATTCTTTTGGAACATGTGGATTTGAGAAGGTAGATCCAATCTCACATTAAGGGATGAACATTCGGTTTCAACCGAACCGAAATAGTCCAAATCGAATAAACCGAAATTATAAAAATCCAAACTGAACTGAAATTAGTCAAAACCGAACTAAAGAGAACCGATATAAACGATTTGGTTCGTACGGTTACATTATTTTTATTGTTTAATGGTGTAAGGGTGTAAACGGACCGGACGGATCCGGACAACCCAATATTCAAGTTCGGACCGAAAATAGAATCGGATAGACCTTAGTCCGACTCGGTTAAATTCAAACAAAAAAATTTGTGTTCAGACTCGACCGATAATTTTGGGTCAAGCTCGCGTCCGGTCTGTAAGGCTCGTTCATGTGGACCGGACCTGACTCAGCAAGAAAGCCGATGGAGGTTTTGACAAGGACGATGATGGCGACGAGTATGGTCGAGATCTAGGTTCAGCGTACGACAGGCGGGGGAGGATACTGGGCGGAGGGTAGGAAGGAGAGGCTGACGGAATCCGGGAGCAACATGCGGCGGAGGAGGATAAGGGGCAAGCGAAGGAGAGGGAGGAGGAGAAGGAGATTGTGGTGCTGAAAGCGCTATTTGGTTTGGAATAGTTTGTATGGAATTATGGAAGGAGTCTCATTATGAGAGAGAGTTAGAGAAGGAGATAGAATGGGGCGTAGGAGTCGAGGGGATCCTTTCTCTGCTAAGAGAGTCTGAAAGAGAGTTTTTTTCTTTAATATTGTCTAGCACTCTATGATTGGTGGAGAGTTATGGAAATATGCATTCAACTCCCTTCCTTTTGGAAAACTTTGCATTAAAAAAAGGTCTTATCACATGTGTAACATCACCTTGATTACAGCGAACTGCGTATATCACAAGTGTAACTCCACTTTGATTCCAATGAAGGCATTTATTACTGTACCAAAGTGACAGATACCCATATATTTTTCGGACCTGATTAAACATTTCGGGCAGAACATGATACGATTGAGTCCGAGTCCGATTTTTAAACGGACCAAAAGAAATGTTCAGGTTCTGTTCGTTAATTAGATCGAACGGTCTACGGTCGAACCATTTATCGAGCTGGACTCGTACGGACAACGGACAGTCATATCCTTTTGACAACCCTATTTAATGGGACGGACCCAAAGTTTGGCTTCTGGTTAAATTATAGTAAATAGGGGATTCGTACCCATTCAATTCAAGGCACTGTCGGAAATGGTACTCACAACTCTCTTTTTTTTTTTTTATATCGAAGTGTTTGTTGATTTGTTCTTGATATTTTCTTCTTAAGGAACTTGAAATTCAAGTGCTTGAATTGGGGAATCAATGGACGCTCTATCTGGAAAGTTCTGGTAATTAGTGTTCTTAACTCAAAAATTATCCTTTTGTGGACATAAAGCATTGTATGTTACTTGTCTAATCCAATTTCTAGAATATTTATTAGTAATAGATACTAATGTCGTACTTATACATATCTTATTCCATATTACCTTAGCAATTCCACGTGGTCACAAACTTATATTATTTTTGTATACTAGTACATATGTACTTGCATTGTCCGTATATCATAGATTATTATTAGAAAGATTAAAAAACAGCTGTTATAATTATTCTAATCTTTATTAAGTCTACTTAGGAAATGAAAGAAAATTTTCATGGTGAAGCTGAACTTTTTTTCATTATATAGTAGTATAGATTACAAAAATCTCTATCCTAGATTTTCATCTTGAATTACTACTACCAAATTTTGAGTTGCCTTTGAAGGAAAAAAAAACCTAGCCAGCACGAGCACTACCAGAAAACCCTATTTTTGTACCAAATATTGGAAAACCAGTGGTTTTCCGACACAGGCATTCCAAACTACAGTAGGACGTGCCAGAATCAACGTCGTGTTTGGGCAAACTCCCGTCTTGTCGGACACATATCAGACACGACACGGACACTCCAAAAAATGAAGAACGGTGTCATGTAGGTGCCTCCGTGTCCATATCGCTTCGTGCTCGTGTCCGTGCAACATAGTAAGTACAATCAAGAAAACGAACGGAATTTTGAATGACATAATAAGGAGGGGAAGGGGGAGGAGGAGGAGAAGGAGACCTCTCGGAGAGCTGGTGGCCGACCTGGTAGCCGATGGCCTCGATCCGGCGGGCGGCGAGCTCAGGCTTGGAGGAGAAGAAGCGGATCCAGTACGCGCACACCATCTCGCCGATCAACCCTTCCATGCAGCTCTCCGACACCTCCCGCGTCCGTGTCCCCGTCCCTGTTCCCCCCACCATTCCTCTCTCTCTCTCTCTCTCTCTCTCTAATGAAGACTACTGCAACTCTGATTTATGGCACACGTGTACATCCATTGAAAGTCGCTTCCCCACTTACATCATGGTTGCTCACGTCTAAGTTGTTCAGTGGATCAGGTCGTCCGAAATCCCCTTCCGGTTGGGCTCGATCGCATTTGGGCTGGGTCAACCTGATCTGGTCAATAGACAGGCCCAGTCCATCCTTTCCCACATGTCGGGTCTGGTTCATCTTTCCCTAACCCGAATTCGTCCCAGCTTTCCCATCGGTATAAGCCAGACTCGGTCCTGAAAAGTCGTTCAATTATGTCCGGCTCGGCCCAATCAGCGACCCGGTAAGGTCCGGTCCCATGCCCGCATCGACTCAGTCTCCCCTCCCCACACATGCGAGCCACACTCCCATTTTATTAAAACCGTTGGATTTTTTTACAGTTTATCCCCTCCCCCTAAACCGTTTGTAAAAACGTTCGGAGTATTTTGGTTTTAAATAAAAAAAACCAATAGCCATATTAGTCTTTAGGAGAACTTTTTTCAATAATCGTTTGACATCCGAAAATTTCTATAAAAATAGTTTAATTCATCTAACTTTTTCACAATATTTTTTTTCTTCTCTTCTAATACCTGCAAACAATTTCGAGTTCTATTCGTTTAAGTAGTTTCTTTTTTACTGCCACGAAAAAAGACCAACCAACGCAGCAGCAGTAAAATCAACAACCTTAACTCTTGTTGCAAACTAAGGGAGTACAAGGATCTCAACCCGCACAACCTCAGTGAACAGTAGACTTCGGAGAAGTAATGGATCATAATTGGATAAGATCAAAAATTTGCCTCCACTTTAGCGGAGTTTATAATGAGCATGATACCGAAAGAAGATACTGTATGAAACACATGTTCAATGCATGTATTGTGAAAAATGAATCAAATGGGAACCTAATTGTGGCACACAAAAAACTATGTAGGTATGTAGACAATTGTATCTAGTATCTTGCATCTTCTTAAAAAATGTCTATTTTAATGTATTTATTATTAGTACTATGAACATATGTAGTAACAATTATCATGTATCAGTTCGAATAATAGTTGCAACAATTTTTGTGTACTTACTATTTTATTTATCATTAATCGCAGTTATCATGTATTATTTTTAATATATGCTATTATTGTTAGATATGTATTTTATACATTTTTATGCAACTTATGTTTTGTGTTTGGACTTTTATCCTCTCTACAATATTTCTTTTTGGTACCACAAAGAAATCTTGAAGAGAGGTTGAAAGACCAGACGAAAAATATAAGTCGCATAAAAACCCATCTATATAACGAGAATGTTGATCCGAATTTCATTATCAGGTTCGAGTTGAGACCCAAAATATTTTTATTTTTTCTGACCAGGAAAGATTTTATGTTTCTTTCTGTTGCAAATTTATTTGACAACGAACAATTATTTAATTCTTAACAAATATTATATTTCAGTCCATTAGTCCTATTAAATATTATTATTTTTATTAAATCTATGGGTTACCTGTTGTACTTATATATACACTACGTTTTCTAAATTATTTGGTTACGAGAACAATAAGAAGAATCCGTCTCTCCTACTCTTCTCATTCACAAGCTAGATAACTAGTTTCACTATATTTCTCTATTGTTCATTCTATTTTCTGGACAAAACTAAGTTCATGTCACTCTTTCAGAACTGTGTGCAATGACGGAAAGCCAGTAGAACGGGAGTTCACCTCTAGAAGGAATTCAAAAAATGTTAGTCCCGAAGTCAGATCAAAGAAGAAGTGGTAGCCACAAAGTAGAGACTCATACAAGACTTCGTCTCTACAAACTCCAGAAGAGAAGTTGGTGCACTGAGATTCACACAAGAGTTCCTCTACAGTGACACACAACCCCACAGAAGCATTAAACAAGGAACATGTTACAAACTGACAATCCAAAAAAATACAAATACAATAAGAATTAGAAAATCGTTCTTCTCATTACGTTCGCAGACGCTACACCGAGAAGAACGAAAACAAGAACATAAATACAAAGAAGGAAACTCTTGTTGGGGTGATCAAAACCACCAGAGCTCAAGGCAAGATTCACGCTATACAATGATCTGCCCCTAGGATGCAGCAAGTTCACACGAGAATTGTCACGATCGCACCCGAAAATTGGACATGAGCCGTGGGTACGTCCAGCCTACGCCGCAGCATCGGCAGTAGAACGCTGTCTAAGTCTCAAGACTACCAAACATAACTCATAACATGTCAATGATCTCAACTCCATAAGGAGAACAATGAATAAACATTGATCAACAATTCAATATATACTCAATCACAATAACTATAGGAAATAAATGGCACGATGAGATATAAAGATAAGGAGTACTGACATAAGTCAAGTACAACAACAAAAATACAATAGTAATCTAGGATAGTTGTCCAACATAAATAGTCTCAATATAAATACAATCCAAGTCTTAGGTTTTAGAACAAATAATACATAAATATGACTGTCTAAATGTCTACGGGTGGTGTCTCCTCCAAGGAGAGTGACTCCTCGAGGATCTCTGGTATGAAGTCACCCTCTACGCCTGGGCCATAGTGAGTAGGACAGAAGTCCTCAAGGTCCTCTGAAAAAATATTATCCAGTCAGGATTGGAGCGAAGCATAAACACTAACAGCAGTTTCATTTATATTGACAAAATTGTAATACAGTGTAAAAAAATATACAAGATGAAGAAATACTGAAAATATGTAATACTGGAAAGATATTTAATCAGCAATAGTATAAACTAGCAATGAATAGAAATATGAGAATGCTAGAATAAGTGAACTGGAAATAAAGAAATAGAATATCTGGCTAAGTGTTTGAAATATCAGTTTATTATGTGATCAACTTGGGACGAGATCATGCTTGTTATATATGATTGGCTATGATACATGTGAGGTCAGGCTAACCATTTAGTTATCTATGATGCTGTCACGCCCCAGTCTCAAAATGCCAAGGGACTAGAGATGCGTGGCAATGGCCAGCAGCACGCACCGATGGATAACCCAATTTAATGGAACCATCAGGACGTACTTAAGCTGTAAAGAAGGTCTACTACAACAAGTCACACTAATCTCATCCATAAAGATAAAGAAATAAACTGCATAATGAATTGGAAATAAATAGCAACAACAAGTCAGTCGGAGAAACAATCTGACTTATGTCTGAATACACTGGCTCAATAGGCCAGGAACAAAAGAGATAAACATAAAATAAATACTGAGTACGGGAACAGGTACTCAGGAGAAGTCTTCGGCAGTCACCTCGTCTTCAGGGTTCAGTTCTGCTCCAGCAATAGCTTCAGCTCCGGTCCCGTACACCTCGGGATACTGCTCCTCAGCTAAACCTGGGGACATCATCCATTCCAGGTCCTCAGTGGACATAGCAAGGCACAAAATAAAATAAGCCAAATAAATGCAGTGCAAATAAATAACTGAAACAACAGGGTAAACTATGTAACCATCTATGTAATATGCAAATGAGAGCAACACTAGTACTCAGGCTGAGACCGCTACAAGCTCTGTGTCGGGGAGCCGGTAGCAGTAATAACACGTAAAGGGTCTAGCTCTGCTGGAGAGTCTACAATCTCACAATAATAGTACATATATATATATAGAAAAGCATGTAGCATGTGTGTCTCTCCCCACCCAATGTAATCACGCAAACCATGACCATAACGTCTCATGTCCATGTCAGCGGGATTATAACTAATGCAACAAGTCATACTGTCTATAAAAAAATATCTCTGTCAAGTCCTGCATCCTATACAGAATCACCATGAATATCTCAGAAAGATTCTGTCCATGTATAGTGTCAAGTGTCCTGGGTTGTAGGGTACTTGATAGGTCAAGTACAAGAGTAAAGGGGTATCGTAAATCCATCTCTAAATGACGAACCCAACACCACGTACGGTGTTGGCACCCAACTATGATCGGACACTAGGTACGTCATACGTTTCCTAGGTTAAGCAGTTTAAACAAGTTTATATGAATTTATACAAGAGATCCAGCAAAATATTATCACAGGAAATATGAAAATAAAGACTGCAAGTTTGTAAGGTGCACTTGCCTGATGTTTGGATTCCACTTAGGTCCTGTTCTCGGAAATTTTCAGAGATATCTCTGAAAGCTGAAATAAACAGTACCATCACGCTCAAAAGGTGTTAAATAGCTAGGAACGCCTATTCTTGGGTCCAATTTGGAGACAAGGGCAAAAACGGTAATTTTGGGCCAAAACGGGGTCCACCGGTGGGCCCGCTTTGCACCGAAAAATGTGTCAGGGTCAACGGTCTCAAAATTCACCAAACTTAGTGTCAACAGGTCAGGAACGCTGATACGAACCCAACAGAACTTTCAGATTTGAATTCCGATGAGCCGATCACGAAATCGCCCGTCGAGCGGGGCCTGTGGGGCCCACGACACGCGATTTCGTCAACGTTCTCAGAATCAAACCAAACTTGACCCACAGGACCAGCGTATCGCTACGAGTCCGATGGCGCAAGTTTCGTTTCGATCCGACATGTGTGCACGAAGTTAGGATGATTTGCAGAAAAGTCGGATACGGGGCGATGTCCGCAGATACGCGTTGATTTCGGTGTGCACGCACACCCGAATCCACTTCCACGAAATTCCACACGTCCGTATCGATGACGCGCACGAATCTGTGAAGACCGCACGCGACCAAGTCATCCCGTTTGGCGGGGCGTACCCAGTTCCGGGATAAAATAGGGTCTGATTTTTCCTGTTTTTGGATCGCGGTACGCGATCACCACAGGACGCGATGCCCCGAACGGTTTGTCCGGGCACCGAGAGGGTCATATAGGCTTCGCAACACAATTTTCAGAATCGAAAACGGAGCTACGAGCAAGAAGATACACGCACCTGAACGGGACCCAAAAACCGGGGTCTGAACCGTGTCCGACACGTGTCCGACACGTGTCGGATTCGAAGAAATTAGGGTTAGGGTTTCGGATCCGGCGGCTCAGGACGGAGGGCGGCCGGGGCAACGTCGCCGGGCTCGGGGCTCTGCGGGGAGGGCGGCGCGGCGGGGTGGCGGTGCTGGCCGGCCGGACGGAGGCGCCGGCGCTGCTGCTCGAGGCTACTGCTGTCGAGCGGTGGCCGTCGACGAGCGGGGAGGAGGAGGAAGGGAAGAGGGAGGGGGCTGGCCGCGGTGGTGGACGGCGGCGTTGTCTCGGCGAGGGCGGCGGGGAGCGGAGAGGTGCGGTGGTCGTGGTGGTGAGGGTCGACGGCCAGGGGAACGGGTAGGGTTTATATAGGGGGTGGCCGGGGGTTGTCGTGGCCGAGAGAGGCGGAGGGGTGGCCGGGTTTGGCGGAGTGGGCGGGCGGTTCGTGGCCGAGCGAAGCGGGCGGAGGCCGGCGGACGCGCCGGATAACGCGGGCCAAGGCGACTGGGGGAGACGGGTAGGGGAAGTCGGGCCGGGTCGGGTGCGGGTCTGGAGGATCCGACCCGACCCGCTAGGGGCTGGGCCGGGCTCGGGCCCAATGGGCCGGGCCTATCCAATGGGTTTGGATTTTTATTAAAAATAAAATAAATAATAACTAAATCATTAAATAATTAATAAATAACTAAATAATTATTGTAGGTGTTTAAAAATAGGTCCGGGGCCCGATAAAATCCAGAAAAATTACCCTAAGTCCGGTTTTCTATTTTACACCATAAAATCATATTTTCATTACATTTTAATATTAGTTATTAGCAATTAAAAAATCATACAATCACCACAGCACTTATGTAAATTCCTGAAAATTGCAGAAAAATCCCCAAAAGATTGATTTTTAAAAATCTAAAATTTTTAGGGTGATTACAATCTACCCCCCTTAAGAGGATTGCGTCCTCGCAATCGAAGGGTAAACTACAAAGGGCACGAACTATAGAAAATAAAAGAATGCTTAGGTTTTACCTGCATCAGCAAATAAGTGTGGATAACGCTGGCGCATAACATCCTCTCGTTCCCAGGTCGATTCGCCAGGAGAGTGCTGTTTCCAAGCTACCTGAACTAGTCTGATTGTCTGCCATCGCAGTGTCTTTTCACTGGTGTCGAGTATACCCACTGGCTGCTCCTCGTATCTCAGGCTAGGGCCCACTGAAATCTCAGAAAGATCAACTATATGACTTGGGTCCGTCACGTATCGCCTCAGCTGTGAGACGTGGAATACATCATGCACTCCCTCTAAGGATGGAGGTAATGCAAGACGATAAGCCACCTCACCAATGCGCTCCAAGATATCAAATGGCCCAATATACCTTGGGCTTAACTTGCCTCTGCTGCCAAATCTGATAGTACCTCGAGTGGGCGAGATCCTCAAAAATAAATGCTCTCCTTTCTTGAACTCCAGGGGTCGTCTGTGCGCATCGGCCCAATGCTTCTGTCTATCCTGGGCTGCACGGAGATGATTCTGAATCTGCTTTACTTTCTCCACTTTCTCCGTTACCAACTCTGGACCCAGTAATTGACATTCGCCAACGTCGCTCCAGCATATCGGCGATCTGCACTTCCTTCCGTACAACGCCTCGAAAGGTGCCATCTGAATGCTTGCCTGATAGTTGTTGTTGTAGGAGAACTCCACTAAGTGCAGATGATCTTCCCAAGATCCTCCGAAATCCAGTATACATGATCGCAGCATATCTTCCAAGATCTGAATTGTGCGCTCTGATTGGCCATCTGTCTGAGGATGATAGGCAGTACTGAATTTGAGCCTGGTGCCGAGACTCTCTTGCATGCTTCGCCAGAAGTGAGATATAAATCTCGTGTCTCGATCTGATACAATACTAACCGGCACTCCATGAAATTTTACGATCTGTCGCATATACATGTCGGCTAGTACTTCCGTGGATTGTCCGACTCTGAATGGCAAGAAGTGAGCCGACTTAGTGAGCCGATCCACGATAACCCATACCGCATCCTTTCCACTAGGGCTTCTTGGAAATCCAGTGACGAAGTCCATGGTAATATGCTCCCACTTCCATTCAGGTATGGGAAGTGGCTGCAACATACCTGCAGTCCTTTGGTGCTTGGCCTTTACCTGCTGGCAGACTAAGCATTTTGCCACAAATCGGACAATCTCCCTTTTCATTCCATGCCACCAGTAATATTGTCTTAAGTCCCGTTACATCTTGGTTCCTCCTGGATGAACCGAGTATATGGAGCTATGTGCTTCAGTCATCAACTCCTGTCTTAATTCTCCATTTGGAACATATAGGCGATTTTCTCACCTTAATGTCCCGTCCTCGTGGATGCGAAGTCCCGTCTGCAGGCCTGCTTCTGTTCTCTCTTTCAGCCTTCGGAAGCTAGCATCATTAGGCAAAGCTTCTTTGATTCCCTCCACCAGCGATGACTTAACTTCGAGGTTAGCCAGCAAACCATTTTGTCCAGGTAGAACAACCTCTATCTGAAGATCTTGCAAGTCTTGTAATAGCTGAGGCTGCTCCGTTAAGAAATAAGCCGAGGGTTTTCTGCTGAGGGCGTCGGCTACAACATTTGCTTTCCCCGGGTGGTACTGCAGATCTATGTCAAAGTCCACCATCAACTCAAGCCAACGTCTTTGCCTCATGTTGAGCTCCTTCTGAGTATAAACATACTTCAAGCTCTTATGATCAGTGAATATTTCAACCTTCTCTCCATACAGATAATGCCTCCAAATCTTCAATGCAAAAATCACTGCAGCTAGCTCCAGGTCATGCGTTGGGTAATTCTTCTCGTGGACCTTCAGCTGCCTCGATGCATAAGCGATAACCTTACCATGTTGCATCAAGACACAACCTAGTCCACTACCGGACGCATCACTATAAACAACAAAACCTCCTGACCCTGAGGGAAGAGTCAAGACTGGTGCTGTTGTTAGACGCCTTTTTAATTCTTCAAAGGCATTCTGGAATTCTTCCGTCCATATGAACTCCTGATCCTTCCGTGTCAGCTTAGTCATCGGCTCTGCGATCCTTGAGAAATTTTCTACGAACCGCCGGTAATACCCAGCAAGTCCAAGAAAACTTCTCACTTCTGCAATAGAGGTAGGGGTAGGCCAGGTTTCTATAGCAGTGACCTTCTCTGGGTCCACAGACAGTCCTTCACCCGAGATAATATGTCCTAAGAATGGCACCTTGTCCATACAGAACTCACATTTGCTGAGTTTGGCATACAGCTTCTCCCTTCTCAAAGTTTCTAGCACAATTCTGAGGTGTTCCTCGTGCTCTTCGTGGTCCTTGGAGTAGACTAGAATATCATCAATGAATACCACCACGAACTTATCCAAGTACTGATGGAAGACTCCGTTCATCAAAGTCATAAATACGGCGGGTGCGTTGGTTAAACCAAACGGCATTACTAGGAACTCATAATGTCCATACTTAGTCCTGAAGGTCGTCTTTGGGATATCTTCCTTCTTCACCCTAATCTGGTGATAACCGGATCTAAGGTCAATCTTTGAGAATACCCTAGCACCACTCAATTGGTCAAACAAGTCATCAATGCGTGGTAAGGGGTACCGGTTCTTAACAGTTACAGCATTAAGGGCTCTGTAATCAATGCACAACCGCACAGTTTCGTCCTTCTTGGGTACAAAAAGTATGGGCGCTCCCCAAGGTGAAATACTGGGCCGGATAAATCCTTTCTCCAGAAGGTCGTCAACTTGTGCTTTCAATTCTACTAACTCCTTAGGTGCTAGCCGTTATACCGATGAAGTGATATGTTCGGCTCCTGGAGTTAGGTCTATTGTGAATTCTATCTCCCGATTAGGTGGTAAACCTGAAGGTCGTCGGGAAATGCATCCACAAATTCTGTTATGACTCTTGGGTAACCTGAATCCTCTTCTACAGTTAATACCCTAAGAGTTGGTTGGACACCTTGTTCTACAGCTCCTCGAAGAAATTCAAACTCAGGATGGCTAGGGGGTTTAAAAATCACTTTTCCAAGCCGGCAATCCAGTGTCGCATGGTACTGACTTAACCGGTCCATACCAAGTACAACATCGTAATCAGGCATAGAAAAGATCAGGAATTGGGCTCGCATCTCTCGGCCACAGACTACTACCGAACATGATCTACAGATATCACTAACCGGAATAATTCCACCTCCCGTTAGAATTCTCTTCATCTTCGAGAGAGGTGCGGTAGCTACTCTATGTGTGGCTACGAAGCTAGCAGCAATAAATGAATGCGAGGCTCCAGAATCAAATAATGCTACAGCAGGAATTGAAGCTACTAATATGGTACCTGCTATCACTTCGCCTGCAGTAGCTTCCTCAGTGACTGCTAGTGCATATGCCTGACCTCGTCCCTGAGCGGGATCCCTTTGCTGACGAGCTTGCTGGAACATTGCTGCCTGAGGTGGTAGAGGTGGCCTGGCTCCTCCACGCCCTGTCTGTGTTGCTCCCCCAGCTGGAAGAGCTGCAGGTGGAGCTGGTCGATTCGGAACTCCCTCTCGACTTTTCGAGCAGTCCTTTGAGAAGTGTTGTCCGGATCCGCAAACCAGGCAGAGTCCCAGTTTGCGTCTACATTCTCTTTCAATATGTCCTATTTTGCCGCAGTAATGGCAAGTAGGCAGGTTCTTAGTTGCTGCTCTTGGAAGCGGGCTCTTCTGGGGTCGTTTAGCAGATTCCCCTCGTGATGACTTGGTCGGTGCTGAGAAGAATGGACATTTCAGGCTTGATTTCCTCCGAGTAACGCGCTCCATCCGACGTGCTGCAGCTAGGACGTCGGAGTAAGATATGGGCGCGACCGATCCGATTAACTTCTGAAGCTCGAACTTGAGTCCATCAAAGAACTTCTCCGCCTTCTCTTCTTCGGTAGGAATTAGAGAAGGGGCAAAGCGGCTCAGGCGAATGAATTCAGCGTTATATTCCTCCACCGTCATGTTGCCCTGGATCAGGCGGTTGAATCTGTCTCGAAGTTCTGACCGAGCAACAGCAGGGATGTACATATCCTGGAAGAGTCTGGAGAACTCCTCCCAGGTGACCTGATCATGTCCGAGCCTTCTTTCTTCGGACAGCCACCAATGGTGCGCGTTGTCCGTCAGTTGCATCCTGACGACAGTCATCCATTTGTTCCTTGGTATTTCAGCGGCCTCCAACTAATGCTGCATGTTCGTAAGCCATTCATGAACTTCAGTTGGTCCTTCCTTGCCCGAGAAGGTACGGGGCTTGAGTTGACGAAAATCTGTGATAGATCCCGTCGCTGGCCGCCTATTTGGTGGATTTGCATGCTCCAATGCTGCGACGAGGCTGTTCCTTAGGTTCTCGGCCTCACGACGTTGGGCCTCCTGTTGGGTCTGCTGTTGGGCCTGCATCATTGCGTAGAACATCTGGAACATTTGCTGGCCGTCCATTGCCTGCCCTGGGGGAAAGACATGCATCGTAGGAGAAAATTGGGGAGGAGGCGGGATGTCATCACGCCTGAACCTGGAACTTGGCTGGCCAGTTTGATTGTTCTGAGAGGATTGTCCTCTGGTATCTGGCGTCGTTCCAGCTTCACAGGTAACCACCGCTTCAGGCGGTGTACCCAAGGGGGTCTCGTCACCACTTCTGGGATCTATTACTCTGCATCAAAAGGAAACAATGAGAACGCACAGAGGAATCAAAACATGATGCAATTCAAGCAATTTAATTAAATTCGACATAGAGTCCAAAAACGATTCAATCAATGGATGAGATCCTATAAACTTATCCTATCTTATTGCAGGCATGTTCGGTCCCTAAGTTGAAACCGAACAATTTAGTTTAGACCTGCATGGGCCACCACAAAAACCATGTCACGCCCCAGTCTCAAAATGCCAAGGGACTGGAGATGCGTGGCAATGGCCAGCAGCACGCACCGATGGATAACCCAATTTAATGGAACCATCAGGGCGTACTTAAGCTGTAAAGAAGGTCTACTATAACAAGTCACACTAATCTCATCCATAAAGATAAAGAAATAAACTGCATAATGAATTGGAAATAAATAGCAACAACAAGTCAGTCGGAGAAACAATCCGACTTATGTCTGAATACACTGGCTCAATAGGCCAGGAACAAAAGAGATAAACATGAAATAAATACTGAGTACGGGAACAGGTACTCAGGAGAAGTCTTCGGCAGTCACCTCGTCTTCAGGGTTCAGTTCTGCTCCAGCAATAGCTTCAGCTCCGGTCCCGTACACCTCGGGATACTGCTCCTCAGCTAAACCTGGGGACATCATCCATTCCAGGTCCTCAGTGGACATAGCAAGGCACAAAATAAAACAAGCCAAATAAATGCAGTGCAAATAAATAACTGAAACAGCAGGGTAAACTATGTAACCATCTATGTGATATGCAAATGAGAGCAACACTAGTACTCAGGCTGAGACCGCTACAAGCTCTGTGTCGGGGAGCCGGTAGCAGTAATAACACGTAAAGGGTCTAGCTCTGCTGGAGAGTCTGCAACCTCACAATAATAGTAGATATATATATATATATATAGAACAGCCTGTAGCCTGTGTGTCTCTCCTCACCCAATGTAATCACGCAAACCATGACCATAACGTCTCATATCCATGTCAGCGGGATTATAACTAATGCAACAAGTCATACTGTCTATAAATAAATATCTCTGTCAAGTCCTGCATCCTATACAGAAACACCATGAATATCTCAGAAAGATTCTGTCCATGTATAGTGTCAAGTGTCCTGGGTTGTAGGGTACTTGATAGGTCAAGTACAAGAGTAAAGGGGTATCGTAAATCCATCACTAAATGACGAACCCAACACCGCGTACGGTGTTGGCACCCGACTATGATCGGACACTAGGTACGTCATACGTTTCCTAGGTTAAGCAGTTTAAACAAGTTTATATGAATTTACACAAGAGATCCAGCAAAATATTATCACAGAAAATATGAAAATAAAGACTGCAAGTTGGCAAGGTGCACTTGCCTGATGTTTGGATTCCACTTAGGTCCTGTTCTCGGAAATTTCTAGAGATGTCTCCGAAAGCTGAAATAAATAGTACCATCACGCTCAGAAGGTGTCAAATAGCTAGGAACGCCTGTCCTTGGGTCCAATTTGGAGACAAGGGCAAAAACGGTAATTTTGGGCCAAAATGGGGTCCACCGGTGGGCCCGCTTTGCACCGAAAAACGTGCCAGGGTCAACGGTCTCAAAATTCACCAAACTTAGTGTCAACAGGTCAGGAACGCTGATACGAACCCAACGAAACTTTCAGATTTGAATTCCGATGAGCCGATCATGAAATCGCCCGTCGAGCGGGACCTGTGGGGCCCACGACACGCGATTTCGTCAACGTTCTCAGAATCGAACCAAACTTGACCCACAGGACCAGCGTATCGCTACGAGTCCGATGGCACAAGTTTTGTTTCGATCCGACGTGTGTGCACGAAGTTAGGGTAATTTACAGAAAAGTCGGATACAGGGCGATGTCCGCGGATACGCGTTGATTACGGTGTGCACGCACACCCGAATCCACTTCCGTGAAATCCCACATGTCCGTATCGACGACGTGCACGAATCTGTGGAGACCGCACAAGACCAAGTCGTCCCGTTTGGCGGGGCGTACCTAGTTCCGGGGTGAAACAGGGTCTGGTTTTTCCTGTTTTTGGATCGCGGTGCACGATCACCCCAGGACGCGATGCCCCGAACGGTTTATACGGGCACCGAGAGGGTCATACAGGCTTCGCAACGTAATTTTCAGAATCAAAAACGGAGCTACGAGCAAGAAGATACACGCACCTGAACGGGGCCCAAAAACCGGAATCTGAACCGTGTCCAACACGTGTCCGACACGTGTCGGATTCGAAGAAATTAGGGTTAGGGTTTCGGATCCGGCGGCTCAGGGCGGAGGGCGGCCGGGGCAACGTCGTCGGGCTCGGGGCTCTGCGGGAAGGGCGGCGCGACGGGGTGGCGGTGCTGGCCGACCGTACGGAGGCGCCGACGCTGCTGCTCGAGGCTACTGCTGTCGAGCGGTGGCCGTCGACGAGCGGGGAGGAGGAGGAAGGGAAGAGGGAGGGGGCTGGCCGCGGTGGTGGACGGCGGCGCTGTCTCGGCGAGGGCGGCGGGGAGCGGAGAGGTGCGGTGGTCGTCGTGGTGAGGGTCGACGGCCAGGGGAACGGGGAGGATTTATATAGGGGGTGGCCGGGGGTTGTCGTGGCCGAGAGAGGCGGAGGGGTGGCCTGGTCTGGCGGAGTGGGCGGGCGGTTCGTGGTCGAGCGGAGCGGGCGGAGGCCGGCGGACGCGCCGGAGAACGCGGGCCAAGGCGACTGGGGGAGACGGGTAGGGGAAGTCGGGTCGGGTCGGGTGCGGGTCTGGAGGATCCGACCCGACCCGCTCGGGGCTGGGCCGGGCTCGGGCCCAATGGGCCGGGCCGATCCAATGGGTTTGGGTTTTTATTAAAAATAAAATAAATAATAACTAAATTATTAATTAATAACTAAATAATTATTGTAGGTGTTTAAAAATAGGTCCGGGGCCCGATAAAATCCAGAAAAATTATCCTAAGTCCGGTTTTTTATTTTACACCATAAAATCATATTTTCATTACATTTTAATATTAGTTATTAGCAATTAAAAAATCATACAATCACCACAACACTTATGTAAATTCCTGAAAATTGCAAAAAATCCCCAGAAGATTGATTTTTAAAAATCTAAAAATTTTAGGGTGATTACAGATGCGAGCAATAGTCAGGCTAATCTTATATAACAGGCTATGAGACATGTAAATGGTCATGCTACACCCTACGTGATGTGTAGGGTGAGCTATAATGCATGCAGAGTATGGTATGATCACATAATCTGCTAATATTTCCCCGTCCCCAGCTAGCACGATGGATTCCAATCACGACTCCTCATGACAAGTATCTATGATGCTAACCCATATATCAATAGTGTCAGAATCAAGTATACTATACAACTAGAATTATAGAATAATTAACATAATAAAAACTGTCAGAGAATGTACCCGCCTGTGATCCCGAGGAAGGAAGGAGGATCGATGTCCAAGGTGGGATCACAATGACCTAATTATGAAATATAAATGTAAAAAATAATGTCCTTGAATAATAATTAAGTCAAATTAAGTAAATAAGTATTTTCTAGGTCCAACTAGGTCATTACCTTGGTATTCTAGGCTCTCTAAGTCATAGCAAGGTACATTAGTTAATATCTTGCTAGCATAGACAATACTTACTAGTACTAAGTTAATATATATGTATTAACCTATACTAGTATAATATAGTATCATTACCTACTACTTATATTTTATACTAATACACACCTACCTCACACTGAATACTCCAGGATACTCAACATCAGCTACCTAGTACCTATACTACTCAACCCATTACTCAATGATACTTGGTATCATCCCATATCCTTATACCACCCTTTGCACACTACTAGGACCTCACTTCACTGTCACAGACCCCCGTCCTCACTCATTCACTTGTAATACACAAGAGTATCCTTCATACCAACTTACACTAACTGATATACTACACCAAATACCCAATAGTTCCTGCATACACAAGCATCTCTCTCTGAACACTGCTGCCACCTGCTGCCATTACAGTTGTACTAAGAACTTTAACATAAAACCAATGTACTGCTATTTGGACTAAACTAAACCTTTACACCATGTTGTTGTATCAAAACCCCTACTTAACTCCATTTACCAAAACCATAACTACTACCACCACACTTAAACAACAGCTGCAACAACTGCCCTCAACACTATCTGCTAATATTTTTTATACCCGAACTACTGCTGCGTATCAGTCACACACTTACCTCACTCACTAGACTACATATATTACACTGAATCCAACACTCACAGATCACTCATAAACTCACTCACTGTGTACTCATAGATCACTCACACAGTCACAGGAACTCGACTGTACAGCAACATGAAACACATACTGTACTGGAATACAGCACCCTCACTAGACACTTAACTCTCACACAAGCTCATACCTCTTCAAAACTTACACACCATCACTCCCTCTCCTATACTCTGTGCACACACCCAGACTTGCTTTGGAATGACACAGCAAGCTCACACACGATACCTACACACAGGCTTCTGTGACTTCTCACTGAACACTCATAACCTGAACTCGATCGACACACACACACTGGCTCCTACACTGCTACTGATACTCTAACATAGACACTGATATATACACCTCTATATGCTCATATAGAACCCGATACTCTCTCCCCCAACACACACTGACACAATGTGTACAATGCACAAACCCGACTGCTCTATGTAGTAATCCCCCTCTCCAAAATTGACACAAATACATCAATATATATATATATATATATATATATATATATATATATATATATATATATATATATATATATATATATATATATATGTTATACATAAAAATGCATAAGAAATAGTTCATAAAAATAGGTATTCCTCCTATTAAGCATTTCTACAAACACCTAGTGTGCTGAAAATAGAATTCACATGATACCCCATGAATACTCATGCTTAAAACCCTAAATCGAAATTAAATCTCAACGTATATGATGCAAACATGCATAAATACATACATATACATATATATATATATATATATATATATATATAATTTGGGCTACGAAAAATTAGGGAAAATGCATCATTGGATCACAAAATCCCCAAATACACCTATGACACCATGGGAAATCATCATGAAACCAAAAGAGTCATCCCTAAAACAACGGGTAGGCTCCTAATGGCCAAACAATTAATTAAAACAGAATTAAAATAAAGTTTTCTAGATTTTTACCTATTGGGAGATGAATTCCCAATGTAGCTTCTCCTTCTCAAAGCCTCCTTGTGCCCAAGCTTCTAGGTCTCTCTTGATGGGGGAAGAATGAGGGTTTTTAGGGCTAAAAATTCTGAAATTTGAGGAAGGAAAGGGGGTTTTTCTCTTGAGGCTATTTTCTAGGATTTTTCTCTTGAATGAAGAGTGGCTTGAGGGAGGCTCCCTCTTGTTTTATAGGCTAGGGTTATGGTTAGGGCTTTTAATGGATAAAGCCTATTTTGCCTCCATGAATTGTCATGAAGAGCTAATTAATTAGAAGGGGTTTAGTCATAAATTGAGGGATTAAAGTAATTACTAATTTAAAAAGGGTAGGGGTTTATCAAGTGGGTTTCTAGGTCTAGTCCATTAACACAATATAATATATATATTATATATCATGCAATATATTAACACAAAAATTAAATATGGCAATTGACAATAAAGCCCTATTCTAGAAATGTGGTAGTGACAAGAACTTTTGGAACGCTCTTGGTCACCTTCGGATCACTCGGAAGATTCTTTGGAATGATGCTAATATTGTCGCAGGTCCAGCTGGTGCTCTCGGTTTCTCTCTCTCTCTCTCTCTCTCAATTTTTTCAACTCTCTAAATGAAAGAGGAGAGCCTCTATTTAAAGAGAATTTCAGCTTCCATAGGGCCTGAGAAAAAAACCAGATCGCATGAGCCGCCTGTGCTGTTGTACTACACAGAGCAGACAATGCCGTTAGGCGCCGAAAGCTGCAGTCGCGTGGCACAGACAGCCACTGTCACGCCCTGATCTTCCGCAAGAATCGGGCGTCCCCGCTAGGTGCGAATTATCGCACCAGCGCTCCTGCGGGACAATCATTTCCATCGGGATACGATACCGCGTGAGCCTAGATTTGCGCCCACGCGAGGCAAATATTAAAATGGCCGTTGATAACTAGTTCGCAGAGTCGTCATAGAGAAAACATAGAATAAACACAAGTATTGAATCCAAATCAAGCTTTTTATTGATATGAAGTAAAGATTACAAGCGGCGCTAGGCCAAGATTACAAGTCGCTCATGCTCTCTCTCCCTCTCTATAATGAATATGCCCTTAGGCTTAGAACTGATTCAAATAATCTGGATGATGATGTTGCCATATATTATGTCTCATATATGTGAGCTCCAAGTCCATGCGCCACGCTCCAAGATGCCAAGTTCGGTCCGGCGCCTCATTGCGTTAAGTGATCTCCGAATCCGTACGAGTTTCCCCTGCACCCTACATGCAATCTGGTTGGGTATCAGTACATTGAATGCACTAGTGGGGAGGCATCTCGCCCACGCACAAACAAGCACGTTCATTAGTTATGTGTACCGACTGATTTTGTTGTCTATCTAGTCTTTTATCTTAGGATCATTTACATGACAATATAATGAAAGTAATATCAGTATCTCCTCAAGAGTGTCATCATAATGAACAACTGAATTCGTCTTACCGTTTCTTACCATTCGGCCTTACCTGTCATTTGCAGTAATATGAATAATGATCTACTGAATAACAAAGAACATCTATGAAATCCAAGTGTTATGTTTGTGTCTCTGCCTCAGACCCATTCTACTAGAACTATGTTTGTTACCGTGCATCCATTCTAAATATGCAAAATATCGTGCAAATGTACTCCTTCACGTTACTCCTCTTCTGAATGCGGATAACCGCTATGCAAGCATGACTTATCTATATGAAGGTCACTGGCTCTATTAGCCATATTGGACATGATCTGGGATGTAACGACTGTCTTTCCAGCTCGGTTGCTAGCCTTGCTGGGTGTTCCGAACCATCCGACGAGTCGGCGACCATCTAGGTTGGTAGCAAGCCTTGTTGGATTTCCCGTTCTCGCCCGCTAGTCTTCAGCTAGCGTATTACCAGGACTATACTGGCATTGTCCTTCCGGGCTGACACGATTCAGATGCCTCAGCAATCGTATCGAGGACTCATCTCTACCTGGTGTGCAACCAATTGTCCGTGACTATGCAACTACTCCCCCACTTCCAATCCTAGCTGTCACGACCCGCACCCAGATAATTCAGGCACCGGTTCGCGAGTACGTCCAGCCTACGCCGCAGTGTCGGCGGTAGTACGCTATCTAGATCATATTCACAGGTAATTTAAAATCTAGCTCATTCACAAGAATAAATAGGCAAGGATAATAACAGAAAATAGGAATGCTAAGATTTCATAAGACAAATTTGTGACATCCAAATCAACAGTTTAATACAGAACCAGAAGATAAATCGAGGACAAACACGAGTACTATGCTGAAAGAAAATACTAGCTAATTGGCTAACTACTCCTCAAAAGTAGTCTCCTGAGTAGGAACTGGCTCCTCAATAGTATCATCTGCTATGTCATATGGGCCATAAAAGGTGGGGGCATAGTCCTCATCATCGCCTAAATGTCAACGGATCCAGTCAGGAAAGGAGCAAAGTACCAATACACAACAAGCTTAAACTAAATAATTATGACAAGTAGTAAAAACTGACTAAGCATCACGATAAAATTTTATACATAATAAGTAGTAAAATTAACTAAGGGTTAATTGCTATAAATCAGGGATATAAGTAAAACAGGAAGATAATGAGACAAGAAAATGGAACTGCAACAAGACAAAGAAACTATGTGTGTGAAATTGTGTATTTAGAATACATAGTTGGCATGTAGGGGGTTATAAGGCTAATAAGGCACGTCATAGACGGCTAGCAGTCAGGAACAATCGAGTATAAGGCTGATGGTACAGTCGCGTACTCAACAGCTAGCAGTCATGACATGGTGGAAAGGGTAGACCACATGCCTCCTTGTATCCTCCCTCCCGACACGAAAATTGAGACATGAAATCCAAATTCTAATACTAAGTGTAATCATCCAATGGTGCTAGTAGAGCAAGGAACTAATTATCATAATATAAAGAATAAACTTGAAGTGCAGGTACTTGCCTGATGTTTGGATTCCAACTACGGTTCTGTCCTCGAGAAATTTCCAGATATGCCTCCGGATGCTAAAATAACCATTACCATCATGCTCAGAAGATATCAAATAGCTAGAAATGCCTGTCCTTGAGTCTAATTTGGACACAGGGGCGAAAATGACAATTTCGGGTCAAAACGGGGTCTGCATGTGGGCCCGCTTTGCACCGAAAAAAATATGTCAGGGTCAAGGTCTCCAAATTTGTCCAACTTAGTGTCAACAAGTCAGGAACGCTGATACGAACTCAACGGAACTTCCAGAATTGGATTCCGATGAGCCGGTCACAAAATCGCCCGTCGAATGGGGCCTGCGGGGCCCACGACACGCGATTTCGTCAACGTTCTCGGATTCGAACCAAACTTGGGTCACAGGACCAGCGTATTGCTACGAGTCCGATGGTGTAAGTTTTGTTTTGATCCGACGTGTGTACACAAAGTTATGACGTGTTCCAGGAAGGGCGGATACGGGACGGTGTCCGCGGATACGCGTTGATTCCGGTGTGCACGCACATCCGAATCGACTTTCGCGAAATCCTACACGTCCGTATCAACGATGCGCACGTATCTGTGAAGACTGCGCGCGACCAAGTCGTCCCGTTTGGCGGGGCGTACTCAGTTCCGGGGTGAAACAGGGCGTTGTTTTTCCTGTTTTTGGATCGCGGTTCGCGATCGCCGCAGGACGCGATGCACCGAGCGGTTTGCACGGGCACCGATGGAGTCATGCAGGCTACGTGTTGCAACTGACGGAATTGAAAATGGGATTACGAGCAGAAAGTTACGAGTACCTGAACAGGGCTCCAAAACTGACGTTTTCCGTGTCCGCGAGTCGACACAACTCGACACGGGGACACGACGCGCACTGTAGCTAGGGTTTAATGCTTCTGTGCTAGGGCTTCGCCGGAGCCCACCGGAGCCCGCCGGAGCGGCTGCGGGGGAGTCTCCGGAGGCGGCGGAGGGCGCCGGGACGGGCTGGGCGTCGCGGGGGCTCGCTGCCGGAGGCTGCGGGTGCTGCTGGGGATGCGGGGAGGCGGGCGGAGGCTTGGCAAGGGCGGTGCGGCATCGACGGCGAGGCGGTGGGGCGTCGGCGGCGAGGCGGCGAGGAGAGTGGCGGAGCTGGTGGTGGAGAGATGACCGGGGAGGGGTTTTATAGGGCTGGGCGGCCGAGCGAGGCTGAGGAGAGAGGGGGTCGTGGGCCGAGGGGCGCGGGGGAGGCGGTTGGCCGCGGGCGAGGCGGAGGGGCGTGGCCGAAAGACGCGGCGGACGGGCGTGCGGATCGCCGGAGGACGCGGGGGAGAGGGATCGGGTCGTGGGGGAAGAGGGGCTCGCGGGTCGGGCGGCGGGTTCGGGTCTGGCCGACCCGACCCGACCCGATAGCCCACGGGCCGGGTAGGGTTAGGCTGGGCTGGGCCTTGGGCTGGGTTGGGCTAGGGTTTGGGATTAGGATCTAAATAATAAAATAAATAAATAAATAAATAGTTTTTAGGTGATATAAAATAGGTCCGGGGCCCAATAAATTCCAGAAAAATTACCCTAAGTTCAGTTTTTTATTTTACACCCAAAAATATTATTTTATAAAATATAATTTATTATCAATTAAAAATCATTTAATAATTTAAAACCCTAATTTTAATTACGAAAAAATCCAAAAAAATCCAAAAAATTATGAAAAATCCAAATTTAAAAATTCTTGAAAAATCAGGGGGTTTATACTAGCCGAGAAATAACTCGGTTCAATCTTGTTGAGGACTACACTCAGATCTTTCTTCTTTACGCAGCTCCCTGATTAGAGACTGCCTCGGTGATCTGGATATCCCGAGTACTTTCTTTTTTTTTCTTCTCTGAATCGGAATGACTACTTGATAGTCTTCCTCGTCTATGTATGCAACATGATTATACTCTATCCCGTGTCATATTCTGTGCGGTACGGTGCCTCAGTATGAACTCAAGCTATTGTGGCATATATAAGAAGCTACTATATTTTGCCTCAATAAGCCCGACTATGCAAATAACAAGTAAGATCTCCATGTTCTATACAATGATAAGGCAGGATTATCCCTTAGCTATGTGCGTTCATCTCTTTATTATTAGAATACAAAGGTTATAAGCCTGAAAACTAGCATGTATCATTCATTTTTTTAGTGTGCAGCTAAGTAAGGACAGGTTCACCGGGGCCACCCACCATAGCAATGAATCGTATCGGTCGAGCGAGACTCCGAGCGCGCCTCTAAAAGTCTAAGTCTGAACTCCATTTGAAGATCCAAGTCTGAATACCTTTGCATCGAACGAGTCTTCTCGCTGAGCAAGGCAAGTCAGTTCCCTACACTTGTGCCGTTTGAACTGTCTCTCCGGGTTGAGCAGAGCAGGTCGTTACATCTACGAGCCGCTTGCGCGATGTACTGCACAAAGCAGACTGCGCCGCACCGAGCCACCAACAGCAGTCCCTAGCTGTCTCCTCCACACTTGACTTACTCAAGCTAACTTGCTGGCCGTATAGCGCCTGGCCGCATAGCTCCAGGCTGCATGGCCCCTGGCCGCATGGGCTCCTGGCCGCATGTGCACCGGGCAGCATGGGAACCTGGCTGCATGCTTTCCAGGCCGTATGGCTCCATGAAGCATGCGCCCGAGCAAGCAACCGTGCATGTAAATCGCTCATAAAATGAGCGCATGAGCGCCATGAGACGATGTTGACATGCTAAGTGCAAAGTGCGCCAACAAAGTGCCACTTTGCGCTCTTGAGTCCGAGTCTGAGCCGCTTTGGGACTTAGCTCCTAAGAAAAACTTTCCAAAGATGGTGACAAAATAAAGATTATCATAATGGGGTTCACACTTAATCCCTCTAGGAAGGTTAACCCACATGGGCCACCACCCCATGTGCATATACCAATACTAAGCAAAGCTATATATTGAGATATACACATTGGTAGTTTTCCAATGTGGGACTAAAAATCCCAAAGAAAAGTGAAAAATACCAACAATCCCTCACATATATCATAATATATGGTCGAGCGTTCCTCACAGTGACTACCCATCATGCATTAGGATAGATATCGCCCACGACTTGAATCTTTCCGCATGGGTCAAATAACAGCACGATACAAGAATGAAATATGCCTTGAATTCTGAACCATACCTGTTGTTCTTCCCACTCGCACAATGACATCAGATGTGCCTACAGTCGCACATTAAAAGCCTTGTGCTGACCTAGTTTCGGTGTATATTTCTTGGGTGTCTACAAGTTTACCCTCAAGAGACGGTATGTATCTCTATCCATACACTTAGGTGAGTTCCTTTTGAAGAGATTTTAATTTTTACAGCATGAATAATTGTGCTTTCGTGCGGTGCTACGCCACTGTGACATGGCTCGTAGCCGAGGTTAACTACCTCATGTGGTGTCACCCACAGTAGCATGAGGTCACTAGCATCTTAGTAGTGTTGTACTACATCCCAGCAGAAGCCTTGCGCTTCCGTGCGGTGCTACGCCGCTGTGACATGGCTTGTGTAACACCCCGTTCCGCTCAAGCGGACTACTGATTCAAACTGCAAAGTGCAATATCCCGACCCGCTTTGCTCAGGCGAGAATACTCGTTTGAGGCAAAGGATATCCAGACTTGTCCCTACAGGAGTTCGGCTTAGGCTTTCAGAGGCTCGCTCAGAGTATCGCTCAACCGAGGTGAATCATCGTTAAGGTGGGTGGCTACAGTGAACTTGTCTTTGCTTAGCCAGCACACTAAAAATATGGAACGATACATGGTAGTCGCTAGGTGAATCACCCCCTGCATGCTTATAAGAATACAACGCACCTAGCTAAGGGAATAATTCCAACTTGTATTGCTTATGTTAGAACATGGAATTGAAATATTGCTTATATTCAGACCCTCGCATGCTATCCTAGATCATGTAGCTCGAAAAGTCCCTTACAGTTTTACCCCTCGGCTTACCTTCGGGTCCGAGCCAACGCGATTGCTTAAGTTCTTAATGTTGCCTTGCCTCAATATTTTTCCACACGAAATTATGCCACAAGCAAGTAACACATTCGTGTATCGCTCATGTATTGAGTAAGACAGGAGACTATCAAATAGTCCTTCTGTGCAAATTGAACCTGCAAGTATCCGGGACCGTTAGGTCACCAAAGCAAATCCCCGAACCAGGGGCATGCATCAAGGCAAAGTTGAATCAATGAATGGAAATCATGTCAAGTTACAACTGAATGATAATCACATCAAGTTTACCTCTGAACGAGAATTATGTCAATGAATCCAAGAATTCCAGCTCGTGGAGCAAATGCTCGGTTCAGAACAAGAATCATGGATTATCATGTCAGGTTATGGATTTGGAAAGATCCTTGAGACTTGCATGTCGCGGACAACTTGGAAACAAGGTCATTAGGTTCTACGGACAATTTCTGGGGCACCGGGCCGATCCGATCCGGATGGAACTTCACGATAGTCTCCTGTATCTGGACATGATGGTCTGCAGCCACCACTAAATTTTTGTTGCTTTCCATCCTTGTTCAAGACTATAACTCATCCTTTATGGTTATACCAGTGACAAATGTTATATAGATAAGTCATCCTCGCTTAGCGGCTATCCGTGTGCGAGTTATTGCATCGCATCGAGAATAACTGAGCACCCGGAATATAGTCTCGTTCATAGCACAGTGTTTGCATATGTTATTGTCCCTAAATGTTTATATCTGCTCGTGCTTAAATTAACTTGGTTTGCCTTGGACAGGAAAGGACAAATTGGTAAGTTGGTAAGTCTCGCCGTGTTTTCTCTTATATCGCACGACGCACTGCCACATGAGTTAGACTATTCAACATTGCCATAAAACTGATCCTAAGGCAACTAGAAAGACAACATAATAGTTGGTGCACGAAACCTATATTATGTGTTTGGATTTGTCGAGCGGGCGAGTGGCCTCCCCACCTGTGCATTCGTGTATTGATAATCCACCAGGTTGTTTGCAGGATGCGGGAGAACCTCGTTTGGTGCGGATGCCTCCTTCGTGCGTGCTAAGGCAGGAGTCCACTCTAAAGCCTTAGAGCGCTACGTCCGGAACTGAAGCACATATACAAGACATAATATTGGAACATCGCCTGAACATCGCCTGTATCATTCCACAAATGTAGCTACTTGGCACGCTTTTACTGTTTCAGAGAGAGAGGCTTGAACGACTTATAATTTTGGCCATGCGCCGCCTGTAACACTTGTTTATATCAATAAAGAGAGTTCTACTTCAACTTGTGTTATTCAATGCTTTCGCTATTGTCGACTCAGTGAACTTGTTACCAAATCGCCTATGCATTTATAATTTTGCTGCACTCGGACAATCTGTGCGACTCTATGACTTAGACTTCTTACCGCCAGTCAATGAACCACGGCCTTGCACGGACGTGGCTCACGCTCGTACGACATCACGCCCGGATGGGTAAAAGCAATCGTCCCACGGGAGCGCTGGCACGGGGATTCTCACCTAGCGGGGATGGCCGATTAGCTTGCGGAAGATCGGGGCGTGACAGCTCGCAGTCGAGGTTAACTACCTCTTGTGGTATCACCCACTGTAGCATGAGATAACCGGCCTCTTAGTATTGTTGTGCTACACCTCTCTATCTTTTCAGCATTAGGATTCCTGCCTATTTAGGGTTCTACTGCCGCTGTGACATGGCTCACAACCGAGGCTTTATATATTTTACCTTATCATGCTGTCACACCATTGTACAATGGGATATAAGTCCCTTGTAGTTCTGAACTACACATGCTTCCTGCTGTAAACCCCCAGAGATTTAGCTATTTTAATTTAATATAATATTTAAAATTATTATTTTTATTATTAATTTGGATTAAGTAAACAAAAGTATCCCTTAAAAATATTTTCCGTAACTTTAATTTTTAGGAGCACAACATTAGCCATTATCTCCAAACAAATTTTATATGCATGATCTAGACGAGCCCACCTTAATTTATGATTATCATATCCCACTCAAACATATATTCTTGTGCTCTATTTTTAATGTAAAACATTCGGGTCAAAAACTTAATTTTTAGAACCTACAATGCAACCGTTGACCATTCCAATTTAAATTGGAGATCCAATTTCGACCAATTCTTTTGACCTAATGTATGATCATGATCTATACTAGGTCTAAGACACACATGATACATGTATCCCACTCTATTGAACCTCTATGTGCTACCTACCCTCAATAGTCATAAATGATCAATTTTCTAGTAAATCGGACCAACCTAGTCAAACTAAACCGCAACGACCCGAACCTGACCCAACTAGAAGTAGTTGGACTTAACCTAGGTTGACTAAGCTAGGCTTGACCATCCATATTAAACATCATTTCAGTTTTGGACAGCCATGGGTTTACTAAATTATTAGGATGGAATGTGAAAGGAAAGGGGTTATAACTTGTGACATTTCCTTACCCCATTGGTAACTCCAAACCCTTCCCCTCCCCACTAGGCTGTCCATAACCCCCCTCTCTTCACCTCCCCCATTAGAACTACCTGAAGAAAACTTCTTCCTAACTCTCTTCCTCACATTTTCTATTCACAAACCATCTCCAAATTTCTTCTCTATCTCCCTCCACACCTCTATCCAACCAACCCTACCCAGGCTGAATCTTAATTCAGCAATACCCCTACCAATCCGGCCATATCTCCCTCCACAGTAAGTATCTTTCTCTCAAAATTTTTATGCTTCTTCCTCTCCCTGTCCTTATAACTTTCTCTTTACAAACCTTCCATCAAAATTTATTCTAAGTTTCTCAAAAATAGCCCTCCATCAGAGGTGTCCAGGCTGAATCCAAATTCAGTGTATCCTCTTCTCAGGCCACTCCACCACCTCCAAAGCCTCCAAACCACCACTAAAGCACCCAAATATCCTTCTCCTACCTCTCCTTAACAAGTTTTATTTATAACTAAGCACCTAAATCATCCTACAACTCCCCCAAATACCCCTTACAAAACGAAGACACCCTGCTGAATCCGCCAGCAATAGCACCACTTAAACACCTTGTTGCCACCAATTCCAGCACTAAAATCCCTTCAACAACTATCCTATCTTCATCCTCTACCTCTCTCCTAATCTCTCTAATTCTCAAAGTACTTGAAGAAATATTTTGAAGCCCCGGACAGTAGCTACGAGACGAAGTATCCAAATCTGGACAGATTTGTGCAAGCAGTGCACAACCCTCTTTTGCCTTCCCATTTCACTTTGGTAAGAGCTCCAACTCCTCCTACTCAACCCTTTCTACATGTACTTCATATCCTTATTAAATTTCACTAACTTTGTATTCATATTTTTATGATATTATACCAAGAATATTTATTACTTCTCATGTCTAGACTTGAATGTTATTTATGCACTTGTTGTCCTATTCACTTTGCCATGATCTAAAACCCAAGCAACCACTTGCAAAATATAATTTTTACTCTAGTTATCACTAAATTTCAGAATTTATAAATTTTTTTTAGGGTGTAATATATAAATAAATGCATGGTTGAGACATGATTAAATATTGTGCAACTAGTAGTGCATTTTGCCTAGGTTTTGTGATAGCTAGTTTTATTGTTTATAAACACTATGTTGGAATATAGAAGATGTCATGCTAAGGTTGTTCACTAGTTATAGTAGTGCTTGCACACATGTTTCATGACAAATACAAGAAAGAAATGAGGTATATGCCATGATCTTATTATAAATTCAGATTTGACTTGTCTATGTATACTTGATATTTTATAGAAGAACGAGAGTTGTATATAGTTGGATGAATGGATATACTTGAGAAATACCGTATGTGATTGTTTGTAATGACCCTAACTTGACCTATTGTTAATGCTCATGTGAATGTTTTAATAAGACAAAACTAACCCTAAGTTGGTTAACATAGTTTGACACTTAGTGAATACCAAGGTTGATGATATGTTGTATATGGAAATCTAGTGTGAGAACACCTAGTACCTATATAAACCTTCGTTATAACCATGTTTATGAGGCTTGATGATGTTATGTGACTAGTAGGCTTGGTGTTTACATACTTTCTTGGTCCTTAACTAGTGAACCTTAGCCAACCTACTTTGTTAGAACTCCAAATTATTTTAGACTCTAAATAATTGATGGCATTGTATAAGTTGTATCCTTGATTAAATTAGACCATAATTGTCTAATGATTAATGACGTAGAGTAGTTGTACTTTTGTGCATGCTTAGTGAACCATGTCATAGTGACTAATTTAATAATATTATATTTTAGGCTCTTGGGATCGCACTAGCGTGGATTCGAGAGCAGGTTCTATGTATTATCAGCTTGGAATTTCAGGCAAGTGTACCTTGCCAACTTACAGTTTTGTTACATATTTCTTTGACTTTAAATAATTATTGTACATGCTTAAACCTAGGACCGTGTGACTTACTTAGCGTCCGATTAATAGTCGGGTGCCAACCCCGTACGCGGAGTTGTGTAACGTCATCTAGATATGGACATTCGTGACCCTTTACACTATCGTACTTGTCTTACCAAGTACATTATAACCCAGGATACTTGACACTATACATGTGACAGAATCTTTCTGAGATATTCATGGTGATTCTGTGTAGGATGCAGGATTGACATAGATATTATATTCATAAATATTATATGACTGGTTGCATTAGCTATGATCTCGCGTGACATGGATATGAGACGTTATGGACATGAGACGTGTGGTTACATTGGGTGGGGAGAGACACACAGGCTACAGGCTGTTTTATATATATCTACTACTATTGTGAGGTCGTAGACTCTCCAGCAGAGCTAGACCCATTACTTGTTATTACTGCTACCGGCTCCCCGACACAGAGCTTGTAGCGGTCTCAGCCTAAGTACTAGTGATGCTCTCACTTGCATTTCACATAGATGGATACATAGTTACCCTATTTATTTTATTCTCATGTACTGCATTTATTTTGGTATGCTGTTTCTTGTACCTTGTTACGTCCCTCTGAGGACCTGGTCCCTTGCCAGTTTTGCAGCATAGACCGTTGTGAAGCCTGCTTGGAGTTGCTGATGTGTGTTGCTTTGTCTTGCAGGAATTGGTGCCAGGTACTTATATCTTTTCTTCCGGATTCATGGTTATTATTCATATTATTTATTCATCTGCTGATATAGCCTAGTTTTATAGACTCATATTCCTTTCTCGAGTCTATTCGAGCTTATGTGTTACTGGCGGCCGACTTTAGCACATGTAGCTCATTCTTGTATATTTTGATCAATGTGGATTGAGGCATAGATATTTATATTTACTTAATTATATAGATAGTGACCATTTTTATACAGCTTATACGTATTCGAGTCGGACCGGAGTCTGGTCGAATGCGTAGATGGCATGTTACGTATTCCTAGTTCTACGTATTTTGGGACTGGAACGTGACATATTTTTGTAGTGGCCCATGCAGGTCTTGATTAAATCGTTTCGGTTATTTTTTAATACCGAGCGAGCCTGTAATCAAGATTAACAATATTAGTATCTCAATCCACAACTGATTTGAAAATTCTTTAGTATTTGATTATCGCCCTTGGACTTCATAATTGTACTCTTTTATTTCCCTCGGCATCCTTAATATTGTTTATCATCTCTCCTTATTTCAGAGAGAGGAATGTTCGTGCATGGTGTTTCCTCCAGAAGCAGATCCTTGTCAAGACGGAAGAAGACATGCTAGATATACATTTTTGAGAAGATGGTTACCGTTAATAGGATAGGTAGATAGGTTATTCCTATATGCTAGAGCTAGTATAGATTGTTAGCATGAGAATTGAATATAGTATTAGAGGCCTAGAACTAATAAAATCTTACCCTTGCTTAAGGTAGCCATAATTTGGAAGTATTAGAAGTTAGCAAGATGGTTTAGAATACTTTATGGAATACATAGCTATATGCTAGGGATCAAATGTGGCTCATGATGGTGATACAAGAAATTATATTATGACCTTAAGAAATTAGAACCTTACGTAACAGGCCATAGTGGTTAAATCTCTAGTTGTCTTGTGACTTTTAGTATCAAAATAGATCTTATGACCCCTTAAATTATTGATGACTATAGGTCTGGACTAAATAGATATGTAGATTGCTAGACCTAATATTTAAGTAATTAGATAACTCAAGTACTAAAGTATAGCTTTCGAAATCAAATTAGATGTATTTGATTAACTGGATTGTTAGTATTAATTGAACAAGTGAGTAGCACCCGTTGACAAGCTAGTATCTGTGATAGAGAAAATAGGTTGAAGGATGAGAGTTTTATGATATAGCCTTGAGTTAGATATAGTGAATTGCCTATAATAGATGATAAGCTATAACAAGATGGTAACCATATAGTTTGGATGAAGGGTATAAATGGAATAAACAAGGAGAAAATCTCAGGTTCAAGGTGAAGAAGGTAGAATGGTAACAAGAAGAGTCACGAGAAGTACATGATCTTGAGCATTTTAAATTAAGAGAAAGATCTAGGAAGGACAGAAGATTTATCACTCGGCAGTTGCCTAGAAGATCTATACTACGAAGTAGAAAGTACTGGATCATGATTGACGAAGTTTATAATTGAAAACAAGATTAACATACAAAAAGGATATGAAGGTTAGTAGGAAACAAATGATAAGGGAAAGATATTATGGTCACATAATCCAAAGAGAAGGGATTGTGGTATGGACTTTAGGAATAATAATTTTAGCATTTATGAATTATAATGCTTTTAGAATTTTACGAATTTAGTGCGATTAAAAAAAAATGTTGATCAGTCTCGAAGTGATACAAATTTTAAGGAATTAAACATAGGTTCAAAATCACATACTGACTTGTTAGTCATTCTGTAGAGGATTATCACAAGACCCTTAAATTTTAGATTTACATATGGTAGAAAAGTGTAAATGAAAGATATAAGTCTTATATAAATGATAGCTGAATATTGTGGATTTACACATAAACTTATTAGGGTCAGGGATTTAGATTTTTGACTAATAGGGTATGATCTTGCCGGACCTATCCTCAGTAGTAGGTGATGAGAACCTACTTTTAATTTACCATAGCCGATAGAATTTTGGATTTTAGAAATCTTATTCTTTTTATTGTATTGATTATATTTTTATCTAGGGTATTTAGAATGATTGAATAGATATTTATTACATAATTTCTATATATATATTTTGTACTACGTATTTGAATAGGGGCTTATGTCGTAATATGTTATATGTATTTCTCTTAGGAATCGTTGAGTTGAGATTCTAGACTATGTATGTCTGACTGACTAGATTAGACTTATTGCTGCTAAGAGCAATTATAAGAAGTTAGGTTAGAGTATTTTATTGGAGATACTATAGGTTGATGACGTTGTACCAAGGAAAGAATAAAAATATAATAGCAGTCTTAGCTGTAGAATAAAGGATTTAGATACAACATAGGTAGTCTTGAATATTTTGTGCTTGTAAGATTTTAGTACCTAACCCATGCACTCCTTTAAGAGTTAAGATATGGCATTATTTTTCTTCTAAATATTGAAAGATTTGAACTGGGTTTGTGTTGCGGCATCCTTGTGAAACCTAGGCCTATAGGTGGTAAATTTTTCAAGATGACGATTTGCATGATAACAATAATGAGATAGTACATTGTGATGAAAATATATTTTGAGGACCAATAGCCTTAGACGATTAAATTGTATGTATATGAAAGTTTAAGGTTTTTAGAATGGGTATGAGTAAGTACCAAGATATATTTATATATTTAGAGATATGATGAGTTGTGGTTGGAGAGATAGATTTTGAATTTCGAGGACGAAATTTTTCTAAGGTGGATAGATTGTAAACCCCCAGAGATTTAGCTATTTTAATTTAATATAATATTTAAAATTATTATTTTTATTATTAATTTGGATTAAGTAAATAAAAGTATCCCTTAAAAATATTTTTCGTAACTTTAATTTTTAGGAGCACAACATTAGCCATTATCTCCAAACAAATTTTATATGCATGATCTAGACGAGCCCACCTTAATTTATGATTATCATATCCCACTCAAACATATCTTCTTGTGCTCTATTTTTAATGTAAAATATTCGGGTCAAAAACTTAATTTTTAGAACCTACAGTGCAACCGTTGACCATTCTAATTTAAATTGGAGATCCAATTTCGACCAATTCTTTCGACCTAATGTATGATCATGATCTATACTAGGTCTAAGACACACATGATATATGTATCCCACTCTATTGAACCTCTATGTGCTACCTACCCTCAATAGTCACAAATGATCAATTTTCTAGAGAATCGGACCAACCTAGTCAAACTAAACCGCAACGACCCGAACCTGACCCAACTAGAAGTAGTTGGACTTAACCTAGGTTGACTAAGTTAGGCTTGACCATCCATATTAAACATCATTTCACTTTTGGACAGCCATGGGTTTACTAAATCATTAGGATGGAATGTGAAAGGAAAGGGGTTATAACTTGTGACATTTCCTTACCCCATTGGTAACTCCAAATCCTTCCCCTCTCCACTAGGCTGTCCATAACCCCCCTCTCTTCACCTCTCCCATTAGAACTACCTGAAGAAAACTTTTTCCTAACTCTCTTCCTCACATTTTCTATTCACAAACTATCTCCAAATTCCTTCTCTATCTCCCTCCACACCTCCATCCATCCAACCCTACCCAGGCTGAATCTTAATTCAGCAATACCCCTACCAATCCGGCCATATCTTCCTTCACAGTAAGTATCTTTCTCTCAATTTTTTTATGCTTCTTCCTCTCCCTGTCCTTATCACTTTCTCTTTACAAACCTTCCATCAAAATTCATTTTAAGTTTCTCAAAAACAGCCCTCCATCAGAGGTGTCCAGGCTGAATTCGAATTCAGTGTATCCTCTTCTCAGGCCACTCCACCACCACCATACCCTCAAAAACACCACTAAAGCACCCAAATATCCTTCTCCTACCTCTCCTTAATAAGTTTCATTTATAACTAAGCACCTAAATCATCCTACAACTCCCCCAAACACCCCTTACAAAACGAAGACACCCTGCTGAATCCGCCAGCAATAGCACCACTTAAACACCTTGTTGCCACCAATTCCAGCACTAAAATTCCTTCAAAAACTACCCTATCTTCATCCTCTACCTCTCTCCTAATCTCTCTAATTCTTAAAGTACTTAGAGAAATATTTTGAAGCCCCGGACCGTAGCTACGAGACGAAGTATCCAAATCTGGACAGATTTGTGCAAGCAGTGCATAACCCTCTTTTGTCTTCCCATTTCACTTTGGTAAGAGCTCCAACTCCTCCTACTCAACCCTTTCTACATGTACTTCATATCCTTATTAAATTTTACTAACTTTGTATTCATATTTTTACACTTGTTGTCCTATTCACTTTGTCATGATCTAAAATCCAAGCAACCACTTGCAAAATATAATTTTTACTCTAGTTATCACTAAATTTCAGAATTTATAAATTTTTTTAGGGTGTTATATATAAATAAATGCATGGTTGAGACATGATTAAATATTGTGCAACTAGTAGTGTATTTTGCCTAGGTTTTGTGATAGCTAGTTTTATTGTTTATAAACACTATATTGGAATATAGAAGATGTCATGCTAAGGTTGTTCACTAGATATAGTAGTGCTTGCACACATGTTTCATGACAAATACAAGAAAGAAATGAGTTATATGCCATGATCTTATTATAAATTCAGATTTGACTTGTCTATGTATACTTGATATTTTATAGAAGAACGAGAGTTGTATATAGTTGGATGAATGGATATACTTGAGAAATACCGTATGTGATTGTTTGTAATGACCCTAACTTGACCTATTGTTAATGCTCATGTGAATGTTTTAATAAGACAAAACTAACCCTAAGTTGGTTAACATAGTTTGACACTTAGTGAATACCAAGGTTGATGATATATTGTATATGGAAATCTAGTATGAGAACACCTAGTACCTATATGAACCTTCGTTATAACCATGTTTATGAGGCTTGATGATGTTATGTGACTAGTAGGCTTGGTGTTTACATACTTTCTTGGTCCTTGACTAGTGAACCTTAGCCAACCTACTTTGTTAGAACTCCAAATTATTTTAGACTCTAAATAATTGATGGCATTGTATAAGTTGTATCCTTGATTAAATTAGACCATAATTGTCTAATGATTAATGACGTAGAGTAGTTGTACTTTTGTGCATGCTTAGTGAACCATGTCATAGTGACTAATTTAATAATATTATATATTTAGGCTCTTGGGATCGCACTAGCGTGGATTCGAGAGCATGTTCTTTGTATTATCAGCTTGGAATTCCAGGCAAGTGTACCTTGCCAACTTACAGTTTTGTTATATATTTCTTTGACTTTAAATAATTATTGTACATGCTTAAACCTAGGACCGTGTGACTTACTTAGCGTCCGATTAATAGTCGGGTGCCAACCCCGTACGCGGAATTGTGTAACATCATCTAGATATGGACATTCGTGACCCTTTACACTATCGTACTTGTCTTATCAAGTACATTATAACCCAGGACACTTGACACTATACATGTGACAGAATCTTTCTGAGATATTCATGGTGATTCTGTGTAGGATGCAGGATTGACATAGACATTATATTCATAGATATTATATGACTGGTTGCATTAGCTATGATCTCGCGTGATATGGACATGAGACGTTATGGACATGAGACGTGTGGTTATATTGGGTGGGGAGAGACACACAGGCTACAGGCTGTTTTATATATATCTACTACTATTGTGAGGTCGTAGACTCTCCAGCAGAGCTAGACCCATTACTTGTTATTACTGCTACCGGCTCCCCGACACAGAGCATGTAGCGGTCTCAGCCTGAGTACTAGTGATGCTCTCACTTGCATTTCACATAGATGGATACATAGTTACCCTATTTATTTTATTTACTCTTGCACTGCATTTATTTTGGCATGCTGTTTCTTGTACCTTGTTACGTCCCTCTGAGGACCTGGTCCCTTGCCAGTTTTGTAGCATAGACCGTTGTGAAGCCTGCCTGGAGTTGCTGATGTGTGTTGCTTTGTCTTGCAGGAATTGGTGCCAGGTACTTATATCTTTTCTTCCGGATTCATGGTTATTATTCATATTATTTATTTATCTGCTGATATAGCCTAGTTTTATAGACTCATATTCCTTTCTCGAGTCTATTCGAGCTTATGTGTTACTGGCGGCCGACTTTAGCACATGTAGCTCATTCTTGTATATTTTGATCAATGTGGATTGAGGCATAGATATTTATATTTACTTAATTATATAGATAGTGACCATTTTTATACAGCTTATACGTTTTCGAGTCGGACCGGAGTCTGGTCGAATGCGTAGCTGGCATGTTACGTATTCCTAGTTCTACATATTTTGGGACTGGGACGTGACACCTGCAGCGCATGCCGGACATTCACTCTGTCCGAGAACTCATTAAAGCATCGAAGCCAACCTTACACAGGAATTGTTCTATAGAACAAAATAGTATATTACAGTAGTTTCAGGTACGTATCCAATATTGTCCATAAGGACTACCCACTGTACCTGTTATTTTTCTAGTTAGTGGTCCTCCCTTGAACCAAATGCTAGATGCCTAGTAGATTTCTCTTTGAACTAATAACATAAAACTTAATTGTAAGATTACAAAGACACAATATCAGAGGTCCTTCAAGCCCATTTTACCTATTGTGTCTTTGACTAGATGGCCCCTGAGACCTTTAGTGAACGGATCTGCCAGATTTTTCTAACTCCGAACATCCACTACTGCAATGACACCAGTCTTGATAAGGTTGTTCAGTGCTCTGTGTCGAAGCTGCACAGTTCTCTTCTTTCCATTGAAGAGATTATTAGATGCTACTGCTGCAGCTGCCTGGTTGTCGCAGTATATCGGTACAGCCGGAATCTGCACTCCAACCATTAAAAGATTGTACATGAGCTCCCGAAGCCATTCTGCTTCATCTGCTGCAGCTGCAAGTGCATAAAACTCAGACTCTATCGATGATCGTGAGAGGATAGTCTGCTTCTTCAACTTCCACGATATGACAGCTCCTTCCATTAAGAAAACATATCCTCTTCTGGTTCTCTCGCTCTCTTCATCTGAGCACTATCTAGCATCACTGAAGTCTTCTACCACTGCTGGATCTCCGCTATAGTAAAGTACAAACTTTTGAGTCTTCTTGATGTATCTCATCACCCTCTTCACAGCTTTCCAGTGTTCAACACCTAGGTTACTCGTGAATCTACTCAGCATCCCCACAGAAAAAGTAATGTCAGGCCTAGTGGCATTTGTAGCATACATTAAGCTCCCGATGACGCTAGAATACTCTAACTATCTGACGCTTTTTCCTGGGTTAGGCTTAAGTTTCTTGTCACACCTATATGGAGTATCGATCCATGGAAGATTCTGATATCCATAGCGTGTGAGCATTTTTTTCACGTAGTGAGCTTGTGATAGAGCAAGCCCAGCTTCCGTCCGGATTATCTTAATCCCAAGGATGACATCTGCATCTCTCATATCCTTCATACTGAATTTAGATGATAGGAACATCTTTGTTCTAGTGACACATTCTTCATCCGTGCCTAGGATTAGCATGTTGTCCATACAGAGACAAACGATGACACATCTATCGCCAACGAACTTCGTTTACACACACTTATCAGTTTCGCTGACCTTGTAGCCATTTGATCTGATAACTTTGTCAAACTTCTCGTGCCACAATTTGGGAGCTTGCATCAGACCATACAGAGATTTCACCAGTTTGCAAACTTTGTCTTCAAGACCTTTGACGATAAACCCTTCTGGCTGCTACATGTAAATCTTCTCAGTCATTTAACCATTCAGAAATACTGTCTTAACATCCATCTGATGAATCATTATCCTATGAATAACACCTAGAGAAATCAATATCCTGATAGTAGTCATACGTGCAATGGGAGCATAGGTATCGAAGTAGTCAACCCCCTATATCTGAGAAAATTCCTTGACCACTAGCCTGGCCTTTAACTTGTCAACAGTTTCGTCTGCTTTCATCTTCTTCTTAAAGATCCACCTGTATCTGATGGATTTAGCTCATTCAGGTAGATCGACTAACTTCCAAGTCTTATTAGAAGTTATCGAGTTAAACTCGTCATGGATAGCCTCTTTCCAGAAAATAGCATCTCTGGTCTTTATTGTCTCATCATAGGTAAGATGATCGGCTTCCATATGATAGGTAAAAAAGTCTTCTCCGAAGTCCTTCGGCCTTCTCACTTGCTTTGTTCTCGACTCTGTAGTGTCCCGCTCCACGTTGGCACTATGTACAAGAGATATCGGTTTGCTGACTCAAAAAAAAAGGTCTTGAAGAGCTCCTTGTTGAACCAGAAGATGACTGATCTAGGTGAGTTGGCAGAACTTCATTCTCTGATTCTTGTACGCCTTAATAATGAATCTAAGTTTTTGCAATGCTTGTTTGCTTAATAAGATAATGATCGCATGAGAATGATAGAACGAGAACCTGCATGCTTAACTAGAGAACTTGGATGCTTGCCTAAAAAGAGATAAACCATTGTTATGCTAAGTATAGAGAGAAATATTGCATGTTTAGTTACACGGACACCGCTATCAAACGAACCACTGCCATGTTAATAAACAAGAGTAAAAGAAGGTTCATATGTTTCCATCGTATGCTAAACAAGAGTAGAACTGCATGCTTAGCTAAAAGAGATAAAAGAACCGTGCCATACTTTGCTTGTCATTGATGCTTGAAAGATAGAACTGTTTGAATAACTTGTATTGTATGCTATTGAACCTATCGATTGATTGAAAAGAAGAGATTGAGAGCTCTGGCTCTATCGCTTGATCGAATATTTGCTTATTCATGGACATGTGCATCATATAACCTTTATCTGATAGAATTGTATTCATGCATTAGTCTGACAACTTGTGCATAAGGTATCGGATCTCTCGAGCGGTCTTGGGGCACTAGGAATTGTTCGTCATGGGAGAGACTAACCGAACACCCTGAGGTTTGAAATCCTCGCGATTAGGGGGGTATGGCTTTTAGTGTAGTACTGAACCATGAGTCTCGACTGCTATTTTGAGCATATTTTAGTGCATAGCAACCATGTGTCTCAGCAGCTATTAGTCGATCCGTCATTAGTTAGCCTGGACTTGTAGTTTCAGCTGCTATTCATGGATTTTTTCGTGGACCATCATATACTTAGGGCGCATGCTAGGCTAGCCTTCTTGCAAACCTAACTGTTTGATGCAGAGACGGACATGGAATATAACCTTATTTATATATATATGCAAATATTGCTAACTTGTATGTCTGTTGTAGGGATAACCGTTCGACCGAGGGTAAGAATCACTATATAAGTGATATATTATTTTGCATATTGTCTTGCATCACACCTAGACTTGCATGCTTGCTTGAATATGATGATCGCCTTGAATAGTATAAAAAGGATAGTCTACTAGATGCATGTTAGAGTCTTTAAAAAAATGAATATGGCTAACGAGAGACGCTGCACACCAGAGACAGTAATTGAACTTGCTTATTGTGCATGAACTGCTTGCCTTGCCTGCTTGCTTGTATTTCGAATATGAAACATGGATTTCAAAGATGTTTTCAAAAAGAAGTAATATGACTCTGCTCATGTACTGCATGTAACGAACCTAAGTAAAACTAGAAAGATCACTAGTAATAAAATATTTTATAACATAATTACTTTTGTTGGTTTTAGTGAATGTTGCTTCTGTTCATTGATTTTATACTCACCAGTACTTTCTCCAAAGTGCTGACCCACCAATAGTTTGCTTGTTCGTAGGTGTTGGATCGTCCGAGGAAGCGATAACCGTGCCTCATCCCCAGGACCCAAAAATCTGGTGTCAATGTCTTGAGCCGTATCGAGATATTTTGAGCTGCTTTTGTATAGAGGGACATAATGTATGGAACGATTTTATTGTATACAGAGAACCTCGTGCCTTGACCTTTGTCCTGTATACTCAGATGGATTAAGCGTTGTATAGAGGGACAATTTGCTTTTGTATAGAGGGACATTTTGCTGATGTTCCTAGATGACGATTCCTTGCCCATTGATATCGTTGCTGAATTAAGCGTTCCATACAATAAGTCCATAGATATTCTCAAAGATGCTAGCAAAAGTTTTCTGGATTTGATTTATTGCTTGAGAGCTATGATTTCATGCTTGTTGATTAATAGAGTTTTTGATTGATGATGGTGAGGGATGAGGACAATCGCTGCTCTGGATATCAAAAGTTTCTCCTTGAAGTTTCGAGGACGAAACTTTTTTTGGTGGGTAAGTATGTAGTGCCCCGCTCCGCGTTGGCACTATGTACAAGAGATATCAGTTTGCTGACTCAAAAAGAAAACTTTCTTGAAGAGCACTGTCACGTCCCAGTCCCAAAATACGTAGGACTATGAATACATAAGCATGCCAGCCGTATGTATATGTCAACTCCAATATATGGAAATCATAACACATACGTACGTTGTATTATGAATAACAATTCACTAGTGGTATAAATTTATGTCATAAGTCACAGGACATAACTAGATCCCATCCACAGAATCAAATAATCAATCAACTATATAACTGAATCAAGTATGAAATGCTTGATAAGAACAAGTAGTTGGTTGGAAATAAATCCACTACCAAACTAGAATATAAGAGAAACCAAATAAGTACATCTAATGAACAATGAGACTCGAAGAGAAGACATTCTCGAAAGAGAGATAAGTAGCAAGTCCTGATCCGTGCTCCTGCGAATAGTCATGATCGTCTACACCTGGAAAGGGACCAGGTCCTCAGAGGGACGTAACAAGAAACATAGAAGCATGCCAATTGAATACAGTAAAACATGCATAATAAATAGAAAATATATAAGTACGATGTACTAGACAATCTATATGAATGCATAATGAGGACAACCTTTTCAACGTATGGGTTGGTGTAGGCTACTCTATCTATCTCACAACTCACACACACGTCCATGTACATCAGAAGCCGTCATACCTAGAGGGTAGCGACCATCGCGACACCAGAAATTGACATACCTCGAGGGTAGCAACCATCGTGACACAACTACCGTAGTGCGTGCTAGTTACTACGGTTTATCAGAGTGGTAGCCCATACGCCTACTGATTGTCCTCCCCTCCCATGATACTATGCGTCAAGTATTTGTCAACATATATAATATATAGTTTAGACTGAAAAAAAAAACACACATATAATGAATATATAAAAATATGATAGGCATGTAAAGTACTATAAGCAATTTGGCAATGTATACTTGCCTGGCAAGAAAGCTGCGAAGTATAAGCGTCCAGACATCAAGCACTAGGGATCAGAACTATGGCATCAGAATGAACGTCTCCGGATGCTGAAATAAATATCACCAACATTCTCAGAATAAGCGAGATAGCTAGAAAATACTCCCTTTTCGTCCAATTTGGACACAGGGGCAAAACAGTAATTTCGGGTCAAAGCGGATTCCACATGTGGGCCACTTTACACCGAAATACGTGCCAGAGGTAAAGGTCTCTAAATGGGACAAATTATAGTTCAAAAAAATTCTAAACGTCGATACAAACTCAACGGTATGTCCAATTTTGGATTCCGGTGAGCCGATCACAATTTTGCCCTTCAAGTCAAACCGTGGGACCAGCGAATAGGCGGCTTGATCAACTATCTCAGAATCACATGAAACTTAGATCACAGGACCAGCGTGATACCACGAATCCAATGCCGCAAGTTTTGTCACATTCTGACGAGCGTACATAAAGTGAGGTGGTATTTTGCAAAAGTCGTAATATGGGAATTTTTTGCGGATACGGGTTGATTCCGACGCGCACACACGTCCGAATCAACTTTCGCGAAAGCCCACACGTCAGGATATACCATACGCGCCTTTCAGTATAATTGGTACGCGATGAGGCGGTCCCGTTTGGCGAGGCGCACTCCGTATCATAAAATCTTAATTTTAAATTATCAAATTTTTGGTCATTTTGGAGGTCAAATAATTTAACAAATAAAATAAACTAATAAAAATTAAAAGAACAGTTAAATTCTCAGTTATATAGAGAAAAAAAATTCTTAAATTAGATTTTGAAAATATTAAACAGGTTAGTGGCAAATTGGGCATGAACATGGGGGTTTGGATTAAAATTCTGGACTATTTTTGGTCAGTTTTCGGCCAACTTCCGGTCGATTTTTCGACCAATCCAGGGCACGAAAACTCGTCCCGCTTGAAGAAAATTCTAGAGGGTTAGGTTGTGAACGTACCAGAGAAGACAGTTCGAAAGCCCATCGAGAAGCGGAGGAGAACGTGTCGTGGGAACATGGGATCGCGGGGCTCGCATCTGTCCGCGGCTGCAGAAGTTTCCCGTGCGCGCGACTGCCGGTGGCTGCGCAGTGGTCGCCTGAAGGTCAGCTGCGGTCGGCTGAGGTCGGGGTCGGCGTTGGGGGTGTAGGCGTCGGGGATTAGGGTTAGGGTTATATATATATATATATATATATATATATATATATATATATATATATATATATATATATACAGAGGGAGAGAGAGAGAGCCGGGGGGGAGAAAGTTGGATTTATTGTGGTTTGGTTTGGTTAGTAGGAATTACGTAGTTTTAGGTTTAGTTATTATTATTTTCTTCTTCTTTTTTCCCTTTTTTTTCTTTTTCTTTTTATTTGTTTTCTTTTCTTTTTTTCTTTTCCTTTTTATTTATTATTAACAACTTTATTATTATTATTATTATTATTATTATTATTATTATTACTTATTATTATTATTATCATTATTATTAGTATTAGTATTACTTATTATTATTAATATATATTTATTCACATATATATTTATATATATATATAGATGAAATTATATAAAAATTCAAAAAAAACATTTGTACAGAATAAATCCTAGAAAATCTATCACCCTTTAACAAGACTCTAAATAATAATAAAAATTATTTTGTGAAATAACTCTAAATGAGTATTTATATAATTAAATTAATCAATAAAATTTATTTTCTAATTAACTATGAAAATACTCTAAAGAAATTCAATAATTTAATAAAAATACTTTAAATAAAATTTAAAATTTTTAGGAGGTTTACAAGCACCTTGTTGAACCAGAAGATGACTGATCTAGGTGAGTGGGCAAAACTCCATTCTCTTATTCTTGCACGTCTTAATAATAAATCTGAGTTTTTGTAATGCTTGTTTGCTTAATAAGATAATGATCGCATGAGAATGATAGAACGAGAACCTGTATGCTTAACTAGAGAACTTGTATGCTTGCCTAAAAAGAGAGAGAACCATTGGCATGCTAAGTATAGAAAGAAATATTGCATGTTTAGTTACACGGACACCGCTATCGAACGAACCACTGCCATGCTAATAAACAAGAGTAAAAGAATGTTCATATATTTCCATAGTTTGATAAATAAGAGTAGAACTGCATGCTTAGCTAAAAGAGATAGAAGAATCGTGCCATGTTTTGCTTGTCATTGATGCTTGAAAGATAGAACTGTTTGAATAACTTGTATTGTATGCTATTGAACCTATCGATTGATTGAAAGAAAGAAGATTGAACCTATCGAGAAGGTTTGAGCGGTTGTCCATTCTAACTCGGATCTTGCTTTGAGATTGTTAGTCCCAAAGTTAGATCAAAGAAGAAAAGGTAGCCACAAAGTAGAGACTCAAGAGTTCGTCTCTACAAACTCCAGAAGAGAAGTTGGTGCACTGAGATTCACACAAGAGTTTCTCTACAGTGACACACAACCCCACAGAAGCACTAAACAAGGAACATGTTATAAACTGCCAACCCAAAGAAAATATAAATACAACAAGAATCAGAAAACCGTTCTTCTCTTTACGTTCCAGATGCTACACCGAGAAGAACGAAAATAAGAACAAAAATACAAAGAAGAAAACTCTTACTGGGGTGATCAAAACAACCAGAGCTCAAGGCAAGATTCGCGCTATACAACGATCTGCCCCCAGGATCCAGCAAGTTCACACGAGAACTTCTAGAATGCTCTTGGTCACCTTCGGATCACTTAATTTTTTTTTGGAAGGATGCTAAATACTGCCGTAGGTTGTAACACCCCGTTCCGTTCTAGCGGACTGCCGACTTAAACGGCAAAAGTGCAATTGTCCCGACCCGCTTTGCCTCAAACAAGAAGCAAAAGATATTCAGACTTGTCCCTACAGGAATTCAGCTTAGGCTTTCAGAGGCTCGCTTGACGTATCGCTCTACCGAGGCGAATCATCGCTAAGGTGGGTGGCTACGGTGAACTTGTCTTTGCTTTGCCAGCACACATAAAATCTGGATATTTCATACTAGTCGCTAGGTGATTCACCCCCAGCATGCTAATAAGAATCCAGCGCACCTAGCTAAGGGAATAATCCCAACTTGTATTGTTTATGCTAGAACATGGAAATTGAAATACTGCTTATATTCAGACCATCGCATGCTAACTCCCTAACGGCTTCATCTCTCGGCTTACCTTCGGGTCCGAACAAACGTGTCTGCTTACGTTCCTTAGAAACGTATGCTTGTCTGCTTGTATGTTTGTAAACCCCCTGATATTTCAAAAAAATTTAAATTTGGATTTTCACAATTTTCTGGGATTTTTTCGTAATTAAAATCAGGGTTCTAATTATTAAATGATTTTAATTGATAATAATTAATATTAAAATATTATGAAAATATTTTTTTGTGTGTAAAATGAAAAACTGGACTTAGGATAATTTTTTGGGAATTTATTGGGCCCCGGACCTATTTTTAAACACCTCAAAACTATTATTATTTATTATTTATTTATTTATTTATTTATTTATTTATTTATTTATTTATTTAAATCCTGAAGCCCAGCCCAGCCCAAACCGGCCCAAACCCATCCGCTGCGGGTCGGATCCGGGTCAACCCGCGACCCGAACCCGCAGCCCAAACCCGCATTCGACTAGCGGGTCGGGCGGGTCGGCCCGACCCAAACCCGCCACCCGCAGACCCGCCAGACCCGCTACCCCAGTTTCCCCCACGACCCGACTCAGCCGCTCCTCCCGCGTCTTCCGCCGCGCGTCTTGGCCGCCCCGCCCGCCTCGACCGGCCACGTCGTCCACTCCGCCCGCCACGCCCGACCAACCCCACCGCCCACAGCCCTATATAAACCCTTTCACCCCCTCGACTCCGGCCAAACCCCCTCCGGCCACTCCCAAGCCCGGCGACCTACTCCCGCCTACTCCGCCGCGCCCGGCCGCAGCCGCCTCCTCGCCGTGCCCACTCCCGCGTCCCCCAAATCTCCTCACCTCCCTCGACAGCAGCCCGACCCCGCAGCAGCCCGCAGCCCAGCCTCCGGCCGCCTGTGCCGCCTCCCAGCGCGCCGCCGCACCGCCCTCGACCGCCTCCTCTCCCCCGGCCCGCCTTCGGCCGCAGCGCCGCCCTCCTCCGGCGTATCCTTCAGCAAACCCTAACCCTAGGTGCCAGCAACAGGATACTTCGTGTCGACACGGACACGAAAACTCAGTTTTTTGGAGCCCTGTTCAGGTACACGTATCTTCCTGCTCGTTTACCCATTTTCGATTTCGTCAGTTGCATCGCGGACCCTTCGTGACCCTCTCGGTGTCCGTGCAACCCGCTCGGGGCATCGCGTCCTATGGCGATCGCGAACCGCAATCCAAAAACAGGAAAAACAATGCCCTGATTCACCCCGGAACTGGGTACGCCCCGCCAAACGGGACGACTCGGTCGCGCGCGATCTTCACAGATACGTGCGCATCGTCAATACGGACGTGTGGGATTTTGCAGAAGCTGATTCGGATGTGCGTGCACACCGAAATCAGTGCGTATCCGCGAACAACGCCCCATATCCGACTTTTATGAATTGTGACCTAACTTTGTGTACACACGTCGGATTGAAACGAAACTTGCGCCATCGAACTCGTAGTGATACGCTGGTCCTGTGACCCAAGTTTGGTTCGATTCTGAGAACGTTGATAAAATCGCGTGTCGTGGGCCCCACAGGTCCCGCTCGACAGGCGATTTTGTGATCGGCTCATCGGAATCCAATTCTGGAAGTTTCGTTGGGTTCGTATCATCGTTCCTGACCTGTTGACACTAAGTTGGACAGATTTGGAGACTTTGACCCTGACACATTTCTCGGTGCAAAGCGGGCCCACATGTGGACCCCATTTTGACCCGAAATTGCCGTTTTTGTCCTTGTCTCCAAATTGGACTCAAGGACAGGCGTTTCTAGCTGATTGATATTTTTTGGATCTGATGGTGATGTTTATTTCAGCAACCGGAGTACCGCCTGCAATTCCAACTGAAGTTAGAGCCACAATTGGAGCCGGAACCACAGGCAAGTGTACCTCGCCAAAACTTGCAGTCGTTGTTAAATATTCCTTGGCTTATTTATACATCAGTGGGCAACTGTACCTTGCCAACCCGCAATGATTCCAGTTATAGTACTTTACTTGAGTTCTTGTAGACTTCATATGTATTCTTGATATAAACTGTTCAACCAAGGACCGAGTGACTTTACTAAGCGTCCGATTAATAGTCGGGTGCCAACACCGTACGCGGTATTGTGTATCGTCACATAGACATGGATACCGAGACCCTGTACTTCTCGTACTTGTCTTATCAAGTACAACATGACCCAGGATACTGGTCACTATTCATGAGACAGAATCTTCCTGAGATATTCATGGTGATTCTGTGTAGGATACATATTCATGACATATACAGTTTACATGCTTAGATTATATCCTGACTCATTGTATTAGTTCGATCTTGCGTGACTTGTACCTGAGATATTCTGGAACTGTGACGTGAGATTACATGGGGTGGGGAGAGTATTACCATATCAAGGCTGATTATAATATAAATAATGTCATCTGGAGGTGTCTTAGTCTCTGATACAGAGCTTTGGCGCAAGTTCTGGCCCTTCGAGAAAATACTGCTATGGTTTCTTCAACACTGATCCTGTAGTAGTCTCAGCCTGAGTATGACCAATAACTCTCACTTGCATATCACTTAGCTGGTTACATAGTTTACCCTGCTGTTTGTATTTAATTTCTGCACTGCTTATATTTTGGCTTGTATTTTCTGTACCTTGTTGTGTCCCCTGAGGACCTGGAATGGACTATGTCCCCAGGTATAGCCGAAGAGATCTACCCCGAGGTGTACGGAACATGAGCACTTCTTGGAACAGAACAGGAACCTGAGGACGAGATCGTGGCAGAAGACTTCTCCTGAGTACCGGCTTCATATACTCAGTATTTCTATTTCCAGTTGATTTATTTTCTGTCTATTTGCATTCGATGTACCAGACATATTCTCGGATTGTTCCCGAGACACTTATTTGAGATTGCTTATTTATTCTATTGCATTATTTCTGGCATTTAATCTGTGATTATCTGTTGTGGATGAGATTAGTATAGACTGTGACTTGTACTGTTGGATCTATTTATTGTTAGACTACAGCTTAAGCATGCCCTGATAGATCCATTAAATTGGATTGTCCATCGGTGCGTGCTGCTGGCCATTGCCACGTGTCCAGTCCCTCGGTATTTTGGGACTGGGGCGTGACATGGTTTTTTTGGTGGCCCATGCAGGTCCACGACTAAATTGTTCGATTTCAACTTAGGGACAGAACAGGCCTGCAATAAGAATAGGATAAATTTTAGGATCTCATCCACTTGTTTGAATCATTCTTGATCTCTATATCGACTTCAAATAATTTACTTGCATCCTGCCTTGATTCCTGTGCGCCTCTTATTATTTATTTTGGATGCAGGGAAATGGACCCACAAGAATGCAACGAGACTCCCGTCGGAACACCATAAGCTACAGGTGTCACCTATGACGACGAAGTGACACCAGTCGGAGGAGTTCCATCAACTCAACAGAGCCAGCAGGCAGGTCAACCTACCTCCAGATTTCGGCGTGATGACATCCCACCTCCGTCGCAGTTCATCCCACCAATGCTCGTATTCCCACAAGGACAGCCGATTGACGGGCAACAGATATTCCAAATGATCTACGCGATGATACAAGCCCAGCAACAAGTCCAACACGAGGCTCAGCATCGCGAGGCTGATTACTTGAGGAACAGCATAGTGACTGCACTGGAGAAGGCCAACCTCCCAGCACGACGGCCAACGACGGGCTCTATCACTGACTTCCGCCAACTGAAGCCCCGTACCTTCTCAGGCAAGGAAGAGCCCACAGAAGTTCATGAATGGCTCACCAACATTCGGCATCAACTTGAAGCAGCTGAGCTTCCCCGGGAACGTTGGATGACTGCCGTCAGAATGCAATTGACGGACAATGCTCATCACTGGTGGCTATCCGAGGAGACACGGCTCGGACCAAACCGAGTTACTTGGGAGGAGTTCTCTAGACTCTTCCAGGAGATGTACATTCCAGCCATCGCTCGATCAGAACTTCGGGACAAGTTCAATCGCCTCACTCAGGATACTATGACGGTGGAAGAATACAACGCTGAGTTCATTCGTCTAAGCCGCTTCGCCCCAACATTGATCCTGACAGGAGAAGAGAAGGCCGAGAAGTTCTTCGACGGATTAAACTTTGAGCTACAGAAACTGATTGGATCCGTCGCACCAACATCATACTCGGACGTCCTTGCTGCAGCTCGACGCATGGAGCGCGTCACCAAGAGAGAAACCAGTCTGAAGAGGTCTTCCCCATCAGCAACATCCAGAGCACCACAAGAAGAATCTGCAAAGAGACCGCACCAACAGCAGAAAGCATCTACACCACAAGTGGTAGTCCTCTTTACTTGTCACTACTGTGGCAAAGTAGGCCATCTAGCCAGGGAATGCCGACGCAGGTTAGGACTATGCTTAGGTTACGGATCCAGACAACATGCAGTGAGGGACTGCCCTGAGCGTAGAGAAGGGGCACCAAGGGCAAACCAACAAGCTCTACCAGCACCAGGAGGATATCAACCAAGGCCACCTTTGGCACCTCGACCAGCACCCTTCCAGCAGGCCCAGCAACAGCAGAGGGCACCCTCTCAAGGACGTGGACAAGCTTATGCGATGACTTTGGAGGACGCGCAGACTCGTGGAGTAGCTAATGCGCGTAAGTGATTCGTAGTTATCCGTTTCTAGTCTTGTTTTAGCTCGTGCCTCCTTGTTCGTGACCACAGCCCCAACCTAGTAATTTGTAACTTGTTAATAATAACCTGGTTTTCTAAAAAGTTGTAGTTCTTTTGCTTTAACTAGATTTTCTCTGGAAAGTACATAACTTTCATTCTTAGGAAAACGATATTTCCCTAAGTATCTTGTGATGTGTTCCGAATAATGCTTGCAACCGTGTCATCTCTGTTGACCGGTTATTCTTTGATTGCGAGGACGCAATCCTCTTAAGGGGGTAGATTGTAAATCCCCTGATTTTTCAAGAATTTTTAAATTTGGATTTTCATAATTTTCTGGAATTTTTCTGGGATTTTTTCGTAATTAAAATGAGGGTTCTAATTATTAAATAATTTTTAATTAATAATAATTAATATTAAAATATTATAAAAATAATATTTTTGTGTGTAAAATGAAAAACTGGACTTAGGATAATTTTCTGGGAATTTATTGGGCCCCAGACCTATTTTTAAATACCTCAAAACTATTATTATTTATTATTTATTTATTTATTTATTTAAATCCTTAAGCCCAGCCCAGCCCAAACCGGCCCAAACCCATCCGCTGCGGGTCGGATCCGGGTCAACCCGCGACCCGAACCCGCAGCCCAAACCCGCATTCGCCTAGCGGGTCGGGCGGGTCGGCCCGACCCAAACCCGCCACCCGCAGACCCGCCAGACCCGCTACCCCAGTTTCCCCCACGACCCGACTCAGCCGCTCAGCCCGCGTCTTCCGCCGCGCGTCCCGGCCGCCCCGCCCGCCTCGACCGGCCACGTCGTCCATTCCGCCCGCCACGCCCGGCCAACCCCACCGCCCACAGCCCTATATAAACCCTTTCACCCCCTCGACTCCGACCAAACCCCCTCCGGCCACCCCCAAGCCCGGCGACCTCCTCCTCCTCCCGCCCATCTCCGTCGCGCCCGGCCGCAGCCGCCTCCTCGCCGTGCCCAGTCCCGCGTCCCCCAAATCTCCTCACCTCCCTCGAAAGCAGCCCGACCCCGCAGCAGCCCGCTGCCCAGCCGCCGGCCGCCTATGCCGCCTCCTAGCGCGCCGCCGCACCGCCCTCGACCGCCTCCGCTCCCCGGCTCGCCTTCGACCGCAGCGCCGCCCTCCTCCGGCGTATCCTTCAGCAAACCCTAACCCTAGGTGCCAGCAACCGGACACTTCGTGTCGACACGGACACGAAAACTCGGTTTTCTGGAGCCCTGTTCAGGTACGCGTATCTCCCTGCTCGTTTACCCGTTTTCGATTCCGTTAGTTGCATCGCGGACCCTGCGTGACCCTCTCGGTGCCCGTGCAACCCGGTCGGGGCATGGCGTCCTGTGGCGATCGCGAACCGCGATCCCAAAACAGGAAAAATAACGCCCTGATTCACCCCGGAACTGGGTACGCTCCGCCAAACGGGATGACTCGGTCGTGCACGGTCTTCACAGATACGTGTGCATCGTCGATACGGACGTGTGGGATTTCGCAGAAGCTGATTCGGATGTGCGTGCACACCGGAATCAGTGCGTATCTGCGGACAACGCCCCGTATCCGATTTTTCTGAATCGCGATGTAACTTTGTGTACACACGTCGGATTGAAACGAAACTTGCACCATCGGACTCGTAGCGATACGCTGGTCCTGTGAACCAAGTTTGGTTCGATTCTGAGAACGTTGACGAAATCGCGTGTCGTGGGCCCCACAGGCCCCGCTCGACGGGCGATTTTGTGATCGGCTCATCGGAATCCAATTCTGAAAGTTCCGTTGGGTTTGTATCATCGTTCCTGACCTGTTGACACTAAGTTGGACAGATTTGGAAACCTTTGACCCTGACACATTTCTCGGTGCAAAGCGGGCCCATATGTGGACCCCGTTTTGACCCGAAATTATCGTTTTTGTCCTTGTCTCCAAATTGGACTCAAGGATAGGCGTTTCTAGCTGATTGATATTTTCTGGATCTGATAGTGATATTTATTTCAGCAACTGGAGTACCGCCTGCAATTCCAGCTGAAGTCAGAGCCACAATTGGAGCCGGAACCACAGGCAAGTGTACCTCGCCAAAACTTGCAGTCGTTGTTAAATATTCCTTGGCTTATTTATACATCAGTGGGCAACTGTACCTTGCCAACCCGCAGTGATTCTAGTTATAGTACTTTACTTGAGTTATTGTAGACTTCATATGTATTCTTGATATAAACTGTTCAACCCAGGACCGAGTGACTTTACTAAGCGTCCGATTAATAGTCGGGTGCCAATACCGTACGCGGCATTGTGTATCGTCACATAGACATGGATACCGAGACCCTGTACTTCTCGTACTTCTCTTATCAAGTACAACATGACCCAGGACACTGGTCACTATTCATGAGACAGAATCTTCCTGAGATATTCATGGTGATTCTGTGTAGGATACATATTCATGACATATACAATTTACATACTTAGATTCTATCCTGACTCATTGTATTAGTTCGATCTTGCGTGACTTGTACCTGAGATATTCTGGAATTGTGACATGAGATTACATGGGGTGGGGAAAGTATTACCATATCAAGGCTGATTATAATATAAATAATGTCATCTGGAGGTGTCTTAGTCTCTGATACAGAGCTTTGACGCAAGTTCTGGCCCTTCGAGAAAATACTGCTATGGTTTCTTCAATACTGATCCTGTAGTAGTCTCAGCCTGAGTATGACCAATAACTCTCACTTGCATATCACTTAGCTGGTTACATAGTTTATCCAGCTGTTTGCATTTAATTTCTGCACTGCTTATATTTTGGCTTGTATTTTTTGTACCTTGTTGTGTCCCCTGAGGACCTGGAATGGACTATGTCCCCAGGTATAGCCGAAGAGATCTACCCCGAGGTGTACGGAACATGAGCACTTCTCAGAATAGAACAGGAACCTGAGGACAAGATCGTGGCAGAAGACTTCTCCTGAGTACCGGCTTCATATACTCAGTATTTCTATTTTCAGTTGATTTATTTTCTGTCTATTTGCATTCGATGTACCAGACATATTCTCGGATTGTTCCCGAGACACTTATTTGAGATTGCTTATTTATTCTATTGTATTATTTCTGGCATTTAATCTGTGATTATCTGTTGTGGATGAGATTAGTATAGACTGTGACTTGTACTGTTGGATCTATTTATTGTTAGACTACAGCTTAAGCATGCCCTGATGGATCCATTAAATTGGGTTGTCCATCGGTGCGTGCTGCTGGCCATTGCCACGTGTCCAGTCCCTCGGTATTTTGGGACTGGGGCGTGACAATGTTGCCATATTTTTATCCAAACCCCGGGAGACTACTAAGTAGTCGTTCCGCGCATGGAAGAACCTGAAAGTGTCCGGGACCGTTAGGTCACCAAGGCAATTCCCGAACCAGGGAATTTGCACCCTGAATGAATAAATCACTGAATCACAGATCGTGGAGCAAACTACTAAATCAACAATCCTGCCTCAACAAGTTCCATATATATATATATATATATATATATATATATATATATATATATATATATATATATATATATATATATATATATATATATATATATATATATATATATATATCCTGACTCGAACTTATTCCATATAACTTGTTCATATATATATATATCCTGCCTAGAACTTGTTCCTGAACCTGACCCTGACCTGCATGTCGCGGACAACTTGTTTCAAGTGAGATTCTCCTTTTCTCTGTTCCTGCGGACGGTCTCCGGGGCACCGGGCCGATCCGATCCGGACAGGAACCCCTGTTAGTCTGCCTGCTTCGGGCAGAATGGCGTGTAGCACTTGTGAACTTATCCTTCACGCCATTCTTGCTCACAGACTAAGTAGCCGCCTGACTCGGAAGGAATGACTTGTAGCGCTCCTGATCCGGGCGTTTTATTTCATTTCCTTTCATGTGCTACACCTGTCCTTTATGGCTATGTCAGCGACTCCTGTTCATATAGATAAGTCATCCTCGCTTAGCGGCTATCCGCTTGCGAGTCATTGCATCGCATCAAGAAATAAAATGAATACCTGAACGATCATGTTAAAACGACCCTCATGTTTGATATGTTATGCCTCCTGAATGTTATACTTGCCCGTGCTTGAATTAACGATGTTTGCCTCAATGTTTGCCTTGGACAGGGAAGGAGATGGTAAGTTGGTAAGTCTCGCCATATTTTCTCTCATATTGCACGGCGCACTGCCACACGGGTTAGGCTATTTAATATTTGCATGAAACTGATCCTAAGGCAACTAGAAAGATAACTTAATAGTTGGTGCACGGAACCTGTATTACGTGTTTGGATTTGTCGAGCGGGCGAGTAGCTTTTCCACCAGTGCATTCAATGTACTGATAATCCACCAGTTTGTATGCAGGGTGCGGGAGAACCTCGTTCGGTGCGGATGCCTCCTTCGTACGTGCTAAGGCCAGGAGTTCCCTCTAAAGCCTTGCAACGGTGCGTCCGGAACAGAAGCACATATACAAGACATAATGTTGGAACTCGTATGAACATCGCCTGTACAAATCATCCACAATTGTAGCCACTTGGCACGCTTTTATTGTTTCAGTGAGAGAGGCTTGAGCGATTTGTAATCTCGGCTATACGCCGCCTATAACACATGTTCATATCAATAAAAGAGCTTGCTTTACTTCAACTTGTGTTTAAATGCTTCCGCTATATTGTCGACTCAGTGAACCTGTTACCGATCGCCTATGCGTTCATGACTCCGCTGCACTCGGACAATCTGTGCGACTCTGTGGCTTAGAACTCTTACCGCCAGCCAATGAACCATGGCCTTGCACGGACGTGGCTCACGCTCGTGCGGCATCACGCCTGGATGGGTCAAGCGATCGTTCCGCGGGAGCGCTGGCGAGGGTGATTCCCGCCTAGCGAGAACGGCCAATTTGCCTGCGGGAGATCGGGACGTGACACAGGTCCTGCTGGTGCTCTTAGTTTCTCTCTCTCTCCCCCTCTCTCTCTCTCTCTCTCTCTCAATGTTTCCAACTCTCTAAATGAAAGAGGAGAGCCTCTATTTAAAGAGGATTTTAGCTTCCATGCGGCCTGAGAAAAAAATCAGGCCGCATGAGCCACCTGCGCCGCTGTACTGCACAGAGCAGACAGCGTTGTCAGGCGCCGAAAGCTGCAACCGCGTGGCACAGAGGGCCACGAGCCGCCTGTGCCACCTGCGCGCTATACTACACAGAGCAGACAACGTCGTACCGAGCCGCCAACAACAATCCATGTCCCCACCAGACTTGACTCGCTCAAGCTAACTTGTTGGCCGCATAGCTCCAGGCCGCAAGGCCCCTGGCCGCATGGGCTCCTGGTTGCATGTGCACCTGGCAGCATGGGCACCGGCCCGCCACATGGACATCTGGCTGCATGGCTCCACGAAGCATGCGTCCGAGCAAGCAACCGTGCATGTAACTCGCGCACGAACGTCATGCTAAGTGCAAAGTGCGCCAACAAAGCGTCACTTTGTGCTTTTGAGCCCGAGTCCGAGTCGCTTTGGGACTTAGCTCCTAAGGAAAACTTTCCAAATGTGGTGACAAAATAAAAAATGTCATAATAGGGTTCACACTTAATCCTTCTAGAAAATTCAATCCATATAGGCCACCACCACATGTGTATATACTAATACTAAGCAAAGCTATATATTGAGATATACACATTGGTAGTTTTTCAATGTGGGACTAAAACTTCCAAAATAAAATAAAAAACACCAACAAAAAATGTTTGTACATAGATCTCGAATATTCTTTTAGTATAATACTTTGTACATGACACATCTTCGAAGACCGATAATACTAATTTTATTTTTTATTTTTAGTCCGTTCACAGGAGAAGGGAAGAATTTTTACCTAACACTTACATCTTGTGATTGCCAACCTAATTGGTCTCTTAACCAGTTGGTACTGAACTATGTCAATGTAACTCTTCCTGTGTTGAGCAAAAATGTTTGTCCCTCATCTAATATTGCAAGACCTTGTTGAGACCATTCATATAGTTTTGGGGCATTTAGACTGCTGTGTTTGGTTGGGTAGAGATCGGTGGGAAAAGATGGGAAGAAAAAAACATGTAAAAACGGGTACTCACTAACTCCAGTGTCAAGTGATTCAAATTCTCTTTAACTTCTTTTTCTTTAATGTTGCACTTTTATCTACGCATAACCAAGGTCGGTCTATGAGTAAGTTTGACAAAATTTTAGATTTGGACAATTTTTTTTCTGCCAACCTCTCGAGCTCATTGTCATCCGACAAAAGGTTGGTGACGCCGGTGATCTCCAGGATCAGTCCACAATAAGGATCAAAGAATAACCTATACTTCTGATGACATGTTATCTTCTTCTTCTTTTTTAGATTTCCGACGACACACGGAAATTGCGGTTTGATTCCGAGACCGTCCGTCTAGTCAGAGAGGTTATATATCTTCTCACTGACCATAAGAGCCAGTTGAGTTCGATGACATGTTATCTTATTTGAAATTTACTTAACTTATTATCTTATTTATAATTTAAATATATTTTGTTATTTAGAATTTTCTGTAATCCAAACTAAGCCTAAGAAATAAAAGAGAGCTACGAAACACAAACTGCGGATCATGGTGTGTATTGGGTCGGTCCGGGTCGGCCCGCGGCCCTAGTCAACCGGATTTGACCGGGTTCGGTCCGGGTCGGACTCAACCCGAGAAGAGAGGCGGGTCGGGCCGGCCCGGTCAGAATTTTTTTTGACCCAACTCGAACCCATGACCCGGTCAGGAGAGGACCGTGCCGAACCGGTCTGAGTCTGGGCCGGTTAACCAACCGGGCCGGTCCGATTTTTTTTTTTCGTTTATTTATATATATTTTATATATAATCTATATGATATAACTTATATGTTAAAAATGACCAAAATACCTCTAAAATCGACAAAAACTGTCACTAAAACCACGATATTTTGGTAAAAATATCACCCAACGGCTATATTTTTAAAAAAAAAAATCAGTCGAACCGGACCGGTCCAAACCGGGCTGTCCGAATTCGACTCGGCACGAACGAAGCCGCCAACGGGCCGGGCTGGGTCAGACCTGCGGATTGGATCCTTCAACCCAACCCGGACCCGTGGGAGGAGTGGCCGAAGCGGACCGGTCCGTTGATCGGATCTGAGCCAGCCAAGACCGAATTTGACCGGGCCGGACCCGGACCGGATTCCGGGCTGCCCACCCATTAACACACCTTGAACTGCGGAGGTCCGGACTATGATTTTCTAAGTAGGGAACATACCGCATTGAAAAACCATAGAAATCCTAAGGGAAAATAATTACACTTGTTTCGTCTGCATGTCAACAACACAAATTTTGGATGCACTGATATAAAATATAAATGCACGCTGATATAAAAAAATATATAAATCGGATCCATATATTTGAATACTTTGCTAAATATCATTCTTTCACTGATTTGGATATTTAAATCTAAAGTTTAACATCAGACAGGTATTAAAGTTTTATTTCATAAGAAACAAACTCCATGATACTTTTTGGTAAAAGAAAAATATATATAATCGTCCTAATATAATTTTAATTCCATGCCAACGTAGGACATCATTTGGAGGACAGCGGAGCGTTCTTCTTCGTTAGTTATATAAAGCTTGATTAGATTTTGTCATTCTTTAAAAATAGAAGAGTCTATTACAAATCTATGTAACAAAGCAGTCTTGGATTTAGGGACGATAGACAAAACGATGAGAAATGATTTAATAATTGATACAGGTATTCTTAACATAACATAAAATGGTGAAGTGTCACAATAAATGAATAATTATAAAAATATTATTATTAAATGATATGAATAATAAGTATAATTTATCATAAGTATAATTTATCACAAGGAATGTCGGAAGAACTGAAATTTCTAATATGTTGACAAAATAGAGCATGTAATTCATAATTTAACCAATAGATATCTATAAGAATTTTTTTTTCATCCGATCTTCATGTCAAAGTAAACTTGACAAATAAATGCAGCTTATTGCTAGCTAAGAAACACGTACACTCCAAAATTATTATGTAGATATCATTCAAACACATTTAACACATATTAGACACTCCAAATTCACTAGCACACACAAAACAAAACACCTTAGATTTAGTGACGAAAGATAAGAATAAATAAGGATTTCGATTAACTTAATAAAAGTATTCCTGATAGAACATAAAATGTCGCAATTAAATAAAGTAGTCTTTCCCAACAGGTATATATGTCAGCTAAAGAGTGCCACGGTAAGTTAATTTTTAAAAAAAGATATTATTATTAATAATAAATAATTTATAGAACCAATTTGTCGAGGGCTACCAAATATACGAAATAATTTATCAAGAAATGTCGGAGGCATAAAAATTTCTAATAAGTTGACAAAAAAGACACTGTAGTTCATAATCTAATCAATAAATGTAGTTCATAATCTAATCAATAAATATCTATAAGAAAACTTGTTTTCAGTTTATATTATGTCAAACTAAACTTGACAAAGAAATGTAGTTTGAAAAAAACCACCAACCAGAAAGCACACACACTCTAAAATTATATCGTGTCGGTGTCATCTCAATACGTAAGATACTAAAATATACATTAGACATACAAAAATAGATATCAAATCCATATCGTCGTTTCTTAGGGTGTCATATTCATGTTCATGCAACATAGACCACTACGCACGACCAGATGATTGCCTTCACTAACATTTTGTATGTATGTCTACAAAGACAGTACGGTAGTGGGAAATTTGTCTCACCAAAAGCTGTACAAAAAATTAAAATAAAAAGAAAGAAATTCATCTAACCATCCGAAAATAGTGGACAGTAAAACAAACAAAAAATCAAAATCATATAGTTTACTTGTCCAACAACAAGTAGCACACATCTCACATTTTTCCGCAGTTTTGCCGACAGAAGGAAACAGGAGACCTGGAGACACATAACACCCCGTAATTGTGACACTAAAGAGTTTGAGACTCAGGATGTGAGCCAAGATGCATAACAGGTTCAAAATGTGTTTCTTCCAAATATCAGGATATCTGTTGTACATATAACAAGCATGTGTAGATCAAGATGAGTGTTGTCAGCAAATAGTGGTACAATGCACTGGCATATAAAGTAGTTTCTCGCTCTCCTTTTTACTTCCGTTTTACTACTTCTGGAACCGTGAATCTTTTCAAAGACTGAATTAATCCATCTAAATTGTTTGATATGCATCAACAAACATCTGAAAACTAGGATACTGCAGAATCCAGGTTCACAAAGAGATATGCACACATTTACATTAGAAGAAAGCAGTCAAAAGTAGCAATTTGGTGCTTTTTCAAGGAAATTATCAAGACTAGTTGATCAAACAATGGAAAAAAAAGAAAGATTATTTTGTATAAGGGTACCAACTTTAGGACCTGATTAGACTTTGGGTCAATTTGTACGTTGAAGGGTTTGGGTACTCATAATTTTTTAGTGACAGCTTTTAGTGACGAAATTGGACTTTCAGTGACAAAGTGAGACTTTTAATGACGAATGTTCAGCACTAAAATACGTCACTAAAACAATTCAAATACCTAAATCCATCAACAAACAAATCCAGTACCCAAAGTCTAATTAGATCATAAACTTGGTAACTTAAACAAAATAATCCAAAAAAAAAAAAAACCAGCACATCTGAAGTATTCAGGATGGTACCGCCTATCCACTTATCACCTGACAGCTTATGTGATGTGATATCTAAGTATTTTGGACAGTTTTCCTGATATCAATCTCTCTTCTGATATAATAAGACTCATCGGGACATGAACAATGTATGCCTTTAGACCATAGTTTGCAGTATCGATCAATACCGATCCGATACAGGTAATGCCGATACGGTTTGACATGTCCCAATTGAATACCACCAATACCCGATGTTGACCGATATCGATATTGGGGATCTCTTTTCCGATCAATTCGACAAAAAAATTAAACGAAAAAGACCAATAAACAAGGGTGTAAGATTGTAAAAGCATATGAAAGAAAAAAAAACTTATTTAACATATGTAAACCAATCGTCAAGGGTGACTATTATTTCATTCAATTTCAAAACTACTAAGAAATAACACTAGAAATACTTAACATTATGAGTAATCGTATAAAATATATTTTCTAAAAAATGTTAATAATTTATTAATATTTATCTGCTTTTCGATACCAAAAATTTAATACTCCGTTCCGAAACCGTCGATACTGTCGATTTTGATATTGATACTCATAGAAATTGTCCGATAACGATTTTGATAGACTGCTCTTTATATTTCATCTTGAGTTTCAACTTCATCAACAATTCTATAATTCAATACAGGAAACTCCCAATACGACCAGAGATTATCAACGTCTACCTTTACATATTACCTTGTATTTGAGCCGTATTAAAGAGAAAAACAGACAAATCCAAAAAGGAAAACAAAATATTTGAAAGCTTAAATTTATATCTCAGAAGAAAATTGCTATATAGGAAACAGTACAAGTTAACTAAGTAGCAAGGACACAAATGTGGATTTGCTGTGTCAGACGCATATTGGACATGTATCAGGCACAACCGGAACACTCTAAAATCCTAGGACAAAAAATTAGGTACTGGTTCTATGTCACCGTGTCCTTATGTGTCGTGTTGTGTCATGTCCCTGCAAAGTATCAAGTTAGTGTTGAGCCAGGAGGAACAAACAGGATTGAAGAACCCTAGAGGGACGGGAGGAGGTGAAAAGGGTAATAAAACTATAAGCACAATTAGCAGTAATAATACGTAATAAAAAAAAAGCGGAAAATTCAAACACGCGACACATCCTGATATCCTTCCTCGAAGGTACTCCAGTTCCGGAAACTCATGTCCGGCTTGAATTCACTATTTAACGAAATAGTACATCACGAGCTTTGATCCGAAGACTCGACAACTTCTTACACACGAGTTTTGATCCGAAGGCTCGCTAACTTCTTTCACACAAGAAAGGGGTTTTGATCTTCTAGAACAAGTGAAAATCAAAGTTACAACTCTTCGATAACTCTAACACTTTTTGGTAGATGGCAAATCAAAAGCTTGGTAGAGTTAAAGAGCAAAGGCTTTTTGTGGTTGAAAAAAATTAAAGCTCAAAAGGATGGATGTGAATGAAGAGATTCAATGTCCTTAAATACAAAAACAAAAGGCAAAAAGGCATTTCATGCACAAAACTGTCAGCCAACGGTATACCGTCTGTATACTATAGTATACCGTCAGTATACCGTTCACTCTACAGTAACGACTATAAATCCATCCGTTGGGTGCAATAAATGCATCAAATCTGACCGTTGGAGTTTTGAAGAATTCAAAATATTTTATAACTGGTACATCATTGGTACGATATAGTGTACCGTTGGTATGCCGATCTAAAGACAGAGAGAACAAAAATATAAAGCATCAGTATACCGACGAAACGAACCAGTGTGCCGTCGGTATGCCACTCCAACAACAAAGAGCAAAAATATATAAAACTCGGTATACCGACGGTACGAACTAGTGTGCCGTCGGTATGCCACTCAAACGATAGAGAGCATAAATATATTAAAAAATTGGTATACCGACGGTACGAACCAGTATGTCGTCGGTATGCCGCTCAAACGACATAGAGCATAAATATATAAAAAATGGTATACCGACGGTACGAACCAGTGTGCCGTCTGTATGTCGCTCAAACGACAGAGACCACATGTCACATCCCAGTACCGGAACGCGGAGACGGACATGGCTAACTCTCCCATACAAGGTATAAAACGTCATAAGGCGGCCACGGCTGTAACTAGACAAGGGGTTGCATACTACAAGCAAGTCACTTAGGGTCACACAGCACATCTATTGTCTCAATAAGTCAAGTAAGAACAGTAAACATAGAACATATATGACAAGGAAGTAAGGCGTCCCAAACGCCCTGCCACGATATTCTGGAAACCAGCTGTGCAAAAAAAAAAAAGCTGGCAGGATATCAAAAGTACATGACCATGATCAGCTGTAATCTGATTAATTACAATCATATAAGAAAACTAAATATCCAGATTTACGGCTAACAAGTGTCGGGACTAAACACCCAAAATAAGTAAAGTGTGCAATAACGAGCAGGAAAGAAGAGACCCACTCGTTTCTCTCAGTGGCCATCCGCCTGATGCGCGTCATGGTTCAGGAAAAAGTATGCTTGATCCTCGGGTGCTAGCTATAAACCTGGCCATGCAAAACCAGTGGGGTTAGACCCCAAATAACAAGTACCACAAAGGAAGTACGGATAAAAAATAAAACCAGGTTATATATATATATATATATATATATATATATATATATATATATATATATATAGTTCTGTCTCGTAATTTTGGTTCATAGCCTATCGTGACATAATAATATAACCCTACAACCAAACAAGGACAAGGGTTTGACCATCGCACCATGATAGACCATGTCCCTAGACTATTTAACAGCAGATACCATACACAAACAAGCTCAGTTACATAATCGGCCAATCACTTGTACATCTTACTAGATGGAGTCTGGGTTATCCCAAAGGTATTATGCATATAATAGGAATCCTCATATCGAACCATGTTCTAGCAGGGGCTAGCCGAGCCAAGAATCGCCACAAAATACGTAGTAGTATGTACCAGTCCCTCGTAAGGCCACCGTGCGAAGATCGCATAGAACACATAGTATAATATAATAGTTGGATATTGCCATGCACTAATGAGAATTTAAATAATATCCATAGGGGCCAGCCTTCACTCCCCATACAATGATTGATGGTTGCTAGTTAAGCACGATATCAGGATTCTATCCCTCCCAATGCTCTACTTGTTTTAGTTGCCTAGTTAACCATACGGTTTATTGAAATCACATGGCGTTGTCACATGTTGCTCCCCTTACATGTCGTACCGTAGTACATGCACGCTAGATATGAATCAACTTTGTCACTTTGCAGTTCAACTTGGATTCACCCCAGCGTGATGCAACAGTCAAACTAATCCTAGTCACGCTAGGTTATTGACCAACTATCATGTCCATGCTGAAGGAATTTATTACATCACATGTCGCTTAGCACGTAGACACACCTCGGTGTGAAACATGTAACATAATCTCGTAGGAACACTTAGCACGCAGGAACACATAGCACGTAGTAAGTGTATCAGCACGGATACCAATAGTCGGGTCAAGTTACCAATCATTGGTAAATCACATGAGTTCTAGCACATTGTAATACGTAGGTCGAGTCAGGCACATATGTAGTCATAGTCAGTTGGCCGCATGGTCGATCTCTATTCATAGTTGGATCAAGCATATAGTCAGGTTCAACACATGGTCACTCAATTCTCATGCATTCCAATCATCAATCTCACACTTAGAATCACCAAAAATCCAATAAAGCATCAAACCACGAAAAATCAACAAATCATGCACACAGGGCAGCTTAGGGTCAGGAACGCATAGAGTAAGTGTCGTATAGAGGTCGTTGCCGCATAAGAAGTCGGGCTGCATGGCCGCATAGGTTGCATAGATCGCATAGGAAGTCGGGTCACATGGCCGCATGAGTCGGGCCACATGAGTCTCATGAGTTCAGACAGCATGGCCGCATGAGCTCGGACAGCATGGCCACATGAGTTCATATTGCATGGCCGTATGAGTCGCATGAGCCATTTGTCTCCCCCAACAGCAGGTTCAGCCATGACAGAAAGCTCCCAAAACCGAAATAATGTTTTTTTCATAAATTCTTTATTTCAACTCCGAATCAAGTGAACCAAAAGCCAAAATTCTTGAAATGATGTGATCAATACATCCCAAAATTATTTTTTAAAAATACCATATTTTAGTAGATCAAAACCACCAAACCCCCAAGAAACTCATGAAAATCCTAAGTTAAAAAAGTATATCTACACAAATCCACCCATCAAAACCGAAAACTCCAAGTATTAAAAGTGTTTAGAATCATCATGAACACATAATAGACTAATAAAATACAAGAAATGAGTAAGAATCAAAAAATCAAAAGATTTTTCTATGTAGTGCAATGTGTACTTGCCTAGAAATAAAAGAAAGAGGAAAAAAATAAAGAATGAGGGAAGAGAGAGAAATAAGTTAACTTATATATCTAGGGTTTGAGGTTTAGACCATGGGATCAACTCATGACCAAACCAACCCAAAAATTAAAATTATGGGTCTAATTGAACCAAAGAATGGGTCTAGTCTCCATGACATGCAACCTAATTAACATGCAAGCAACAAATAATATAAGCAGAAAAACTAATATGTTCCAAATACGTATATCGGGAACGGAGAGTGACATCTCTATCCACCTTAAAAAAATTTATCTTCTGAATTCAAACCCAATGCTAGCTAGAGAAATCAGAACAAACACTACGCTAACTGCAAGCTCATACAATCAAATTCAAGCATATAATGAAGAAAAAAAATGTTACATAGCATGGGTAAACGAATCACAAGATTCGAGATACGAAGGCATAAGAACGAATATACCTTCTGTGTCGAACATGTGTGGATGCCGAGACAGGATATCGTCCTCGCGCTCCCACGTCAACTCTCCCAAAGAGTGATGACTCCAAGCAACCCGGAAAAGATGGATAGTCTGATTCTTGAGCACCTTCTTCCTACGGTCCAAAATGGATACTGGTTGCTCCTCGTAAGACAAGTCGGTACCAACAACTAGCTCAAAATGGTCGAGGATATGACTCGGATCCGGAATATATCTACGCAATTAAGATAAATAAAATACATCGTGCACCTCATGTAGCGAAGGCGGAAGGGCAAGACGATAAGCAACATCGTCCACCCGCTCAAGAATATCGAACAGACCAATGTACCGTGGATTAAGCTTCCTGCGAACCCCGAATGTAATGACTCCACGGCTTGGCAAAATCCGCAAGAACACGTGGTCGTCGACACAAAAATCTAAAGGCATACGATACCGATCTGCCCAATGTCGATGCCTATCTTGCGCAACCCGAAGTCGTTCCCTGATCTGCTTGACAACTTCTACTGTCTACGTGATCATCTCTGGGCCTAACATCTTTCTCTCACCTATATCATCCCATGCCAATGATGATCTACACTTTCTTCCATATAATGCTTCGAAGGGTGCCATCTGAATACTTGCTTGATAACAGTTGTTGTATGAGAACTCAACAAGATGAAGGTGATCTTCCCAAGACCCTCTAAAATCCAAAGTACAAGCTCGAAGCATATCTTTCAAAGTCTGGATGGTTCTCTCTGATTGTCCGTCCGTTTGAGGATGGTAGGCAGTACGGAATCTCAACTTGGTGCCTAAACTCTGGTGTAAGCTCTTCCAAAAATTTAAAGTGAACCGAGTGTCTCGATCTGATACGATACTCACTGGGATGTCGTGATGTCTTACTATCTATCGCATGTACATCTCCGCTAACTGCTCTGTGGATTCCCTACTCGGAAAGGAAGAAAGTAACCTACTTTTGTGAGACGACCTACTATTACCCAAATTGCATCACGACCAGTCGGGGATCTAGGTAGACTGGTCACAAAGTCCATCGTGATATGTTCATACTTTCACTCAGTAAAAAGAAGTGAATGTAATAATTCTGCCGGTCTTTGTTGGTCGGGCTTCACTTTCTGTCATACCAAATCAGTTCGAGAAAAGACGAAAGAATCCTCCAAACCCTGATTTGATTGACAGCTAAAGGTATGTAGCCGAGTTAGCTTTGACAATAGCTATCTGGTAAGCACCGTACGTGACATATATCTGGTTTAGAGATTCTTTAACTTAACCCAGGAAGGCAGCCGCTCCTTTCTTCTATTAGCTCATGTCACCGCCTCGTGGGTTCGCTTGCCTCTCTTTGTTCTCCTTCTCACTGCCTATTAGCTCCCTCTTCTTCCGGGCCCTTCGGTCGACTCACTTCGATTACTACCTATCGGTCGCCTCACTCCTTCCTTTTAAAAAATGACGCTTTTCAGAACAGAAGTCCAAGCGAGCAATAGGAAAGACGCAATAGGAAAATCCTTCGCAGTAGTAGGCGACCGTAAGGTCGCCCAGGGAGCGGTGAGGTCTTTCTTTAGACGATATCTTCCTCCCTATCATCGAAGACGGCTGCTGGGACTCACCGTTGGGAAGCTAGACATCAAGGTTGTGGCTTGATGAGGATAACTAAGCTGACACGCCAAAGTTGGCTGCTGACACAACAGGGATGTGCCTTACCGGACCGCATGCGCACGCGCAGTAGCGTGAAAAGTTTTATGGTCGATGAAACCAGCGAACTAAACTTTGTAGGCTTACCCAACATGTCACGCCCCAGTCCTAAAAATACGTAGGACTAGGACACGTAAGCATGCCAGCCGCATGGATATGGCAACTCCAATATATGGAAACCAAACCCATACGTACGCTGTAATATGAATATCAAATCCACAAGTGGTATAAAACATACGTCACAAGTCACAGGGTATAATCTAAATCTCATCCACGAAAATCAAATATAATTAAATGACCAACATCTATGAAACTAACTCTCAATAAGAAGTATCTAAGGATGATAGTTAGATGGAAATAAATCCACTACCAACTCGAATATAAGAGCAAATACCATATAAGTACAACACAATCAGACACAATATAAGTATACCAGCTAGCAATCATGGCTCGAAGAGAAGACATCCTCGAAAAATAGGTAACCATCCGAATCTGCGCTCCTGCGAATACTCAAGAACAAATACACCTGGCAGGGGACCATGTTCTCAGAGAGATATAACAAGATACTCAAACACATGCCAATAAAGTACAGAAATAAATATCCAACGGGGTCACCTAACCATCTAAGTGAATGCAATTAAGAACAACTTTTTCCACAAGTGAGCTATCTGGCTGAAAACTGGGACTTAGCATGGTTCTCTTTTGAAGATCCAGGGGCCCAAAGGCACGTCGTCTTTTGAACGGCGGAGGCCCGCCAATGTACATAATATATATATGGGTCATCACCACCCGTATCACCAGCGGAGAATCCGGACGCACAGAAAAAGTACAAAGGAGCTCAAATGCGGTACTTGTTGTTCTCCCCACCCCATGCTCTAAGCATGTCATGTCCATGACACAATAAACCTCTAATAACTGCCAAGTCTACTAGCATGCAAAGTTTCTAACAACAGTTATTCCTAACGCACGGCCCACACGTACCAATGATCAGTCAATACGTACGTCCGTGATCTATATGAGACTCACAACTCGTGTAAAAATGTGTCACAGTCAAAAGAACCTAATGATGCTGCATGATAATGGGGTAGTCTCATAAACCAGGTCAATGCAATACATAGATAAAAATATATCGCGATGACACCGTCACGCGCATTTTATATAACAGTTAAAATATATGAACTAAAGACAAAATAAATATGCATGCAACATATGGAATATAAATAACAGTACAATGACAAGGTATACTTGCCTGGCAAGGAAGCTGCAATGTACCAATAATCTGCTCCAGAAATCATACAGAACAAATCCAATATCCTATGTACACATAAATATAATACAATAGAATCATTAGTCTTTATACTAGCACATACACAACCACATTTACACTGGACTCAGGGGGTATACTAGGGGTAACACTAGTCATCTAACACGGTCAATTACGCGTTGAATTACGCGGGTGTCGCGTCTTCAAGTACTGTACGAAATCAGTCAGTCAACTGACAGGTGTCTATGCCAGTACGTTAATGTACGCAAGGCAGACAAATTCATAAGTTCTTAGGGTCAACATGGTCAAGGTAAGTATGGGATAGTCCACGGTGTCCTAGGGTCGTAAGTCTGAATATTTAGTCATAATTATCAATTAGCATTTACTTACATATATATTCATATAACTATATAATAATATAACCACCAATTTATTTACATAATTATTGGAATACATATAGTAATTACGTACATAAATATATATACCAAACTGAATAATATTTGCGTACATGTAAATGTACGAACGCGCGTTGGGTTCTCCGACTCAGGGTCTGATGTAAACTAACCGTGGTGGCTAAATATTATATCCTACTGGAACACTGTCAGAGAATGTACTCGCCTGGGGTCCTGCTGCTGGTATGAATCAGAGTCCAAGTCACAGTCCAAATAGCCTATGTATTACAAATTTATCACGTCAAAAGATAATTTATTTTAATTTATTTAATTCTGAAATAATTACTCTAAAATTTTATTTTAATCTTATTATTCTGATCTTTATGTTAATTTCTAAATTTTATCCAAAGAAACTTAATTTTATCAACTCGAGACTCATGGCACGCAAATCGAGACGATCTGTTGACCAAAAAGTCAACCAACACAAACTCAACTTTCATGCATGATTTCCTTTATATTTCAGCATAAAAAATATGCTAGAATTTATGGCTCTTCCGAATTCAAATTCGTTTGGAAATTATGGCACATACAAAATTTGTATTGTGCACCGATGGTTAAATTCTAACCTAGAAGTTCTACAGAATTAACAGTATATAAATAATTCGAATTAAATTCTGGGAAAAATATATGTCAATTATCTAGACATTAGCTTTCCGAAACTTCAAACGGTTCATGATTCTGATTCCTGGTTCTCCCGAAATCGTGAAAACATCGAAATACGTCTATTTTCGAACATGCTGTGCTCTACGAATTTTCCAGAATTTAATACTCATAATTTCGTAAAAAAATTTATATAATCAGAAATCTAACCTCAATATCGTTCTAAGACAAAAAATTAGGCCTCATTTGGAGTTCGGAGCTATGCGCAATGGCTTATGGAAGATGAAGGAATCCTAGATGGCAATTCTCCAAAATCGGCTCAAAGAAAACCCTAAAATAAATAACTAAACTATTATATATATAGAGGAGAGAGAAAGCAGCCGCGGCTCGGAGCTTGACACGTGGCAGCCATCCGCGCTGCCCAGCCCAAATATGTAAATCCCCTGATTTTTTCAAGATTTTTAAAACGGATTTTTAATAATTTTTGGGGATTTTTCGGTTTTTTTTACTAATTAAAATCAAGGTATTTCGGCATTAAATAAAATTAAGTATTTTTAAACAATATTAAAATATTATAAAAATAATATTTTTGGGTGTAAAATAAAATATTGGACTTAGGGTAATTTTTTTGGAATTTATTGGACCCCGAAAATATTTTAAAAAGCCCAAAATCTATTTTTATTTTAAAATCAAATAAAACCGGCTTGAACAGGGTTCAAACCGGGCTGAACCAGCCTGAACCCGCTCCAACCAAATCGGACCGAACCGCCTGACCCTAACGGGTCGGATCCGGCCGACCCGACCCGACCGAACCCGACCCGGCCCCTCACCCGCTTCCCTCTCTCCCCCACGACCCCCCCCCCCCCCCGCGTTCTCCGGCGGCCGCCCGCGTCCTCCGGCGCTCCGCCCGCCCCGCTCCACTCCCCTCGGCCGCGATCCCCTCGCCTCTGCCTCCCCCGCTCGGCCCCAGCCCGCCTCCGCCTATTTAAACCCTAAACCCCTCTCTTCTCCGGCCAACATCCTCCCCCCGCCACCTCCCTCGCAGCGCAGCCCGGCCGTCCTTTGCCCAGCTCCGCCTCGCCGCCTCCCGCCTCACCGCCTCCTCTCTCCTCCGCCCGTCCCCGTCCAGAACCGCCTCCCGCCTCACCGGCCGCCCGACTCCTCTTCTCCAGCAACCCGCTGCTGCCCCCGGCCCACCTCCAGCCGCCAGAGCTCCTGCGCCGCCTCCCCGCGCGCCGCCGCCTCCGGCCCTCGCCGCCTCCGCCGTCCCCTGCCTCCCTCCGGCCGCCAACAGTCGCCGCAGCTCCGGCGAAGCCCCTAACCCTAACCCTAGAACTCGAAAACGTCGTGTCGACACGGACACGAAAATTTTGGTTTTCGGAGCCCTGTTCAGGTACCCATTTCTCTCTCCTCGCTGTCCCGTTTTCTGTCTGTCTGTTGCAACGCGAACCCTGCGTGACCCTCTCGTCCTGTGGCGATCGCGAACCGCGATCCAAAAACAGAAAAAATAACGCCATATTTCACTCCGGAACTGAGTGCGTCCCGTCAAACGGGACGACTTGGTCACGTGCGGTCTTTACCGATACGTGCGCGTCGTTGATACGGATCTGCAGGATTTCACAGAAGTTGATTTGGATGTGCGTGCACACCGGAATCAACGCGTATCAGCCGACAATGTCCCGTATCCGTCTGTTCTGGAATGCGTCGTAACTTTGTGTACACACGTCGGATCGAAACGAAACTTGTGCCATCGGACTCGTAGCGATACGCTGGTCCTTTGACCCAAGTTTGGTTCGATTCTGAGAACGTTGACAAAATCGCGTATTGTGGGCCCCACATTCTCTACTTGACGGGCGATTTTGTGATCGGCACATCGAAATCCAATTCGGAAGTTCCGTTGGGTTCGTATCATCGTTCTGGACTTGTTAACACTAAGTTTGACGAATTTGGAGAACTTTATCCCTGACACATTTTTTGGTGCGAAGCGGGCCATTTGTGGACCCCGCTTTGACCCAAAATTGTCATTTTTGCCCTTGACTCCAAATTGGACTCAAGGACAGGCATTTCTAGCTATTTGATATCTTTTGAGCATGATGGTAATATTTGTTTCAGCATTCGGAGACGTTTCTGGAGATTTTACGAATACCAGAGCCACAATTGGAAACCAAACACCAGGCAAGTGTACCTTGCCAACATTGCAGTTCTTGTTACTTATTTCCTTGACTTATATATATATATATATATTGTTGTACATGCTTGACCTAGGACCGTGTGACTTATTTAGCGTCCGATTAATAGTCGGGTACCAACACCGTACGCGGAGTTGTGTAACGTCACCTAGAGATGGACATTCGTGACCCTTTACATTCTCGTACTTGTCTTATCAAGTACATCATAACCCAGGACACTTGACACTATTCATGAGACATAATCTTCCTGAGATATTCATGGTGATTCTGCATAGGTTACAAGATTTGAGACATAGACATTATATTCATAACTATCATAAGACTTGCTGCATTAGTAATGATCTTGCGTGACATGGACATGAGACATCGTGATTCATGAGACATGTGATTACATTGGGTGGGGAGAGACACACAGGCTACAGGCTGATTTTATATATATGGTGCCATAGGCCCGCTATATAGTAAACTACATAGTATAACTGCTACCGGCTCTCCGACACAGAGCTTGTAGTGGTCTCAGCCTGAGTTCTAGTGATGCTCTCAACTTGCATATCCCATAGCTGGTTATATAGTTTACCCTATTTATTTCATTTACTATTACACTGCATTTTGGCTTGTATCTTCTGTACCTTGTTACGTCCCTCTGAGGACCTGGTCTCTTGCCAGTTTTGCAGCATAGACCGTTGTGGAGCCGGTTTGGAGTTGCTGATGTGTGCTGCTTTGTCATGCAGGGATTTGGTGCCAGGTACTTACATCTTTTCTTCCGGAATATTGGTTATTATTTATATTGTTTACTCATCTGCTGATATAGCCTAGTTTTATAGACTCACATTCATTTACGAGTCTATTCGAGCTTATGGGTTACTGGCGGCCGACTTTAGCACATGTAGCTCATTCTTGTATATTCTGTTCATTGTGGATTGAGGCATAGGTATTTATATTCACTTGATTATATAGATAGTGACCCTTTTAGTACAGCACATACGTATTCGAATCGGAGCAGAGTCTGGTCGAATACGTAGCTAGCATGTTACGTATTCCTAGTCCTACGTACTTTGGGACTGGGGCATGACAAAATCGGACGGTCCGAATCTGAGGCGGCTCGGCTCACCTGAGTCCGAGTCGAACTCTGACTCGATTTGGCTCAAGGTCGGCTCGGCTTCACCCGCACCCACCTAGCGGCCACTGACAGGCAGGCCCGGCCCTGTTCACTGCAGGAGGCTGACAGGTGGGCCCCTGTTTGCTGACTGGGCAGAAATAATTACTTTTTGGGTTTTCTTTTTCAGAAATTAGTTTTTAATTCAGTTTTTTCATAATTAACTCAAAATAAATGCTAAAAATAATCAGAAAATTCACAAAAAATTCTAGAAAATATATTTTATTATTTAGAACCTAAAATAAAATTTTGGGATATTTTTAATTAAGTTTGAACATAAAATAAATTCTTCAAAGTCCTAGAAAATTAGTGTTACTAGTTTTTAATTAACTAAAAATTATGAAAAATCCCAATAATCTAAAATAGCCTAAAATAATTCTAAATAAATATTTATATAAGTAAATATACTAAAAAAATTTATTTTCTAATTAACTAAAAGAATACTCTAAATAGATTCAACATCTATAATAAATATAATAATATAAAATATACACAAAATACCTATTTTGGGTGAGGGAGTTTACAATCTACCCAACTTAAAATAATTTCGTCCTCGAAATTAAAATAAGGCATAATTTGTTAAATCCTTCACATTCGTACATAAGGTACGTCAATCGCAATCTCTTCCAAAAATTTAAATAACAAAATATATTCAAATCTATCGCGATCACTTCAAAATTAAGATAATCATTGTTCAAATCAAAATTCAACCTATTGTAATCTCTTCTCACTTTTTCAAATTATCAATATCCAAATTTAAATTGAATCCATATAATACCTTCAAGATTTAAATAACCTATATCAAATTTTACCTCACGATCTTCAACTATCATAATCTCCTCTAGAAGTAATTCGAGTCCAATATTATTCCTATTTTCACTTATAAATTTTTGTATTCTTCAACTTTTTAAATTCCATTCACATCCTCAATATTTTAAATAGGTAGTCCAGCCATCAAATTTTAATTCTTAATTTAAATTATCAAATTAAAAAATAATTTAAATGCAGTCCACCAATGTTCAAGTCTGTAATTATATATTTATCCTTCAAATTCAAATTGATGATTTTACCTTCAATACTCAAAAATTTAAATTATGTACTTAAGGTATAAATATTGGGTCCTCAATATCAAGATTTTTTTAAAAATTCATTAATCCTCATCATCTTAGTCATTCTTCTAAAATTCTCAAAATTAAAATGGATTGAACCTCTCCCAATCTAATCTTACTCGATCACAATCTAAAAGAAATTCCTCTCGAGTTGCCAATGCACTGCTACCCAACTTAAAATTTACCCATCTATCACAGAAGGCTATATACTTTAAGAAAAACATTCCTTAATTTATTTACTTATGTTATTCAATCCTCAAAACTTCAACGCCGATTAAATCATATATGATATGTCCTTAATTACGAAAGAATAATCCTCAAGTATGTGATCGGCCTATAGGGTATATCTAGTACTCTCTGTGTATCAAACTTATACCAAGCACGAGGTTTCGTCTTTCCGAAATAAGGGAAGACGGAGATCAATAATAAAGAGTTCAAGGGCGAGGTAATAGAATAGAAGTATCGGGATCAAGGCGTTTAAAAAATTCAAATAGGAATTGTCAAAGCAGTTGTAGATTGCAGTCCTATTTTGGTAATTCCTATTCACATGCTCGTATTAGTACAGTTATGTAGCCGATACGATACGCTCAGACATGTCTAGAGGGCAAGTACATTCATCTACTAATCACTATATATCTCAATCCACGTAAAGTAGTATTACGAAGGGCGAATCAAGTGCACTAAGGTTAGCTAGGCCTTAATACACTGGTCCTGAAATGTATTAGTGTGGGCCTCCCCAATAATACATATGTCATGAACAAGCTCGATAAAGAATAAGCTTGCAAAAAACTAGGCTATAATAGCAGCATAAGTCAAGGTAGTACAACAAATATAAATACGCTGGATTATGATGAAAGAAGGTACATAACAATTTAAGTTCACAAAGAAATAAGATTCTACAATCTCTACAGTTATCATACTAATTCCTTGTCTAAGTCGCTAGTCGATCAAATAGGGGCATGGATCTCTAGATTCTATCGTCTGAATAAACACTGGTGTCTTATGCTATCATACAATTAATGTCATTCAATTACTCTTCAATAATGGGTCAAAAGACTATGTGATACTAGGGTGTGAGGTATACTACCTAACTTATAACAATTGAACTACTATTGTAATTGTCTTAAGGATACCATAGAAGCTCCTGTTAAGGTCTACGAGAAAGGGTCTTAGTGCCTATTAGGGTATCCTCCTATGTTACATAGGTCATGGTCGTCTTAAGCCTTAGTCATAGTGCTTATAGAACAAGTGTCAATAGTAAGGATAGAAGAGTTACTGGCCGTCAAGGGGAAAGGGATCTAACACATATTGAGGTGAGGGTACAAATTACGCGATTTAACACTAAGGGATAATCATCGGGTCACAGTCTGCAAGAACAACTCAAACTTATCAAACTCTAACTATCAAGCATAAAATATTCAAATTCAAGACTACGACTATAATCCTAGCAAACTATGTGTCCTTAATAAAGAATAAAATTACTTGGTCTATAATCAGAAGTGTCAGATGGCACGAGTTGAAAGAGGAAGAAAAGAAGAACGTAATTTTTAGTCGTCGCACAACTAGTGAACGTTAAGGTCGCAGAGGAACAACATATGAAATTAAAATAGAGGGCTCTAGATAGCATCATGGTTTTCTAAGGGAGAGTGGTATGCTAGTTGCTATGTTCGAGATATGATCAAGGAAAAAGTGTTAATTATATTCTTCTAGGCTTCCTAAGGTGCTGTCTACTAATAATAAGACAATGATCTAAGTTTTATAGTTCTCCAATACTATCCAATTATGAAGGTTAGGTTCAGTCCTAATGTTCAATATTGGTTCTCCATTGGTTCCTCAATACTAGGGTCAAACAGTATGGTAAAACTTCTAACTATCTCTAGTAGTGTCAATACTACTCTCAAGTCTTCTTAATACATCAAGGGGTAATGGTATACCAATCTAAAGATAAGGAATTCTAGGGTTCACTAGATATTCTAAACTTAGTGGTGTGTCTATATTCTCGTTGTATTCTTAATAGGTATGCTACTCTAATTATCATCCTAATAACAGGGGTTCCTATATTCTAGCAGAAGGCTATATATACTCAAGGAACTTATTAGGGAAGTATAGGAATCAATCAGGATACAATTGTTCGAATAGAACAGAGAGGAGAAAGATGAATCATAGTCAATTGTGGATGAGATCCTATACTCTAGTCCTATGTGCAGGCTTGTTCGGTACAGTAACGTAACCGAGACAATATACTCTCGACCTGCATGGGCCACCACTAAAATATGTCACGCCCCAGTCCCAAAAATACGTAGGACTAGGACACGTAAGCATGCCAGCCGCATGGATATGGCAACTCCAATATATGGAAACCAAACCCATACGTACGCTGTAATATGAATATCAAATCCAAAAGTGGTATAAAACATATGTCACAAGTCACATGGTATAATCTAAATCTCATCCACGAAAATCAAATATAATTAAATGACCAACATCTATGAAACTAACTCTCAATAAGAAGTATCTAAGGATGATAGTTGGATGGAAATAAATTCAATACCAACTCGAATATAAGAGCAAATACCATATAAGTACAACACAATCAGACACAATATAAGTATACCAGCTAGCAATCACGGTTCGAAGAGAAGACATCCTCGAAACATAGGTAACCATCCGAATCTGCGCTCCTGCGAATACTCAAGAACAAATACACCTGGCAGGGGACCATGTCCTCAGAGGGACATAACAAGATACTTAAACACATGCCAATAAAGTACTGAAATAAATATCCAATGGGGTCGCCTAACCATCTAAGTGAATGCAGTTAAGAACAACTTTCCCCACAAGTGAGCTATTTGGCCGAAAACTGGAATTTGGCATGGTTCTCTTTTGAAGATCCAGGGACCCAAAGGCACGTCGTCTTTTGAGCGGCGGAGGCCCGCCAATGTACATAATATATATATATATGGGTCATCACCACCCGTATCTCCAGCGAAGAATCCGGGCACACAAAAAAAGTGCAAAGGAGCTCAAATGCGGTACTTGTTATTCTCTCCACCCCATGCTCTAAGCATGTCATGTCCATGACACGATAAACCTCTAATAACTGCCAAGTCTACTAGCATGCAAAGTTTCTAACAACAGTTATTCCTAACGCACGGCCCACACGTACCAATGATCAGTCAATACGTACGTCCGTGATCTATATGAGACGCACAACTCGTATAAAAATATGTCACAGTCAAAAGAACCTAATGATGCTACATGATAATGGGGTAGTCTCATAAACAAGGTGATGCAATACATAGATAAAAATATATCGCGACGACACCGTCACGCGCATTTTATATAACAGTTAAAATATATGAACTAAAGACAAAAAATAAATATGCATGCAACATATGGAATATAAATAACAGTACAATGGCAAGGTATACTTGCCTGGCAAGGAAGCTGCAATGTATCAATAATCTGCTCCAGAAATCGTGCAGAACAAATCCAATATCCTATGTACACATAAATATAATACAATAGAATCATTAGTCTTTACACTAGCACATACACAACCACATTTACACTGGACTCAGGGGTATACTAGGGGTAACACTAGTCATCTAACACGGTCAATTACGCGTTGAATTACGCGGGTGTCGCGTCTTCAAGTACTGTACGAAATCAGTCAGTCAACTGACAGGTGTCTATGCCAGTACGTTAATATATGCAAGGCAGACAAATTCATAAGTTCTTAGGGTCAACATGGTCAAGGTAAGTATGGGATAGTCCACGGTGTCCTAGGGTCGTACAGTCTGAATATTTAGTCATAATTATCAATTAGCATTTACTTACATATATATTCATATAACTATATAATAATATAACCATCAATTTATTTACATAATTATTGGAATATATATAGTAATTACGTACATAAATATATATACCAAACTGAATAATATTTGCGTACATGTAAATGTACGAACGCGCGTTGGGTTCTCCGACTCAGGGTCTGATGTGAACTAACTGTGGTGGCTAAATACTACGTCCTACTGGAACACTGTCAGAGAATGTACTCGCCTGGGCTCCTGCTGCTGGTATGAATCAGAGTCCAAGTCACAGTCCAAATAGCTTATGTATTACAAATTTATCACGTCAAAAGATAATTTATTTTAATTTATTTAATTCTAGAATAATTACTCTAAAATACTATTTTAATCTTATTATTCTGATTTTTATGTTAATTCCTAAATTTTATCCAAAGAAACTAAATTTTATCAACTCGAGACTCATGGCACGCAAATCGAGGCGATCTGTTGACCGAAAAGTCAACCAACACAAACTCAACTTTCATGCATGATTTCCTATAGATTTCAGTGTCAAAAATATGCTGGAATTTATGGCTCGTCCGAATTCAAATTTATTTGGGAATTATGGCACATACAAATTTTGTATTGTGCACCGATGGTTAAATTCTAACCTAGAAGTTTTACAGAATTAACAGTATATAAAAAAACATATGTCAATTATCTAGACATTAGCTTTCCGAATCTTTAAACGGTTCATAATTCTGATTCCTGGTTCTCCCGGAATCGCGAAAACATCGAAACACGTCTATTTTCGGACATGCTGTGCTCTACGAATTTTCCAGAATTTAATACTCATAATTTCGTAAAAAAAATTTATATAATCAGAAATCTAACCTCAATATCGTTCTAATACAAAAAACTAGGCCTCATTTGGAGTCCGGAGCTATGCGCAATGGCTTATGGAAGATAAAGGAACCCTAGATGGCAATTCTCCAAAGTCGGCTCAAAGAAAACCCTAAAATAAATAACTAAACTATTATATATATAGAGGAGAGAGAAAGCAGCCGCGGCTCGGAGCTTGACACGTGGCAGCCATCCGCGCTGCCCAGACCAAATCGGACGGTCCGAATCTGACGCGGCTCGGCTCAGCTGAGTCAGAGTCGAAATCTGACTCGGCTCGGCTCGAGGTCGTCTCGGCTTCACCCGCACCCACCTAGCGGCCACTGACAGGCGAGCCCGACCCTGTTCATTGCAGGAGGCTGACAGGTGGGCCCCTGTTTCCTGACTGGGCAGAAATAATTACTTTTTGGATTTTCTTTTTCAGAAATTAGTTTTTAATTCAGTTTTTTCATAATTAACTCAAAATAAATGCTAAAAATAATCAGAAAATTTCCAAAAAATTCTAGAAAATATATTTTATTATTTAGAACCTAAAATAAAAGTTTGGGATATTTTTAATTAAGTTTGAACATAAAATAAATTCTTCAAAGTCCTAGAAAATTAGTGTTACTAGTTTTTAATTAACTAAAAATTATGGAAAAATTCCAATAATCTAAAATAACCTAAAAATAATTCTAAATAAATATTTATATAAGTAAATATACTAAAAAAAATTGTTTTCTAATTAACTAAGAGAATACTATGAATAAATTTAACATCTATAATAAATATAATAATATAAAATATACACAAAATACCTATTTTTGGTGAGGGAGTTTACACAACAAGCAATGGATTATTCTTCAGGGGGGCTCTATCCCGTCACTTCCAGGTAAGGTAACCGGGCGAGGGGCTTCAGCGGCCAGTCTTTCCATCTTGATGTGCAGAGAAGATTTTCCTTAATCTCGGATGGACCCTTCACTGTGCACAAGGCGGGAGGTGTAGCCGCAATAGCACTAGTTTTTATATCTCTGTTGGCTTTACCCTTTTTTAAAAGTATGTATGTTAGTAGTTCAAGTTTTCCTTAATCTTGCATCCTGCAAATATGTATCTGAATAGCCCAAGAGCTCAAAGGATGAGATTTTGGGATACAAAAGACCCATATTTAGTGTGCCTTTGAGATATCAAAAAATACGTTTAACGGCACATAAGTGTGATTCCTAAAAATTTGCTTGAAAATGAGCACACATACAAACACTGAACGTAATGTCGGAACAACTAGCAGTCAGGTAAAGTAGGCTACCTATCATACCTCGATACTTACGAATGTCAACCGATTTACTGTCGTCATCTTGATCGAGTTTTGTTGTAGTGGCCATTGGAGTTCTCATAGTTTTGGAAGAGTCCATGTCAAAACGCTTGAGAAGATCCTTTGTGTATTTGACTTGGTTGATAAGGTCCCTTGAGGATTTTGCTTGATTTGTAGGCCAAGAAAGAATGAGAGTTCTCCCATCATACTCATTTCAAATTCAAGGTGCATGACTTTTACAAATTCTTTACAAAACACTTTATTAGTAGAGCCAAAAATGATATCATCAACGTAAATTTGAACTAATAATAACGTACCATTATGAGATTTAATAAAGAGAGTAGTGTCAACTTTGCATTTGAAAAAATTATGAGAAAGAAGAAAAGAACTAAGACACTCATACTAAGCACGTAGAGCTTGTTTGAGGCCGTAGAGAGCTTTACGAAATTTGAAAACATGATCCGAAAAATAAAAATCCTCAAAATCGGGAGGTTGTTTAACAAAAACTTTCTCCTTGATAACACCATTTAGAAAATCACTTTTAACATCTATTTAAAATAATTTAAAATCATTAAAACAAGCAAAAGCACACAGCATTCTAACAAACTCTAAACGAGCAACGAGTGTATAGGTTTTCTCATAGTCGATACATTCTTCTTGATTATAACCTTGTGCAACCAACCGTACTTTATTTTGAGTCACAAAACCATCCTCATTAAGCTTGTTTCGAAATACCCACTTAGTCCCAATAATAGGATAGTTATTGGGTCTAGGAACTAAGTCCTAAACTTGGTTTCGTTCAAATCGATTTAGTTATTCTTGCATAGCAAGCATCCAAAATTCATCAAGAAAAGTATTATTAATATTTTTAGGCTCAAATTGGAAAATAAAAGCAACATTTGCACAATGATCGCTTATAGAAGATCAAGTGCAAACACGGGTGGAAGGGTCACCAAGAATAAGCTCTTTGGGATGGTGAGAGACAAATCTCCATTCCTTAGGTAAGTTGTTTGGAGAAGTCTATATAGGAGAAAAATCGGATGTGGTCTCAACTTCACAACTAGGTGATGGGGTATAATTTTCTCCTATTGAGGTGCTTTCCAAAATGCATGGGATATCATCATCCATCATTAAAAGAGACATTGATAGATTCTTCAACCACAAGGCTTTTTTTGTTGAAAACACGAATTTTTTTACTATGCATTGAATAACCAAGGAATATACCTTTATTGGCTTTTTTCGAATTTGTCTAGGTTATTGATTTAACATGACTATTGACATATCACCAAGAGTTCTACTCTTTCTTTCCACAACACCATTTTGCTGTGGAGTACGAGGACAAGCAAAATCATGACCAAAACTATTTTTAGTTCAAAAACTTTTAAAATCGGCATTGTCGAATTCTCCTCCATGATCACTACGAATCTTATTGATCATAAAGCCTTTCTCATTTTGAACACGTTTGCAAAAATTAACAAATCCATGAAAAGTATCACATTTGTTTGCAAGAAAAAATATCCAAGTAAATCTCGAAAAATTATCAACTAAAACAAAGAAATAAAGTTTTCCACCAAGGCTAGCGACTCTAATAGGACCAAAAAGATCCATGTGAATGAGTTGAAGAGGTTTAGTAGTACTTACAGAGTTTATTGATTTGAAGGAAGATTTTGTCAACTTACTCTTTTCGTATTCTTTACAAATCATATCTTTCTTGAAGGGAATGTCGGGAAGTCCTCTTACAAGTTTTTTTGTGGCAAGACGAAAAATATTGTCCATGTTGGCATGTCCAAGTCTCCTATGCCAAAGCCAACTATCATCATTCTTAACAACTAAGCACTTGGCATTGTTAGTACCTTTAACAAGATAAAATACATAGATGTTATTTTTTCTAGTGCCTTCATATACTAAGGTTCCTTTTGTATCGTCAGAAATAAGATATTTATGTTTAGTGAAATGTACTACATAGCCACTGTCAGTGAGATTACTAATGCTGAGAAAGTTATGCTTTAAATTTGTAACAAGAGCAACACTGTTAATACAAGGATATGGAGGGTACCGATATTACCATTACCAATGATGTTCCCCTTTAAGTTGTTTTCGAAAGAGACAACCTTCCTTTTTTATCGATAGCGTAGCAAATAAAGTGTCGTCTCTGGTCATGTGCCGTGAGCAACCGCTATTGAGAATCCACTTGCTTCTAGTATGTGATGGGGGGTCCACCTATAACACAAGTTGAAGATGAAGACTTTGGTACCCAAGATCTTGTGGGTCCTTGAATGTTAGTCTTAGGAATCCATTTAACTTTTTCCATATTGACATGAGTTCTAACTTGACATTTATAAGAGGTGTGTCCAATCATACCGCAATAGTGACATGTAGTAGATGATGATGAAGTGTATGTGTTTTGAGCAAAATCTTTGGCATGATATCTATAGAAAAAAGCATGATGTGGTACAAAGTGTGACTTCTTCATATGGGTCCTCCTATGTGATCGTAGGTTGTGATCATGCAATCTATGTGGTATAAGATAATGACCATGCATGTTGTGTCTCTTATGTGTGTTTCTTTGATCATGTGTACCATGTGAATGGTGATGTGAGCTAAAAGTATTTTTCTTTTTCTCTTGTATTTAGTGAGAAGATCATTATACTTAGTGGTGATTGCTATTTCTCTTTGGGAGGCAATGATAGTTCTATTTCTTATAAGATCATTTCCTTGAAGAGTTTGACACTCGAAACTCTTCTCTTGTAATCTTCTTGAGCTTCATGTAGTTCTAATTTAAGAGGCTCGATTTGATCTATTTCACAAACAAGGGTCTTCCCTTTGATATCACTTATCACCTTTGTGAGTCTCTCTATTTCCTTTTTAAGATATTCATTCTCTTTCACGGTTTTCTTAAATTTATTTTTCAGAACCTTGTAATCATCATTTAGTTCATAAATGGCCTATTCTAATTCATTATAAGTAAGATTGCTTATAGAGAAGTCATTTTGTACCTCATTTGAATCTAGTGCCATAAGACATAGATTTACAGTATGTACGGAGTCTTTGTCATGATCTGAGTCGCTAGCCTCATTTTCACACCAAATGCTTGTGTTAGTATACATTCTTGAAGATGTGCTACATTTGTTGGCTTTCTCTTCTGGAGTCTTACTTCGTTAAAGGACACTCCTTATTGATATGTACAGATTTTCTGCAATTGTAGCACGTTGGATCTTTATCATTTTCTCTTCTTTGACGAGCTACTTGGTTGAATCTTAGAAACTTTTCAAAGTGTCTAGAAGTGAGAGCAATTTCTTCATCATCAGTGTCGTCGTCATTAGTGTCTATCTTTGAGGAGTGCCTGCAATGATTGACTTTTAGAGCCAGAACTTTCTCTTTTGTCTTTTCTTATGTGGATGCATCCTCTTGATCCTTCATGTCTAGTTCATGCGTCATTAGCTTCCCCATAAGCGTTTCCATGTTCATGATTGTAATATCATTTCCTTCGATGATTGTTGTGACTTTGGGGTTCCAGTTCTTGGTGAGTCCCCGGAGTATTTTTCGTATCTTTTCACGAGTGGGATATTACTTACCAAGAGAAGCGAGAGGGTTAACAATCTCAGAGAATCTAGAAAACATACTAGTAATAGATTCTTCAGTTTTCATTTTAAAAGATTTGTACTCTTGTGTGAGTCTACTAATTTTTGACTCCTTAACTTGAGAAGTGTCTTCGTGTGTGACTTCAAGAAGTTTCCATATTTCGCGTGCGGTTTTGAAATTATAGACTCTATTGAATTCATTGCTATCAAGAGCACAATAAAGATAGTTCATAGCCTTAGCATCTCTACAAGACACCTTCTTGTCACTTTCAGTAAGTCTTGCTACGAGTCTTTCTGAAACAATGTCTTCAACAACTACTTGAGGTATTGGAAGACCTTTCATGACACTCCCAAAGATCATAGTCTATGGATCTTAGATAAATACTCATACAAATTTTTTAATAGGAGTAGTTGGTTCCATTGAATAAAGGAGGTCTATTTGTGGAGTGCCCCTCAGTGCTGTTTAAGCTGGAGCCAGGGTTTGTTGCCATTTGATCACTCTAAGGAGATTAGTCCTGATACTAGAGTATAGGCTCTGATACCAAATGAAAAACCCTAGAGGGGAGGGGTGAATAGTGTCACGCCCCAGTCCCAAAATATCGAAGGACTGGACACGTGGCACTGGCCAGCAGCACACACTGATGGGCAAACCCAATTTAGTGGACCCATCAGGATGTACTTAAGCTGTAGAACAACAATAAATAGGTCTAATCCACTAATCTCATCCATAGAAATGAATACATCAATATCAGAAACATAGTGCAATATCAAATCTCAATAAACATAACTCGGGAAAACAACCCGATAATGAGTCTGATACAATAGTCAAGAAGTAAGATAACAACTGCATGTACTGAGTATGGATAAGACATATACTCAAGAGAAATCCTCGGCGATCACCTCGTCTTCTGGATCTGGTACTGCTCCAGTGCCTGCTACTGTTCCTGCTTCTGCTAATGCTCATGTCCCGTACACCTCGGGGTAGATCTCGTCTGCTAATCCTGGGGACATAATCCGGATCCAGGTCCTCAGGGGACATAGCAAGGTACAAAATAACTTAAGCCAAAAATAAATGCAGTGCAGCAATAAATGAATCAATAGAGTAAGCTATATAACCAGTTAAGTGATATGCAAGATGAGAGCATCACTAGAACTCAGGCTGAGACTACTACAAGCTCGGTGTCGGGGAGCCGGTAGCAGAGATATCACTAGTAGAGTGCCTAGCTCTGATGTAGAGTCCGAGGCCTCACAATATATATATATATATATATATATATATATATATATATATATATATATATATATATATATATATATATATATAAATCAGCCTGTAGCCTGTGTGTCTATCCCCACCCAATGTAATCACACGTCTCATGTCCACGACGTCTCATGTTCATGTCACACATGATCATATCTAATGCAACAAGTCACAATAATAGCTAAGCATGCAATATCTATGTCATGAATCATGTAACCTATACAGAATCACCATGAATATCTCAGGAAGATTCTGTCTCATGAATAGTGTCAGGTGTCCTAGGTATGACGTACTTGATAATGCAAGCACGCGAATGTAAAGGGTTTCGATATCCATCACTAGGTGACGTTACACAACTCCGCGTATGGGGTTGGCACCCGAATATTATTCGGACGCTAAGTAATGTCACACGGTCCTAGGTTGAACATTTATATCAAGAGTATATTTTTATGTACAAAGAACTCAAGCAAATACTATAACAGGAATCACTGCAAGTTGGCAAGGTACACTTGCCTGGTATTTGGTTTTCAACTGCTGTTCTGATACTCGTGAAATCTCCAAGAACGTCTCCGAATGCTGAAATAAATATTACCATCATGCTCAGAAGATATCAAATAGCTAGAAACGCCTGTCCTTGAGTCCAATTTGGACACAGGAGCAAAAATCATAGTTTCTGGTCAAAGTAGCTTCCACATGTGGCCCGCTTCGTACCGAAAAATGTGTCAGGGACAATGTTCTCCAAAATCGTCAAACTTAGTGTCTACAAGTCCAGAACGACGATACGAACCCAACAGAATTTCCAGAATTGGATTCCGATGAGCCGGTCACAAAATCGCCCGTCAAATAGAGCCGTGGGGCTCATGATACGCGATTTTGTCAACGTTCTCAGAATCGAACCAAACTTGGGTCATAGGACCAGCGTATTGCTACGAGTCCGATGACGCAAGTTTCGTTTCGATCCGACGTGTGTACACGAAGTTACAATGAGTTCCAGAACGGGGCCGATACGGGACGTTGTCGATGGATACGCGTTGATTCCGGTGTGCACACACATCCAAATCAACTTCTGCGAAATCCCACACGTCCGTATTAACGGCGCTCTCCTTTCGGTGAAGTCCGCACGCGACCAAGTCATCCCGTTAGGTGGGACGCACTCAGTTTCAAGGAAAAATAGGGCAATATTCTCCTGTTTTTGGAACACAGTTCGCGATCACCACAGGACGCAACACACCGAGCGGGTTGCACGGACATCGAGAGGGTCACGCAGGGTTCGCGTCACAACAGACGGAACGAGAAACGGGGCAGCGAGGAGAGAGAAAAGGCTACCTGAACAGGGCTTCGCAGAAACTGGATTTCTCGTGTCCGCGAGGCGACGCGACACGACACAGCATAGCACAGTGTACGGACACTGCTAGGGTTAGGGCTAGGATTTCGAGGCCTGGGGGCAGCCGGATCTGGCCAGAGCTGGGGCACGGCTGTGCTCGCCGGAGGCGGTGGTGGGTCGAGGCGGCCGGGCTGCGCTGGTGGCGGCTCAGGCGGAGCTGGCCGCTGCTACTGCTGTCGGGCTGGGCAGAGGAGGAAGACGGAGGCTGCGGGGAGGCGTGGCGGAGCTCTGGGGAGGCGGGACGGCGCAAGGGTTCGTCGAGGGGAGAGGGAGGCGTGCTGGCGGAGGCGGAGCGGGGCTCTGGCGGAGGCTGCGGCTGGAGGCTCGGGCGGCGGGGACTGGGTCGAGGCGGCCGGGGGAGGGATCGAGCGGTGGCAGGAGGCGGAGGAGACGAGGGCGGCGCTGGGGGTTCTGGTGGCGGAGGCGGAGTTCGAGGGGGAGGTTTTATAGGGCGAGGGGAGAGGGCGTCGCGCCGGGCGAGGTGGAGGAGAGGCGGGGACGTGGCGGGGGAGGCGGAGCCGAGGCGTCTTGGCCGGGCGGGGCGGGGGCGAGGCGCCGAAAAACGCGGGCGGAGCGAGGTCGTGCGGGTGAGGGGATCAGGTTGGGTCGGGTCGGGTCGGGTAGGTAGGACCCGACCCGTTAGGGTATAGGCCGGTCCGGTTTGGTTGGACCGGGTTCAGCCCGGTTCAACCCGGTTTGACTTGGTTTAAATTAAAACAGGGTTTTTAGGTCTTTAAAAATTGTTCTGGGGTCCAATAAATTCCAAAAAATTACCCTATGTCCAATATTTTATTTTACATCCAAAAATATTATTTTCATAATATTTTAATATTTAATAAATCATTTAAAAATATTTAATACCAGAAAATAATTGATTTAATTAGTTAAAAATTACCGAAAATTTCAGAAAATTTATTTTTAAAATCTGAAAAATTTCTGGGGATTTACAAATAGGGTAATAAAACTATAAGCACAATTTGCAGTAATAATGCGTAATAAAAAAAAGTAAGCGAGAAATTCAAACACGCGATATATCCCGATATCCTTCCTCGAAGGCACTCCAGTCCCGGAAACTCCTGTCCGACTTGAATCCACTATTTAACCAAATAGTACATCACGAGCTTTGATCCGAAGACTCGACAACTTGTTACACACGAGTTTTGATCCGAAAGCTCGCTAACTTCTTTCACACAAGAAACGGGTTTTGATCTTCTAGAACAAGTGAAAATCAAAGTTACAACTCTTGGATAACTTTAACAATTTTTGGTAGATGACAAATCAAAAGCTTGGTAGAGTTAAAGAGCAAAGACTTTTGGTGGTTGAGAAAAATTAAAGCTCAAAAGGATGGATGTGAATGAAGAGATTCAATGTCCTTAAATACAAAACTAAAAGGCAAAAAGGCATTTAATGCACAAAACTGTCAACCAACAGTATACAGTCAGTATACTGTAGTATACCGTCGGTATACTGTAGTATACCGTCGGTATACCATTCACTCTACAGTAACGACTATAAATCCATCTGTTGGGTGCAATAAATCATCAAATCTGACCGTTGGAGTTTTGAAGAATTCAAAACATTTTATAACCGGTACACCGTCGGTACGATATAGTGTACCATCGGTATGCCGGTCCAAAGACGGAAACAAAAATATAAAATATCAGTATACCGACGATACGAACCAGTGTGCCGTTAATATGCCGCTCAAACGACAAAGAGCAAAAAAATATATAAATCGGTATACCGACGGTACGAACCAGTGTGCCGTCGGTATGCCGCTCAAACGACAGAGACCACATATATATAAAATATAGGTATACCGACGGTACGAACCAGTGTGTCGTCGGTATGCCGCTCAAACGACAGAGAGCTCAAATATATATAAATCGATATACCAGCGATACGAACCAGTGTACCGTCAGTATGCCGGTTTAGTACTAAAGTTTGTTTTAACAGATATCTAACATAGTTTTCACATTACTAGAAAAAGCGGTCTTAGCGACGTATTTTAGCGACGTCAAAAAAAATGTCGCTAATAATATATAAATTAGCGACTCCTTATTAAAACGTCGCTAGACGTCGCTAAATGGCGACATTTAGCGACGTTTAGCGACTTTTATTAAGATTTTAAAAGATAAATCGCTATAAGTTCAGTTTAGGTCGCTAAACGTCGCTAATATGTCTAATTTAGCGACGTTTAGCGACGTATATAGCGACCTTAATATTGAAAATATTTAGCAACGTGTTTAGCGACGCATTGACGTCGCTAAAATTTAAATTAGCGACATTTTTCTTGGACGTCGCTAAACGTCGCTAAAATTTGGTTAATTAGGGATCGGTTTCATTTTTCCCCATCTGCTGAAATTTCGAAAAGAAAAAAAATTCCCCCCCCCCCCGCGCTCCGTCGACCCGCTCTCCACCGCGACTACTCCGGTAAACCCTACTCTCTCTCTTTCTCTCTCTCTCTCTCTCTCACAGGACACATGTGACATTGACACAAACACGACACACACACAGACACTGACACAGACACTGACACGGCACACACACACACTGACACAGACACTGATCAGGACCTAGGGTTAGGGTTAGGGTTAGGTTTGTTGACATGGGGTTAGGGTTAGGGTTAGGGTTAGGGCCGACTGGCCCAAGTCGACGAGAGAGGTAACAGCAGCTGTGAGCACTGCTTACTAGCAGTGAGCAGGGGGAGACTTGAGGCACATCAGCCCAATGTGCAACAGGCAACTTGGGGAGGCACTGCACAGCTGAACATAGTGTGCATTAAGGTTTAGGTGCATTGTAGTTGGTTGTTAGCTTCTGCAGGCAGGTGTGAGGGGGTCCTAATACAGTATAAACACTGCATCCTTGTGCAGCAACTTACTGAGCCAGTCAGCAACTAGTGCAAGGCAGGATTTGGATGTGTTTGAGATGGGGTTTGAACTCGTATGATTTGAAGGACATGAGGGCAAGTGTCAGATATAACACCAACATCTGAGAGAAGATTGGGTATTCATAGTGATACTATAGTGCACACATGAGTGTGTGGCTCGGGATAAGGGGTAATCAAATATTGAGGAAGAAGGTAAGCAGTAGCAGTGGGTGACTGATTTAAAGAGGTGTATTAGTCAGGTGTTTGAGTGAATATATGTGTTGAAGAGAATAAGTAATAGGTGTGAAGGTTGAGCATTCATATAGGTGTATTCCAGATCTGGGAGTATAGATGGAGTGTTTATATGAGTATAGATGGAGTGTTTATATGAAGTATAGAATTTAGAGTACTTAATAGGTGTTGTTGGTACCAGGTGAGTTTTGATTACAGAATTCTTAAGAGTGTATGTGTGTATCAGTGTGCCAGTTTGGGGGGTTAGGTTTTTTTACTAAAGGGAGTGCAGTAATCTGCCGGTAAATGTGAGTGAGTACAGCCACAATGCATGGGGTTATCCATTTCATAGAGCAATAGCCCGTGTACTTGGGAAACTTTTGATGCAAAAATTGTTCAAGCACCAGGTGCCTTAGTGCAATGCCATGACTGCTTTTCCCATAACGGACACTGACCTAGGAGTGTGGTTGGGGGCAGCTGCAGTTCTATAGTATGACACACTATTTGTAGTGTTGACTGCACACTTATAGTGCAGTTCATAGTACTATGAGGTTGGGGACAGCTGCAGTTTTGATAAATAAAAATATGTATTATATCAGTTATGATTTTTATAGTACGGTTAATTTTGCATGTAATGATTTATATGATACATACTGTCAATTTTGCAGAAGTTTCTAGAAATGGATATGAATTACTATCTGCGTCATCGTTCGTGGATGTACAACCGTCATCCTGATGACATGTGCGGTGTGCGGGATGAATTCATTGAGGGTGTACAGCAGTTCCTGCAGTTCGCAAAGGCGTTCCCTCAATACATGGACGGTACCAAAATTAAGTGTCCGTGTGTGAGATGTCGCAACAGGAAATATCATCCTGAAGTGGAAGTTACATATCATTTATACTCGAAGGGCTTTACGCCGAATTACTATCAGTGGACCGCGCACGGAGAACTTGTATCTCTAGCATCAGAGTCGGAGCCCTATGTGGAGCCGTATATGGATGTCCAAGACCACGATGCTTATGACGACGGGTTGGTGAACATGGTTTATGATGCGGCGGGGCCTAGTTTCAATCCTGACAATTATGATGCGGCGGGACCTAGTTTCAATCCGGACAATTATGATGCAGCTGAGGAGGCACCGAATGCCGATGCTGCAAAGTTTATGGAGTTGCTTGAGAATGCAAGGACTCCACTATATCCTGGTTATGAGGATCATTCACCGTTGGAGGTGGTTACAAGATTATTGAGCATCAAGTCCGATTTTAACATGTCGCAAGAATGCTATAATCGACTGCTCGATTTGATTATAGAGATCTTGCCCGAGGGTGCAAAGTTGCCTAAAGACTTCTATCGATCTAAGAGGATGGTGAGATCGCTTTGGATGGGATACGAGAAAATCGATGCATGTCGCAACGGGTGCATGTTGTACTACAAAGACGACAAGGATGAAGATGCGTGCAGATTCTGTAGTGCTGATCGCTACAAGGCCACTGTTAGAGGAAAGTCTGTCGGTGCAAGGAAGCCTACCGATTCGATGCACTACTTGCCTTTGACGCCGCGGTTGCAGCGGTTGTTTATGGTTAAGGAGACTGCAGAAAATATGAGTTGGCACAGGCGAAAACAGATCGAAGGAGTATTGGATCATCCATCCGATGGAGAAGCATGGAAGCACTTTGATCGAGAGTATCCATATTTTGCCGAGGAAGCGCGTAATGTCAGATTGGGGCTCTGCTCTGACGGTTTTACCCCATTCGGACTTTCGGGCTCCCAGTATTCGTGTTGGCCTGTGATCGTCACTCCGTACAATCTACCGCCTTGGATGTGCATGAAGACTCCGTATATGTTCCTAACCGTTATTATCCCGGGTCCGAACAATCCGAAGAGGAACATCGATGTGTATTTACAGCCTTTGATAGATGAGTTGAATCAGCTGTGGGAAGTCGGTGCCAACACGTACGATGTTTCTAGAAAGCAGAATTTTCAGATGAGGGCAGCACTTATGTGGACCATCAACGACTTTCCGGCCTATGGAATGTTATCGGGATGGAGCACCTATGGTCGTCTCTCATGTCCGTATTGCATGGACCGTTCTCAGGCTTTCCGTTTGAAACACGGAGGCAAACCGTGCTTCTTCGATTGTCATCGACAATTTTTGCCGAAGGATCATCCGTACCGGAGGAATCGGAATGCTTTTCGTGCGGGAGTTGTGGAGAAGGCCAATCCACCGCCAAGGTGGCCCGGATGCACGATATGGGAAGAGGTAAAAGATTTACCAAGTGCTATCCAAGAGCCTGCTAAGGGGTACAAGTGTGACGGATTTGGTCGCACCCATAACTGGACGAAGAGGAGTATATTCTGGGATCTGCCATATTGGAGCACCAATCTGATCAGACATAACCTTGATGTCATGCATATCGAGAAGAATGTGTTTGATAACATAATTAATACTGTAATGGATGTAAAGGGGAAGACGAAAGATAATCCGAAGGCGAGGTTGGACTTAGAAGACATATGTAGACGTCCTGCATTGCATTTGATAGAGGAGGGGAATGGAAAGTTAAAGCAACCTAAGTCAGTTTTCTCACTGGATAAAGAGGATAAAGGTAGACTTTGTAGGTGGATTCAGGGTCTAAAGTTTCCAGACGGGTACGTGTCGAACTTGAAAAGATGCGTCGACCTCAAGGAGAACAAACTAGTAGTGTCACGACCCGCACCCGGAAATTCGGGCACGAGTGCGTGGGTACGTCCAGCCTACGCCGCAGAATCGGCGGTAGTACGCTGTCTAGGTCAAATCCAGATTTACTAACTAGCTCATTCACAAATAACATAGGCAAGCTAATAATGAGAAATGAAACTTAAGATTGCAACTGAATTAAATGTGACAACAAATTCAAATGTTTAGTACAGGAATTCCAAAATGAAATCGGGGACAAACCCGATTAAATAAGATAAAGAGCAAAACTAAGATAACTACTGCTAACTACTCAGCAGGAGTAGCTTCCTGTGCGGGAACTGGCTCTGCAACTGTATCACCCGCTGCCTCATAGGGGCCATAATAGGTGGGGGCAAGGTTCTCATCATCGCCTAAACAACAGATCCAGTCAGGAAAGGAGCAAAGTACACAGTGCACGACAAGATTAAACTAAATATTTTATGACAATTAAATATTGGATATCATGTTGAGAAACAGCATTAGCAGAACATTATTATCTCAGAGTTAGCTGTAAACAGGAATATGAGAAACAGAAATAAATGGAACAGAAAATGAACTACAACAGCCAGCAAGAAATATAACATGACCAGAACTATCTGTGTGAACTTGTGTTTGTTTTTAGAATACATAGTTGGCATGTAGGGGTTTATAAGGCTAATCCGGCCGTCATAAACGGCTATTAGACAATTCAATCGAGATCCGGCTGATGGACAGTCGTGTACCAACAGCTATTAGTCAATCCAGGGGAAAGGGTAAACTACATGCCTTCTAGGTATTCTCCCACCCGACATGAAAAACAAGACAGGAACTACCAATATTCAAGACATGAAATTCAATATTTCTAACACTAGGTGTAAACATCAAGGGTACATGTATGTCAGGGAATTAATTATCACAATATATAAAGATTAACTTGAAGTGCAGGTACTTGCCTGTTGTTTGGATCTGATTAGTTAGGTTCTTCGGGGAAATATCCAAAGATGAGTCCAAAAACTGAAATAGACATTACCATCATGCTCAGAAGATGTCAAATAGCTAGAAACGCCTGTCCTTGGGTCCAATTTGGAGACAAGGGCAAAAACGGCAGTTTCGGGTCAAAACGGGGCCCCGCCGTTGGGCCCGCTTTGCACCGAAAAACGTGTCCGGGTCAACGGTCTCCAATTTCACCAAACTTAGTGTCAACAGGTCAGGAACGCTGATACGAACCCAACGGAACTTCCAGATTTGGATTCCGGTGAGCCGAACACAAAATCGCCCATCGAGCGGGGCTTGTGGGGCCCACGACACGCGATTTCGTCAACGTTCTCAGAATCGAACCAAACTTGACCCACAGGACCAGCGTATCGCTACGAGTCCGATGGCGCAAGTTTCGTCTCGATCCGACGTGTGTACACAAAGTTAGGTCGAATTGCAGAAAAAGCGGATACGGGGCGATGTCCGCGGATACGCGTTGATTCCGGGGTGCACGCACACCCGAATCAGCTTCCACGAAAACTCACACGTCCGTATCGACGATGCGTACGTATCTGTGAAGACCGCACGCGACCAAGTCGTCCCGTTTGGCGGGGCGCACTCAGTTCCGGGGTGAAACAGGGTCTAGTTTTTTCCTGTTTTTGGATCGCGGTGTGCGATCACCACAGGACGCGGTGCCCCGAACAGTTTGTCCGGACACCGAGAGGGTCATACAGGCTTCACAACGCAATTTGCGGAATTAAAAACGGAGCTACGAGGCGAAAGTTACACGTACCTAAAGGGGACCCGGGAATCAGGGTCGAGACGTGTCCGACTCGTGTCGGACACGAAAATGGAAATTAGGGCTAGGGTTAGGGCTTCGCCGGAAAACGGCCGAGGACGGCGGAGGGCGGCCGCTGGGCGGCCGGCGAGGGGGGGGAACTGCTCGCCGAGGGGCGGCGCGTCGTTCACGGGGGCGGCGGCGGCTCGGGGATGCCGGCAGCGGCGGCTGCGGCTGCTGCTTGCTGTTGTGGCCACTGCGGGGAGGAGACGGCGGGCGGCGCCGAGGGGGAGGGAGGCGCTGGGCGGTCGGCGAGGCGGTCGGCGGCTCGGGCGGAGCGTGGCGGCGAGTGGTGGCGTGGGCTCGGTGGTGAGGCGGAGGAGGAGAAAGGGTGAGGGTTTAAAAAGGGGCGGAGACGGTTGCGCGGGGCCGAGGGAGGCGGCGGCCAGCGCGGGGGTCGGGGGTGCGTGGCCGCGGGCAGCGCGGGGGTCGGGGGGGTGGCGACGTGGCCGAGGGCGGGGCGGCAGCCGCGGGAGGCGGCGGCTGACTCGGGCAGAGGGGAGGAACGGGTGAGCGGGTCGGGGGTTGCGGGCGGGTCGGGTTGGCTGACCCGACCCGACCCGATAAGGCGGGGGACCGGGCTGGGCTGGGCTTCGGCCCACTGGGCCGGGCCGGCCCAGAACGAAATAAAAAATAAAAATAAAAATAAATAATAAATAATAATAATAATAATAATAATAATAATTAGTTTAATTAATTAATTAATTAATAAAAATGGTTTTGAGGTATTTAAAAATAGGTCTGAGGCCCAGAAAAATCCAGAAAAATTACCCTAAGTCCAATTTTCCATTTTACACCCAAAAATATTATTTTCATAATATTTTAATATTATTTATTGCTAATTAAAAATTATTTATTAATTGAAAAGCTTGATTTTAATTACAGAAAATTCCCAGAAAATTCCAGAAAATTGTGAAAAATCCCAATTTTAATATTTTTTGAAAAATCAGGGGCTTACAAGTAGGTATGAAGAGCCACGATTGTCACGTATTCATGGAGAGGTTAATTCCGATTGCATTTCGGAAATTCTTACCGCAGGTCGTTTGGGACCCATTGACAGAGCTGAGCATATTCTTCAGAGATCTTTGTTGTACTAAGTTGCTCGTCGATCGTCTAGAAAAGCAAGAGAGGGACATTGCGGTAACACTATGTAAGCTCGAGAAGGTGTTTCCTCCTGGATTCTTCGACTCTATGGAGCATTTGCCAATTCATCTTTCCTATGAGGCACGTGTTGGTGGTCCTGTCGGTTATCGGTGGATGTACCCCTTCGAGCGCCATCTGAATCACCTAAAGAGAAAGGTGAAAAATAAGACACGGGTTGAAGGCTCTATTTGTGAAGCTTATGTTCTCGAGGAGATTACAAACTTTTGCTCGACGTATTTCAAACCGCATGTTGCTACTAATAGGACGAAAGCTCCCAGAAACGACGACGCATATCAGGAATCTAATGATGCAATACTCAAAGTATTCAATGCATCCGGAAAGCCCTCAGGAAAAATGAAGAAGAGATATTTGAATGACGATGAGCTAAGGGCTGCTCAATTGTATATATTACTCAATTGCGACGAGGATGAAGTGGAGAAGCTAGAGGGGTAAGTAATTAATACGTCCACGTTTACATCATCTCAATGTAATAGTATAAGATACTATTATGCTACTAATCAGCAGTTGCTTCATTGTTTTTCAGCACATATAATGATGAGTTGAGGTCGGTTAGACCCTACATAACAGACGAAGAAGTAGAACAAGATATGAGATGCCATTTTTCTTCTTGGTTGAGCGCATATGTAAGATGTTTGGTAATTACTTTTTATTTCTGCACTTGCAAAACAAATAACTTACTATCGCTACTTTGGTATTTAGGTCGATCGTCTAATATCACCCGAGACTGAATCTATTAGGACTCTAGCCAAGGGACCAATTACTGCCGTAAAAATATGGCCAAGTTTCTGTGTGAATGGGTTCAGGTTCAAGTCAACAAATGCTCCTATCAGAGACAGCTTTCTGGATCTTGATTCCACGAAAAACAGTGGTTTGTGTATCAAATCTACAAACTACAAAGACGTCAATCCGGGCAATGATTTTTTTGGCATCTTACGAGAGATTGTGGAGTTGACATATAATTATGGCCCAGAACCTGCTAATATCGTGCTATTCAGGTGTGAATGGTTCGATCCGATTCAAGATCAAGGTTGGAAAATTGACAAGCATGGCCTTGTGGATATAAACTACAAGCTTAGATATCAAGGTTACGAACCATTTGTCCTATCAAGTCAGGCTCAGCTCGTGTACTTCACAACTTATCCTAGACGGGGGACAGCGAGGTCGGATTGGTGGGCAGTATGCAAGACTAAAGCTAGAAATACCTTTGACATTGACGAAATAGCTTATCAGGAGGACGATCTACCTCTTGTAACAAATATTGTAGATGTGGACTCAACGGAAGTTACTCATTACACGAGTAATAATGTAGAAGATGTAGAATTATCCGAAGAGGACGACGAAGTAGATGAAAGTGAAGACGAGGAAGAGGAAGAGCAGGACGAGGAAGGCGAACAAGATAAATTTTCTGAAGATGATTGAAAATATAAAATATTCCATGTAGAATGTAACTGTATTTGGACTGTAAATATTGCATGTAGAAGTAGATGTTGACATTAACGAATATATGTATTATATTTTGACTATATAATGCTTTGAGATATGTATCACATTTCGACTGTAGAATGTAGTATATATTTGTGTTTCTCTATATTCATCATATGTTGTTATCAGATATGACAGGACGACGCGGAGGATTCGGCAGGTCCCGAGGTAGACAGAGTGCCACTCCGGTACTGCCTACTGTTGGTTCCGGATCATCGTCGCCCAGTACTCCAGTATATCGATCAGTCACATCTCCGACTGCGACGACGTTGCGTGGCATCACTCCTGGGACGAGTAGTTCCAGGCGTGATAGTACTCCCTCGTCCAGCGTTCCTCCTGCTGACGGAACCATGGAGACAGATGAGCATGTAGAGGAGGTCGTGCCGACGTTGTCCCAGCATCAGCAAGATCCTCCATGCGCACCACCGGAGGAGACGAGGACAGAGATTTGGGCCGACGGTACAAAGTAAGTCAATTAGATGGTTTAGTATATATTTGTGTTTCTCTTTATTCATCGTATATTGACTTTTTCAGTAATCTAAATTATTATTTCTGTATAGATATCGTCCATCGTCGGTTCAGAGACGCCTGGGCCAATTTCTGAGGAACAACTACGGTGGCCCTTGGATCAACTACTCTGAGGCTCCGGAGGAGAGGAAGGCGTTCTGATTTGCGCACTTCCAGGTAAAAGTATATTAAATAAATCCTCTAATTTATGCATATTCGTGATGCTAACTTAATGAATTATTTATTGTAGCAAACGTATTTTTATCCTCCGCACCGGGCCGAGTTGATCGAGCGGCTCTTTCCTACCGTTGCCGCCAAGCTTATCCGAGATGCTCTGGATGACCAGAAGGCTCGTGATCGTGCTGGAAAACCGATCCAAGGTTGGATCACGCCTGAGCAGTGGACTGCGATGAGGGCTAGATTCGACGATCCGAGCTACAAGGAAAGGTCTAAGAAGGCCAAGACGGCTAGGCAGAATGCTGCCAAGTGGTGTGGTGGCTCGATTCCGATGACGGAACATTTCCGTCGTTTGATATGTTTTTTCTTTTAAAATATATTATTTTAATATAAGTACCATAAAATGGTACTTGGAAAAAATATTTAAGTTTAGTAATAAAAAATATATATTTTTAACAGGTACAGAGGGGTGAGGATGCAAACATGGTGACCGTCTTCTTGGCCACCCATCGCAAGGACGGAAATCTCATTGATGAGAGGGCCTCACAGACCTATGTAAGTATTACTTTACTTTGTGTTTATTTTAATATAACTTAGGCAATTATTGAGTTTCCAAACCTTTTCTAGGCCGAGTATCTTAGGCTTCGTGAGCGGGCGACTGCTAGTGCACCTACACCTGGAGAGGCTGGTGCTTCGTCGCAGCCCGGTCCATCTCCGTCGGCGGACGACCTGTGGGTGACCGCAGCTGGTGGTCTCCAGAGGGGTACGTACTACGGTACGGGCTCCTATGGCGCCCTGGTTGCGACGCAGTCATCTAGGGCCTCCCCGACAGCTGTGCATTCCACACACCCCTCGCAGTCGCAGCCCTCGCAGTCGTCGGCCAGAGTCCAGGAGGCCGTCCAGGAGGCCGTTGACCGTCAGATTGCGTCTCTCCGTGACGACTTGCTGCGAAGTATGGAGGACCAGTCCCGGTCCCAGCCGCAGGCGGACGATCCGATGCTCATCGCACGATTGGATATGCTCGACCGCAGCATGACGGAGCTACGAAAATTGACAAATGATATTAGAGCCTCCAATGATTGCAACATCATGGAGCTGCAGGCGTCACAGCTATCGATGGGCGAGAAGCTGACGAGGATGCAGGCGTCACAGCTATCGATGGGCGAGAACCTGACGAGGATGCAGGATTCAATGGGTGATAGCAGTACGAGGCTGTTATCTACCCTGGATTCTTACAACCAGCGACTCGCAGACTTGGAGCGGGCACGGCCTCCACCGACGTCACTGCCTTCTCCATCGACATCGGTGTCGATTCCACGGGACGAGTATGAGGAGTTGTTATCCTTCAAGCGCGCCGCTGGTCAACCTCCTGCAGATCTGTAGTAGTATAGTTATTTTTATTATTATTTATGAATTATTGATACTTTAACAATAGACATGATGTATGATGCTTCTTGTGGTCTTTAATTTTTTAGTTAATTTAATTGGATTATATAGTTATCCACATTTAATTGGATTGATACTTCTTGTGGTCTTTAATTTAATTGGATTATATAGTTAACTAGATTGAATCATGTTGGTGTGTATGATGAAGATGATGTAAAACTGCAGGGAATCACCAATGTTTGCTTCTGCACATTATTTTTTTTTATTTTTATTTTAAAAATTAGCGACGTTATTAGCGACGTTTAGCGACGTTAATTTACGTCGCTAATTACGTCGCTACTTAGCGACGCTGTAAAACGTCGCTAAGGACTTCGCTAATGACGTCGCTAATTACGTCGCTAAACGTCGCCAATTGCTGACATGGCAGTATAGCCAGGTCATTAAAGACGTCGGTGTAACGTCGCGATAGATGTCGCTAATCAGCGACGTTTAGCGACTTTTCTAAACGTCGCTTTTTAGTGACTTGGCGTCGCAAAACGTCGCTAAATTTAGCGACACATTAAAGTCGCTAAAAAACGTCGGCATAGCGACGTTTAGCGACGTTTTTTGTTTTAGCTACTTGGTGTTTTCCGACTGCTTTAAAACGTCGCTAATTACGTCGCTAAACCTAATTAGCGACGATTTTTGGTTATTTAGCGACGTTTTTAGACGTCGCTAATTTGACTTTTTCTGGTAGTGTCAAGATTTGTCAACCATCATGAGTGTTTTACATGTTTTCTAAGACATTTCTCGAACAAAATGGAGAGACTTGAGCAGGCTGGGCTTATACTTTAGTCCTCCTTTTGCAAGTTATTGACATATTTTGTTGGACAACTGATACGAGTATTTGAGAAGTGTTCACGTGAATTGTTCTGAGTTCAAAGAGTCCATTTTATTTCTGTAATTTAAAAAAAGACTAAAATAACAGACATTGTAGTTAAATATGAATTAATTAAAATTAATATGCCAACAAAGATGAGATTTGCTCATGCGAAAATATCGACAGTTCCTACCATATGTAGACCCTAGCAGAACCCCTTGTAACTCTCAAGCCTCAAAGATCAAATATCATGATTCATAACATTGATGATTTATTTCATTCAAGAGATGTTGGTGCTTAATTAATTCCGGAACACCCACATGAATGTGACCTTTACGTGAGAACAGTTTGGTGGTGATGACTTTGTGCTCAATTCTAGCATTGTATCACTATAGAGAGAAGGGGGAGGTCAAAACAATAATTAATTTCACAACAGTATTCTTAGTTGTCACATCAGTACTAAAATATTTGACTTCCCTTTGCCGCTAACATCAAACATCAAAAAGGAGGTTTTATACATATCACAATCTAAGCAACCAAAAAGGTATCATGAACGGATGGACTAAGTGTCAACCAAACACTAGAACGAAACGCTAAGTACACTATCATAACCAATCTACACATCAATTTATTGGGAATACCAAGCCCTTAATAAAAAAAACTGGATTTTTTTACAACTGCTACGTACAGTAACTTCATCTTCATTGCAAAACGCTTGCATAAAAGATCAGCTTAGAACTCAACTAGCCAATCCCAAAAATTGGTGTGAAGGTTTAGTTGTCATATTTCTTTTGTACCTACAATCCCTAAATTGGAAGATCAAGGAAAATCTAATACAATATGCCCAACCTTCCAAGTTTCCTAGTTAGTAGTAATAAGGAACCTTGGAAGCACAAAAACTACAAAATTGACGGTGTGCTATGTTGCATGTATTTTAGCATCTGAACTAACGAAGAGACGTTTTGCCGATACAAAAATCACTCCGTTAAAAAAAAAATTAGGATTGTGAGGCACCGCAAGGTTGTCCTGTAACGAAAGAAATAAAATATGAACGGACACAAGAAAATGGTGTCTGCATCTGTATCGTGTCCAAATTCGTATCAGTGTTTCCATTCGTGCAACATGGTTGACTACATTGAAACCTTCTCAAAAAAATTCCATATTTTGTATCCGTATTGTATCATGCATATATTAGTGCAACAAAGGTGGCATGTCTGTATCAACTGTGTCAGGTTTAAAATTATACTAGGTCACACCAAAATTAATATTGGGTCTCCCTCTATCTATACCATTTCATATTTGTATTTGTGTCCATGCAACATAGTACGTATTCTGAAAAAACTACAGAGAATTTCATATAGAGAAAAAATATTAGGTAAAATGGCAGAAAAGAGAAAAAGTTTGCTAAATTTCTATAAAAAGAGAGTTGTCGCCAATTATGTTGGCTCCAAAAAAAAAAAGTTGGGTACCAATGGGGTTGGCTCCAACCATATAAAAAAAAATAGTTTTGGCACCAATGGGATTGGCTCCAACCAATAAACTTAATAAAAAAAAATCTGGTCCGTTTGTGTTTGCGCCAAACAAATTTGTGTTGGCGGCAAGCAAATTTTATTTGAGTAGATGAAAGAAAAAAACAAAAAAATAAATTTGCTTGACGCCAACACAAATAGAACCAAAACCAAATATTTGAGTTTAAAATTTTAAGTTTTTAAATTTTATTTTTGACTTTGGCTTCAACTTGTTTGGCGCCAAGTTTTTTTTTTTTTTTTAGTTTATTGCTTGGAGCCAACTCCATTGACACCAAGTCCTTTTTTTTGTTGTTGGAGCCAACCTCATTGGCGCCCAATTCTTTTTTTTTTCTTGAGCCAACACCATTGACTTGCATAAAAATTTAGCAAATATTTTACTCTTTCCTACAATTTTACCTAATATTTTTTCTCTGTATAAAATTTTCTGAAAAAACTACTAAACATGTGAGAAGAGTTCATCCCGTTAGATAACCAAGTAGTAACCAAGTAGCAAAGCACTAAGTTCCATTCCTTCACTATATATGTACATTTTCATTTGAACCCTAATACAACATAATCAAAGAACATAAACGCTTAAAATTCCCAACTAACCTCTTAAAATTCCTAACTAGGCAACAACGAATTTTGACACTTCAATTCTAAAACAACAAATTCATAACATTACATTTATTTCATAACATTTTAGCGGTATACAACAGAAAATTTTCAAAAGCCGATATGGTATCTCTAGTAAAGACCCTAATTTTATAGCGAACAAACAACTAACAGACCATCAATAATTCGACGCATCTAAATCTTCGGGCAGCATTTGGAAATCATACCTGACCCACACCTCCTCGTCCTCGTCCTCGTCCTCCTCCGCCGCCGCCGCCGCCACGACGGAGCCCCTCCTCGCCTTCCGGCTCTCGTACTCCGCATCGTCGGTCGGCAGCTCGTGCCGGCAGAGCGGGCACGTGTTCCGCATCGCGAGCCACGGCAGGATGCAGTCCTCGTGGTAGTAGTGTCGGCACGGCAGCTTCTTCACCCTCTCCTCCCCCTCGATCTCGTCCTTGCACACCGCGCAGTTCACCGGACCTCCCCCCGTCCTCTCCTCCTCCTTCAGCGTCACCGTCGGGAGGCCCTCCACCACCGACCTCGCCGCCGGCGGGGCGGCCTTGGTGGACCACTCCAGCTCCTGGAACTGGTCGAAGAGGACCTCGTCGTACTCGGACGTGTACGCGAGCTCGGCGTGGTGGCCCTCGGCGACGTAGGAATCCTCGTGGGGGCTCTCTAAGCCGTTGAAGGTCAGGAGGACCTCCCAATTGAACACCGTTGTCTCGCCCGTCTCCTCGTCGTAGGATTCTCGGATCCCCATAGGGAACTGGAACACCGGGCTGGTGACGGCGGCAGCGTGGGGGTCGTCGATCTCCTCCCACTCGAACTCGTCCTCGATGCGAAGGCAGTCCCAGCAGAGGGAGGGGATCGGATCGGGATCGGGACCGACACCGACACCGACGGCGACGACATGATTGGCGTTGGCGTCGGAGCCGGGGAGCTCCACGAGGCGGGGGCGGCCGACGAAGAAGTCGTCGTTGGTCCAGTCGTCCTCTTGGTTGGGAAACCCTAAGCCTAGGCCGAGTAAGCCGGGATCCTCGCAATTGGGTTCGGACCCGGACCCGGAGCCGGATCCCGAGTCGGAGAAGAAGGAGAAATGGTGCGGGTGGAGGAGGTCAGAGGGATCCGCCATTGATGAGAAGTTGAAGAGAGAGAGAATCTGAGTGTATTTTGGTTTCTCTCTCCTCTTTTGGGGGGGGGATGGAGGAGGGATTTGGGTGGGGAATATGTAGTTGTTGGGGAGGTCCGGTCGGTCAGTGAAATTTCTTGTGGGGACTGGGTTGAAAAATGTTTTTCACCGTGTCCTTTTGAATATTTTCTTCATCTCAATACTTTTACTGGGATACATGCCAGACCGGATCAGCTGTCCGGCTATTTCTGTCCTAATTTTGTCTCCTTGTGAATTTTTTTTTGTTTTTATCGACATGGTCCATATGTCATAGAGAAAGACATGATTTGAACAGAAATTGTCGGACAACTAATTCATGCATGTACATTTACTTAGTGGAATATATGCATGTACATTCATGCAATAGGTCCCGTCTTAATTTTTTACTTGAAAAATACAAAGTTTACTTAATTTTTTTTCTCTAATTAATTAGCTAGCTATCCACTATCCATCGTATTAAATTTAATAAATAATTTTAATTAAAAGATATAAGTAAGAACACTTATGACAAAAAAAATATTATGTGAACTTTTGTCCTTGTATGATAGTTTAGATATTATATGGTAGTATAGATTATAAGTACTCAGTGGTCGTGGTCATGGCACAGAAATTGTATGTATAATATCACGTGTATATATTTTTTATTATTAAAAATGTTGATACATTATTTTTCTTTTTTTTGGAATCATTAAATATGTAAATTCAAAGTTACATTAAATAGGTAAATTCAAAGTTATAGATTTTTGTCCGTGGAGTCATGGTATGTTGGTTACGATGAAGGACTTCCGTGGAGATAGACACGGTTCGATTTTTTTTTTTTTTGAAAACATAATTCCTAATTCAAAGGAAATATCAAAAAAAAAAAATATAGATTTTTAAAATTTAAAAGAGAACAACACATCTGTATAATAAATAAAAAAACTTCAACAAATTGAGTTTTTTTCATATAAAAATTTACAACAAAATTCCACAACATACTTGGTACATGAGCTATACGAAGGTGGTGAAGGAGAAAAAAAAAAAGCAAAAGAAGCAAACCTCAGAAGATTTATTTTTTTATTTATTTGGATCGTGTCCTATTCCTTAATTCAAAAGAAAAAGTAAAATAAAAATCAATAGAAAACTCACATGAACAGATAATAAGGAAAAGGAGATTTTTGTAAATTCAAAGTCATGGATAATTAAAATTTAAAAGAGAATGACATGTCATTATGGGCACGTCTAGGATAAGGGTGTGAAATTTGTAGGAAGGCAGTGACTAGTGAAGTGCTCCAATTATCGAAGCAATGGTAAGATGCGCTAAGTGATATCATGTTGTAAAACTAAAAAATATCGTGTTCTATTTCTAAGTGGATTCGAGCTAGCCTCAGTCTCACTATCTAAGCCAAGTAGATCTAATTCTTGGGTGAGGGGGTTTCACAATCCAGCCAACTTAGAACAATCTCGTCCTCAAAATTAAAATAAGACATAATTTATTAATCCTTCATGTACATAAGGCAAGTCAATCGCAATCTCCTTGCGAAAATTAAAATCCTAATTATATCCATCGCAATCACTTCAAGGTTAAGATGATCACTATTCCAATCAAAATTTAGCCTATTGTTATCTCTTCTCACTTTTTCAAATTATCCATAACAAAATTTAAATTAAATCCATATAACATCTTCAAGATTTAAATACGCATATAAATTTTACCTCACGATCTCCAACTATCATAATCTCCTTTAGAAGTAATTCGAGTCCAAAATTTTTTTTGTATTCTTCAACTTTTTTTAAATTCCATTCACATCCTCAATATTTCAAATAGGTAGTCCAATCATCAAATTTTAATTCTTAATTTAAATCATCAAATTAAAAAATAATTTAAATGCAGCCACCAATGTTCAAGTCTGAAATTCTATATTTATCCTTCAAATTCAAATTGATGATTTTACCTTCAATACTCAAAAATTTAAATTATGTACTTAAGGTATAAATATTGGGTCTTCAATATCAAGATTTTAAAATTCATTAATTCTCATCATCTTAGTCATTATTCTAAAATTCTCAAAAAAAAAAAAAGTGGCTTGAACCTCTCCTAATCTAATCTTACTCGATCACAATCTAAAAGAAATTCCTCTCGAGTTGACAATGCACTGCTACCCAACTTAGAATTTACCCATCTATCACATAAGGCTATATATCTAAGAAAATTATTCCTCAAATAATTTAATCATGTTATTCAATCCTCAAAAGTTTAATCACCAAATATATCACATATAATATGCCCTTAATTACAAAAGAATAATCCTCAAGTATGTGATCGTCATATGGGACATATCTAGTACTCTCTGTGTATCAACTTATACCAAGCACGAGGTTCGTCTTTCCGAAATAGGGAAAGACGGAAAACAATAAATAAGAGTTCAAGGGGCGGTGACAGAATACAAGTATGGGGATCAAGGTGTAAAAAAAATTCAAATGGAAATTGTCAAGGCAGTTGTGGATTGAAATACTATTTTGGTAATTCCTATTCACATGCTCGTATTAGTACAGTTATGTAACCGATACGATCCTCTCAGACATATCTAGAGGGCAAGTACAGGTGTCTACTAGTCAACTATATATCTCAATCCACGTAAAGTATTATTGAGAAAGGCGAATCAAGCGCACTATGGTTGATCAGACCGTAATACACTGATTTTGATTAGACAATTGTATCAGTAGGCGTCCCCAATAATACATATCTCATGATCAAGCTCGATAAAAGAATAAGCTTGCAAAACTAGGCTATAAAATAGCAGCATAAGTCAAGGTAGTATATGAAATATAAATGCGCTAGATCATGATGAAAGAAGTCACAACATATTTCAAGTTCACAAGAAGTTAAGACTATACAATCTCTATAGTTGTCATACAACTCCTTGTCTAAGTCTCTAATCGACCAAATAGGACATGGGCCTTTAAATTCTACCGTCTGAATAAATACTGTCATCTTTTGCTAGCATATAGGTAATGTCATTCAGTTACACTACCTCAATGGGTCAAGAGGACTATGTGATACTAAGTTGTGAGGTATACTATCCAACTTATAACAATAAACTAATACTGTACTGTTTTAAGGATACCGTAGAAGCTCCTATTAAGGTCTACAAGGAAGGGTCTCGGTACTTATTAGGGTATCCTCTCACATTACATAGGTCATGGTCATCTTACGTCTTAGTCATAGTGCTTATAGAGCAAGTATCAATAGTAAGGATAGAAGAGTTACTGGCCGTCAAGGGGAGAGGGAATATAACTCGTATCGAGGTGGGGGTACTAATTACGTGACTTAAAGCTAAGGGGTAATCATTAGGTCATAATCTACAATAATAACTTAAACTGTCAAGTTCTAATTACCAATCACATAATAAAAAAAATTCAAGAGTAACAACCAAAATCCTAGCAAGCTATATATATCCTAACATAGAATAAAATCACTTGGTCCATAATCAGAAGTGTCAGATGGCACGAGTTGAAAGATGAAGAGAAGAAACGTAATCGATCGTCGCACACTAGCGAACCCTATGGTCGCAGAGGAGCAATGTATGAAATTAAAATAGAGGGCTTTAGATAGCATCATGGTTCTCTAAGGGGGTGGTATGTTAGTTGCTATGTTCGAGGTATGATCAAGGAAAAAGTGTTGATTACATTCCTCTCGGCTTCCTAAGGTACTGTCTGCTTATGTCAAGACAAGAATCTAAATTTATAGTTCTCCAATACTTATCTAACTACAAAGGTTAGGTTCGGTCCTAATATTTAATTTTTGGTTTTCTATTGGTTCCTCAATACTATGGTCAAACAATATGGTCGAACTTCTAACTAACCCTAGTAGTATCTATACTACTCTCAAGTCCTTCATAATACATCAAAGGATAATGGTAAACCAATCTATAAATAAGGAATTCTAGGGTTCACTAGATGTTCTAAACTTAGTGGGGTGTCAACACTCTAGTGGTACTCTTTATAGGAATGTTACCTTACTTATCATCTAACAACATGAACTTATATATTCTAGGAGAGGCTATACTCAAGAAACTAATAAGGAAGCACATGAATCAAGCAGGATACAAATTATTCAAATAGAACAGATAGGAGGAAGATGAATCATAGTCAATTATGGATGAGATCCTATACTCTATTCCTAAGTGCAGGCTTGTTCGGTAAAGTAACATAACCGAGACAATATGCTCTCGACCTGCATGGGCCACCACTAAAAACATGTCACGCCCCAGTCCCAAAAATACTTAGGACTAGGACACGAAAGCATGCCAGCCGCATGGATATGGCAACTCCAATATATGGAAACTAAACCCATACGTACGCTGTAATATGAATATCAATCCACAAGTGGTATAAATCTATCACAAGTCACAGGGTATAATCTAAATCTCATCCACGAAGATCAATATAAATAAATAACCAGTATTTATAAAACTAGATCTCCATAAGAAGTATATAAGGATGATAGTTGGGTGGAAATAAATCCACTACCAACTCGAATATAAAAGTACAACACAATAAACACAATATAGGAATACCAGCTAACAACCACGGGCTCGAAGAGAAGACATCCTCGAAACATATGTAACCATCCGAATCTGCGCTCCTGCGAATACTCAATAACAAATACACCTGGAAGGGGCCAGGTCCTCAGAGGGACATAACAAGATACATAAAACACATGCCAATAAAGTACTGAAATAAATATCCAATGGGGTCACCTAACCATCTAAGTGAATGCAGTTAAGAATAACTTTTCCCACAAGTGAGCTATCTGGCTGAAAACTGGGATTTGGCATGGTTCTCTTTTGGAGATCCAGGGGCCTACAAAGGCACGTCGTCTTTCGAACGTCGGAGGTCCGCCTGATAATAATATAATATATAGTGGTCATCATCACCCGTATCTCCAGCGGAGAATCCGGGCGCACAATAGAAAAAGTGCAAAGGAGCTCAAATGCGGTACTTGTTGTTCTTCCCACCCCCATGCTCTAAATATGTCACATCCATGACACAATTTGGTTCATAGCCTATTCTTAGTACCCTAGCCCAATCCTGCAACCAAACAAGGACAAGGATGGGACCACCGTACTACAATAAGCTATATCCATAGACCTCTAATAACTGCTAAGTCTACTAGCATGCAAAGTTTCTAACAGCAGTTATTCCTAACGCACGGCCCACACGTACAGGAGGCCAAACCCTGCACATCAGTCCGTGATCTATATGAGACTCACAACTCGTGTAACAACTGTGTCACGGCCAATGACCCTAAAGATGCTACATGATAATGGGGTAGTCTCATAAACAAGGTCAATGCAAATACATAAATAAAAATATACCGTGACGACACCGTCGCGTGCATTTTATATAACAGTTAAAATATATGAACTAAAGACAGAAAATAAAGATGCATACAATATATGGAATATAAATAACAGTACAATGGCAAGGTATACTTGCCTGGCAAGGAAGCTGCAATGTACCAATAACCTGCTCCAGAAGTCGCGCAAAACAAATCCAATATCCTGATCAATGGACCAATTAGCCAGCTTATTCTCCACCTTGACCAATTTGCCAGCTCATCAAATCACCTGAACAGTGGACCAATTATCCAGCTCATTATCCACCTTAACCAATTTGCCAGCTCAGCAAATCACCTTTCATTCCAAGGGGGCTATTTTCATGTTAACCAGGGCCAACTTTGGGAATGTCATAATGCTCGCTGAGATTCGCCAAGTACTGAATGAAGTCTTTAATCCTGTCGCGGTATGATTTGTTGGCAGTCTTTACCAGCCTTTGCATGTCAATCCTCTCCTTTTGTTCAATATATCACCTCTTAGCAGGTGTCATCTGGTCGCCACCTAGCTGATCGCCACCTGGCAATGGATGATGTCCCTCATCCTCGACTTTATCGGCATTAGTAATCTCCTTGGCAGGATGGGTAGGAAGTTCCGTGTTCCCCCCTTCTTGAAGTTCATCTCTACGGATGATTTGAGAATTGTCATAATGATGATAATGCTTATGCTTCTTCTTCTTTACCCCTCTAGCAATGTTTAAGGCTTTCCCTTTCAGTTTCAGCTTCCCACCGACGACATTCTCATACGCAGACATTTACCTATAGCTTTTGCTTGGTTTCTACAGCGTCGGGGCGCGGTGGAGGTTGCGGAGGCTGATGGTGGGGTGCTAGCGAGAGGAGATGGCGGCTGGGGAAGCGGTGGTCGGACAGGGATGGCGAGAAAGATGCGGAGGAGGGTTTAGGGATTCTTAGCGATGGAGAACAGAGGGGAGAAGGAGGCGGCTGTTGGTTGGGTTTTGTAGTTAGGGATGGGTTTAGGTGAAAAGAATTTTAAGGTATATTTATATGCAAAGAGGTGAAATTTTGAGGTTGACCTAGGGTTTGATGTTTGACCTAGGTTTTGGACTTGGTCAACATTCCTTGGGGTGGGCCTTGGGCTCACATCAGCGGATGGTTTGCTGGCTAATGGCCAAGTAGGTAGTATAGTAAGGAATAATTATTGATAATAGATATTAGTAATATATTTTATAGTTTATATATTTTTTTTCTTAATCTTTTCCTTTTCTATTTAAATATATACATGCATATATATATATATATATATATATATATATATATATATATATACTCATAGAAAATTTCAAATTATATTAATGCACACTATTAAGCTAGCAACTGCTCAAGGGGTCTCCTACATGAAATAAATTCTGAAAAATTCCTAATGGTCCCATAAATCCTCTAAGTGCACCAACACGTAAAAAAAATTTATTAAAAATCTATTTCTCCTAATTAGCCACTAATTACTACAATTAAATTAATAATTAATAATTAAAAAGGGTATATACGATTTCTAGGAAGAGGGGTTTTACAAGTTGTAAAGGCGTCATTTGTCCTTTGTCGTAGTTCAACCCCTCAGTGATCTTCAGGTCGTATCTCATCTTCTGGATAAGATGCAGGGCTTGTGAAATATACTGGTAGAGTGGCATTCTTTCTACCTCGGATTCTGGTTCTTCTTTCTTTGGGATGAAGGATCGAGGGCATTCCACTCTGCTGAAGATGATGAGCTTATCTCCCTTCTTCCTAGCTGGGACTAAGAAATAAGAATTCAAACTAGAGCGAAGCCGGTGCATGGCGTAGGTAGTGGTCACTTGTGTGTGCAGATGAAGACCAAGGCCGTGCTCTAGGGAGTAGGATGAACTTATATGCATATGCTCCGATTAGTTCAAAGATAGTTCTTTATTGAGAAAGTAAGGTATCTTTTCTGGCGGGATTAAATCGTCAGGAGAAGGGATGTTGACATTAGCGAATATATATTCCTCCAGATCATCCTTCGCCTTAGCTACCCCGAGCGCAAGCGAAGGCTTTGGTTGTTTTCTGTGTAATTTTACCACCAAATGTCCGGAAGCTGCAGCTGCGGTCGAGTCTTCCTTTGGTGGTCGATTCAGCTTGTGAAGGCGAACGACCATAGGTTCGGAAGGCGTACATAGGACAGAATCTCCTTTTGGTGGTCGATTCGGCATGCGAAGGCGAATGACCATTGGTTCTGGCGACGTTGAAGGTACCAAAGATTCGGGTGCCTTCCACGTGATTTGACGATGAGGGGTACGACCGCATCGGGAGTGTGAGCCTTGAGGCAGATTCTCATAGGCTCCTCGGGTACTATTGTGGACTCGTCTTCATCGTCGGCCTTATTTCCACCTTCATCTTGTCGGACTTTCTTGTAGAGGATCGAGTCAGAGTAGTAAATCTTAATTCCCATAAACGGATCAACATCAGCGAACTCCGTTTTGACAAAACTGTGTTCGTCCAAATATTTTAGGCACTGGTGGAGGGTGGATGCTACGATCTTGTATTCATGTATCCACGGATACCCCAACAAGACGTTGTAGGATGTATCTACGTCTATGACGTAGCAGGTGACTTCCTTTTTTAAGTCGCCAATCTAGAATTTTAGGCGGATTTTGCCCAGAGGGTAGCTCCTTCCCCTGTTGAAGCCACTAATGACGGTATTGATGGCCGCCAGACGATGCATCGGGATCCCAGGGTCTGAAGCAAACTTCTCGGGATGATGTTGATCGACGATCCTAGGTCAATATGCATCCGGTCCACCTTGACATCGCCAATATATCCAGTGTAGCACAAGGGCCGATCGTGCCTATTGTTTTTTAGAAGCATGTCATATTGCGAGAAGGTGATATTGGGTATCGCGTCCATGACATTGTTGCAATGTATACAAGCAGCATGATCTTCGGTTGGTGGCTTGACTTACGCCAGTTAGATATCGGCATTCTGCAGTACCTCACACAGGACAGCCCGAGTATATTTAGAGAGCCATAAAAGCTCAAATAGCGACAATTTCATCGGAGTGTTGGCTAATTGCTCTAAGATATCGAAGTTGTAGGGCCTTTCCAGCCCTTGTGGTGCATCCCTGTGCAGTGGTTTATCGAAGCGCGTCTTCTTCTGTTTGGACTTCTCCGCTAGCGGGGGCTGAGATGGCCCAGGACCAGTAGTGGTAGGCACGACAACTGGGGGCGTATCACCTTGCATCGTTTGGTATATCATGCCTGACCTTGTCGTACCTGCTGCCAGCTCTTCAGTCGAGGAGAAAACTGTGTAACATGACTTATATTTCCTGCCATTAGACTTGGCGGTGGAGGGTGTCGCCGACTGCGTCAAGTCTGGCACGAGGTAGGGATGGATCCACATGTCCTTCCTACATGGTGTGGTATGAGGTATTAGCCCAGCTGTCTGGTCTCGAGATGGTGGAAGGTTGACAACTTCCATAGTCGCCTCAAGGACAGGGACTACTCCGTCTTGGGCTTCCGTTGGTGGAAAGTTGCCAAATTGGAGGGACACCATGTTGACGACGACCGTCACGTCGTCAAAGTCCAGGGAAAGAGCCTTAGTATCTATCAGACGTTGGATGTACCGCTTCAGGGTATAACACTCCTGCGCCGGGTGATGGACGTAGCGATGAAAGTGCCAATACTTTGGGTTAGCCATTTACTCCGCCTCAGGCTGACATCTGACATCGGAGAGCCAGATTTTGCCTCTCTGCATCAGCATGTCGAAGATGGGTTTGACATCAACATCTTTGAAAGATTAAGCCTCCTTCGATTTTGGAGGCTCTACCGGCTTTTGCTTAGGCTTCTTGGTCAAGGTAGCGACCATAGTCTATTTTTTCTTTCCATCGCGGCTGCTATTGCCGCCATTACTGTTGTTGTTGATGTTGCTGGGACGCTTGTCCTTTTTCTCAGCAGTAGGGATATGGATCCCAAAGTGCCGAGCGTCCTTGAGCTTCTTCTCAGCGTTGACAGCACTTACAATGAATGTTGTCTAGTCTTTGAACTCACACTCGCCCATCCAAAGACCGACTGCCGACATTATTTCCTTCCGGCACATCTCCATTAGTGTGGCCTCCGAATTTTCAGGAGGCAACCTTAGCACCGCCTGTCGAAACTGCTCGATGTAGTTTCGTGTCAGTTCCTTCTCACCCTGGGCGACGTCCATTAGAGAAGACATCGTCATATTATTTCCTGCCTCATAGAATCTGTTAAGGAACAAACACTTAAGGTCATTGAATGATAAGATGCAGTTATCTTCGAGACTACAAAACCAATCAAAAGCTACCCCTGCCAATAACCCGACGAAGAGCCTGGTAAGGATAGTGTCGCTGCGGTGTAAGTCTCTCGTTGTAATCTCGAAGTAGCTCATGAAGCGGCGAGGGGAGGACTTTCCATCAAACGTGTTTATGTTGAAGGGCTTGTACTTGGGAGGATACGATACATCCCTCCACTCTATCGGGTATGGCTGTCGTACCCCAAAATCACGGAGTGAGTCTCGATTACTCATGGAATCTAGTCGAGCCCGAAGTTCTCGGACCTCCCTCCTTACTTCCTTAGCTTCATCTCCTGCCGAAGGTGCCGATGAGCCAGGTAGGAGAGGATCACCGCCTTTGAGTGTAGCAGTCGTATTTGAATCTCCATTGATCCCGGGGTCCAGGTTTGCTTGCCCAGAGGCCCTTGCCAGCTAGGAGGCCATATTTGCCTTAATTTCTAGCATTGTCTGGGTCAGAGCTTGCAATGATGCACTCATTGTATGCATCATGGCCTCGAGCATCTTGAGACATTGTCGGTCACTAGGGCCTTCATGGTCGTCTCCAGCGATGTATACCGTCCTCACAAGGGAAGAAACGGACGGGGCAGTGGATGTCGTGCTCCCCGTCTCATATCCTTGTAGTGAGTAATCTTTAAGGAGGGCGGGTGACGCTGTGTCCTCCTTGATTTGGAGGGATACTACCCCCAGAGTAGAAGATTTTGTCGTTTTGGTGGGAGTATCTACCCTCCAGGATCTCGAAGTCCATTCCTTGGAAATCATTGTCTCCTTGGAACGCCAGGTTGTCACGCCCCAGTCGCAAAATACGTAAAACTAGGAATACGTAACACGCCAGCCGTATGTATACGAATTCCAATATACGGAAACCATATACACACGTACGCTGTACATGAATATCCAATCCACAGTGGTAATATATGTCACAACAAGTCACACGCAGTTCTATATCTCATCCACAGCACAAATAATAGAATAATGAAAATCAATAACTGAATATCAAAGAAGCAGTCTCAAATAGTAATCTCAAAGTGTGATAGTCGGATGGAAACAAATCCACTACAAATCGACTATAATAAACTACTAAATAGAGAAGAGAATAAACTCTAATATAAGAATAAATGTCTCGAAAAAGAATAGCAACTAGAATCTCTAAACAGCTGCAATGAATCACATATAATCAGAAGGTAAGATCGCCTCAGACTGATAGGTAGCGTCAGGTCCAGGTCCATACTCCTGCGGGTACTCCTGCTCATCTATATCTGGAAAGGGACCAGGTCCTCAGAGGGACGTAACAAGATGCAAAAAATACATGCCAATAAAGTACTGAAATATAAACATCCATTGGGGTCGCCTAACCATCTATGTGAATGAAGTTAAGAACACCTTTCCCCACAAGTGAGCTATCTGGCTGAAAACTGGGATTTGGCATGGTTCTCTATTGGAGATCCAGGGGCCTACAAAGGCACGACGACTTTCGAACGCCGGAGGCCCGCCTGATAATAATATAATATATAGTGGTTATCACCGCCCGTATCTCCAGCGGAGAATCCGGCCGCACAATAGAAAAAGTGTAAAGGAGCTCAAATGCGGTACTTGTTGTTCTTCCTACACAATGCTCTAAGCATGTCATGTCCATGACACGATAAACCTCTAATAACCGCCAGGTCTACTAGCATGCAAAGTTTCTATTGGCAGTTATCCCTATCCGTCGCACGACCTATACGTACCAGTGGCCAGCCGAGTACGCAAGTCCGTGTCCTACATGTGACTCACACTCGTGTAAGAATAGTGTCATGGCCAATGAAACATAAATGCCTCATGAAAATGGGGTAGTCTCATAAAGTAGGTCCAATGCATATACATAAATAAAAATATAGTACGACGACACCGTCGTTGCACCCAAGTTTTCTTGGACACGCAGTTTATATAGCAGTTAAAATAAATGAACTAAATAAACAGAAAATAAACATGCATGTCTCATATGGAATGTAAATACAGTACAATGGCAAGGTATACTTGCCTGGCAAGAAATCTGTAAAGTGTAAGCGCCCAAATATCAAGGACACGGAACCTAGAATTAAGGACTCCGAACAAACGTCTCCGGATGCTAAAATAAACATCACCAACGTTTCCGAAATGAGCAAAATAGCTAAAAAACACATCCCTTTCGTCCAATTTGGACACAGGGGCAAAACGATAATTTCGGGTAGAAGTGGGGTCCACGTGTGGCCCACTTTGTACCAAAAAGTGTGCCGAGGGTAACAGTCTCTAAATGGGACAAACTATAGGTCAAATAACTCTAAATGTCAATAAGAACCCAACGGTATGTCCAAATATGGATTCCGATGAGCCGAACACAATTTTGTCCAAAAAAGTCAACTGTAGGGCCCGCCAATTGGCGATTTGGTCAACCGTCTCAGAATTGCGTGAAAATTAGGTCACAGGACCAACGCGTTACCACGAGTCCAGTGGTACAAGTTTTATCGCAATCTGACAAGCGTGCACAAAATACGCGCGAGTTCCACAAAAGTTGCGACACGGGGTGTGTCCGCGGATACGGCCTGATTCCGGCACGCACACGCGTCCGAATCAGTTTCCACAAATTTTTATGTGTCCGGTTACGCTGTGTGCACCGTTCGGTACACTTGGTACACGGTGGGGCGGTCCCGTTTGGCGGGGCGCGCTCCGTTTCACAACTTTTAGAATTCTGGAAAATGTGGGTTCGCAGAGTTTTGTGACGAATTTAATTCTGTCCACAGCAGCTAATAATCTAGGATTATTTAACAGAAAATAAACTAGGTCAAGTTTTCTACACATATCAAAAAGAATCACCGAATTCGGATCTCTGTGGTGGGAGATACGAACTCGGCAATATGGGTGGTCACCGCAGTTTTCTGCGATCCCAGAATTCGGTCTGCTCGCGCCAACTTGGACGCTGTTTTCGCCTATGGGTACACGTTGTTCGAGGTCTGCTATAATACAAATATGGAAGAGGGTTAAGGGATGAGTATACCGGTGAAGACGGAATGATGTTTGGTTGAGCGAGTCGACGGAAAACAACTCCGGAGCGAAGGTGCCTCGTGTGGGAATCTGCAGTGCGCGAGGTCGGGATCGTCGGGATGGTTTGGACAGCCTGACGGGGTTCTCTGGCTGCGGTGGCGGCTCTAGATGAGAAGAGGGGGTCTGGAGATTTTAGGTTAGGATTTTATAAAATTATATATATATATATATATATATATATATATATATATATATATAGGATAGGAAGAGAGAGAATAGGAGTAGTTCGCGTGAAGGGGGGGGTGCTGTGTCCGTGGGAAGGGATTAAATTTTTGCTAGGATTGTTTGTAAGTGCTAGTATTAGTTGGCTGATAGTGCTGTGCTTTGTTTGCTAGGTGTTACTAAGTAGTTAAGTTTGCTAGGAAACCACAGTTGGTTTATTAGTATTATAGTTATTATTATATTAGTTTACTAGTTTATTAATAACTTCTTTTCTTTTCTTTTCTTCTCTTAAATATATATATACATATACATATATATATATATATATATATATATATATATATATATATATATATATATATATATATATATACTCATAAGAAAATTTATAAATTAGAATAATGCACACCGTTAGGCTAGCATCTGCTCAAGGGGTCTCCTACATGGAATAAATTTCAAAAAATTTCTGATGGTCCCATAAGTCCTCTAAGTGCCCGAACACCTAAAATAAAAATTATTAAAAATATATTTCTCCTATTTAGTCCTAATTACTACAATTTAAATTAATAATTAATAAATAAAAAGGTATATACGATTTTCTAGGAAGGGGTTTTACCTAGGTTGTGGTGTATGTCCAGGGGGGCACTACCCCCATCTTGGACCACCCCCAGGGGTTCTGAGGAAGAACTACCCCCAGGGGCTGACAGCTTCTTCCTTGAGCCAGTGCCTTGAAAGACGCCTTCCGCAGGTGTCATAATCTCCTTCGTGATGCAGTGGTAGAGAGCGCCGGAATGGAGGTAATTGATTTCTTTCTTCCCGTGGTGGCGGGAAGCTTTCCAATTGAGTAGCATGAGGCGAAGGGCAACTCATCCTCCTCTGATACTTGCACCTGATCTCCGGGTTGTTACCGGGTAGGTACTTTCTGGTGCAGTCGCTGGAAGGCCGCCTGTCTGTCTGTGGGTACTGTCGCTTTATTGCATCAGTTGATAATGATGTTGGCGTAATTGTGCATTGGAGAGGACACGTTGCACGTTGTAGTTGTTTCCCTTGCTTTGCGCTTGTGAGTAATCACGTCACGCAAATCATGCGAATGGTGTTTTACCTTTGTATCCTCTTTGTGAGTTCGGGTATCCCGGACACACGGATGCGCAGGTGTTGTATTTGCTCCCTGGCCTGGGGTTTGTACGTGAACTTTCTCCGAGGTACCGGTGGAAGACTTTTGAGACTGACCCTGTCCATTAATTCTTGTGGGCTGGACGCATGGGTTAGTCCTGTACAACTTTCTGTCAGAGGCCCGCGTAATAGTAAGCGATGCCTGTTGGCGGTAAATCGTATGAGCAGTTGCTGGTGCTTGACGGGCTCGCACTGTTCTGGACTTCTTCAGCTTAGCGACCGCAGGTGCGTAGTATGAAGAGTCCAGATTTGAATTTTCACCATTCTCAGTGGGTCGCATAAGATCAGCGTCGCATGAGATACGGTCGAAAACAGAGGTTCTGTTGCTATCAGGGCTGCATGCGGCCTGCTGTCTGCAGTTGTGAGTTGATGCCGCATTGATAGTCTTATGCGGCCTCCTCCTTGGCCGTATAGAAGCTGCCTAAGCACCAGAACGTCTTGCATCGTAGTAGTTTCCACTGTCCGAGTCTGGGTGTTGAACAGTTTCGGCGTCAGTATGGGATGTCGTATAGACGTGGACGTTCTGGGTGTTCGTCCGATGACCATCATTGGCAACAGATTGAGAGACTGGAAGCGTCTGCTCCGCCACTGGGTGGGGTGCAGCGGCCTTGCCCATCCACGTTATGCGGGTCTTCTTGGGCCTGGCTATCCTTGGCGAAGGATTAACACTTTCTTCGGAGAGCATGTCCTCGAATGCTTGCTGGTCGAAGCGGACCACCAACATCTTTTGTGTCGAGCCGAGCTTGGCTGCATCGGATTGTGTCACCGACTTCTCAACAGTGGAGAAGGACGTCCCCAGCAGAGTCGCCATCATGTTGGCCATTAAATTCGAAAGTTGAAAAGAACTTGATTTAATTGAACAAACTAAAGAAAGTACAAAGAAAAGTCCTATCAGACAATCTAAGTACAAAGTTGTTTCTGGGGGTGACAATGGAGGATTAGGAGTGTAGCAACTCCCTTTACTCCGTGAATGATCCGATGTAGAAGCTCTTCTCTCTTGCTTGAGTGTAGATTCGCAGAAAGCCAGTCTGCCTCTCCGCATAAGGGTAATACCCTGTTATTTATAGTTGTTCAGTGGCCTTATGGATTTTCGGCTGCATGGACGTTGGGAGTCGCCACGTATCTTCTCCTAACAGAAAGGAGTTGCAACTGTGCACAAGACCTGGCTTCAACTGTCACGTGGATATTTGTTAAGATTTTCTGTTGCTAAATATCTGGATGGTTCTCATCTGTTATAGGTGCGACTTGGTCAAGTGGATATGTGGCCGCTATTTGGTTGGAGAGAATCACTCAGTTGTAACAGCAAGATTTGGTCGATGTGGAATCTGGGACACATGTGGCCAAAGATGCATGGTACGCAAAGAGTCTGGAACGGATTGGTGCAGAGACGCATGGACCGCATGGAGTCTAGAACGCATGGGCCAGAGCCGCATGGGCCAGAGCCGCATGGGACACATGGAGTCTGGGATGCATGGGCTAGAGCTGTATTAGACACATGGAGTCTGGAACGCATGGGTCAGAGCCGCATGGGATCTTTTGTCGTGTTGTACACATGGCTCTGCACTATCCTTGGGACTTCTGTCTCTTAGTGTGTTCTCATCCTTCGAGGCGATCAGAAAAATTATTTTTATCAGGATTCTGTGTCAGGACGTCATCTTTGTTGTCAGGACGTCATGTCAGGTCGACATGCGGCCAGTTGTCAGGACGCTTGTTTGGACCGCATGGATGTCCCTTTTCTTGGCCGCATGGTGTACATGCGATCCAACATCTGTTGAGTTTTATTCTGAGTCGCATGTACGTTGGGCGACTGGATGCATCTTTTTCTTGCTTCTACACTTGGCATGATGGATTGTCATTGGTCATGATCAGGGCCAGCCCAAGGGGTCGGGTTGTCCTAGTCGAAACTAATTTTGGTTTCCCCTTGACCTTTATTAAAAAATAATTACAAAATATATATATATATTAAAATAATTGATAAAATTAAGATTACATTGTGCTTTTAGCTTTAACTATACCATAAAATCTTGATTACAAAAATAATAACAAAAAAGTAAGTCCGATCATAATACTTTATAAAATAGTACAATCCGATTCAAAGAAAGATGCTTCTATTTGTATTTTTTGAAGCAAATTCTTCAATTAAGTGATTATACTCAAGCTTCTCTAGTTGTTCTTTTTCAATTGAGATCATAGTTAATCCATTTAATCTTTTTTGTGACATGGTGGTCCGAAAATAATTTTTTGCCAAACTTCAACTTAGAAAACTTTTTTTCGCCAAAGCAACCGTCATCTGTATAGTGAACAAAATTCGATAAGCAATCCAAACATTCCAAAATCTAACATCTTTCCAATAAGATTTTATGAAATCAAGAATGTCAATTGATTTTGTCGAAATCTCACTCGATCATTGTTATTTTTATTGTTCGTCATAGTAGCTATACAAATATAACATCACAATTTTATTTTAAATTATAATTACTAAACTAAGGAGTTGGCATCAATAATCTACATATTAGTTGGGACTAATAAGAAAATAGCATATTTGTAACTTATAAGAAAAAAATCGTGTTTTTCTCCTTTCCAGTGTCCTCCATTGACCTATTAGGCAATAGTCATGACTCATTTGGACTATGACAGCACCTTTGGGAAACAAAATAACACTGGCAAGTTTTCTCCCATGAATATCTATGTGAATCCTGATCCCCATCTAAATACTTTCTTCCAATCCATCTAAAATTCTAATACTTGGCAAATTTGCTCCCAAGTCCCATCAACCCATCACGCGGTTCCGTCCCACCCACTAGGAGTTTGGGAGCCGGAGGCCCAGAGGAATACTTAAATAAAAAAAAAAAAAAAATTATTATTATTATAAGAAGAAGAAGCAGCAGCAGCAGCAGCAGCAGCATACCGGAAGCGGAGGAGAAAAATAGGAATTTCAGAAATGAGTTTTACCTATTTAGATACACAAGTGAATTTGATTTTAGGGACTGAAAGAACAACTTTGTTTATTTGCTTGCTTAATTTTATTCCACACTACAACCATTGACTTACTTAGCTATTTATAGAACTCAAGATACATCAAGAACAATGAACATGACTTTTAGTTTTTCTAAATACATTCATGCATGCAACAATGAACTTGACTCATCCTATATTCATCCATGCATGCAATAATGAATAGATTCTTCCAGACATGCAATAATAAATTTAACAAAATTTGGTTTACATATTCAACAATACCTTTCGTAAACCAAATTTGCTTTTGACTCCTAAAACTTCGATATTTCTTCTGAACTCTTGTTCTACTAGAGATTTTGTAAACAGATCTGCAAGTTAATCTTCAGTTATGCAATATTCAATATTGATTTCTACTTCATAAACAAGTTCTCTTAGGAAGTAAAATTGCATACGAATATGTTTTTTCTTTCCATGTAGAAAGATACCTCTTGTTAGTTTATCCAACTAGCACATGGGTAATTTTTAAATTTTTAGTGCTTCTTAGCAACCATCATATTTTTTAGGACTCCTTTTGTCCTTGCAATTTCTCCGCCTTTCTTTTTATCTTTTCTTTTTTCTCATACTTTCTTTTTTTTTCTCTTCTTTTTTTGTTCTTTTTCTTTTGTTTTTTTCCTTTCCTCTCTTCTCTGCTTTCTTTTTTTACTCTTATTTTTCCTTCTTCTTTTTTTCTCCTTTCATTTCTTCTCCTGGTTTCTTTTTTTTACTCTTATTTTTCCTTCTTTTTCTTATTCTTTTTCTCTCCTTTCATTTCTTCTCTTGTTTTTTTTTCTCTTCTTTGTTTCCTTTTTTTTTTTCTTTCCTTTCTTCTCATGATTTCTTTTTTTCCTTTTCTTTTTTTTTTTCTTCATTCTTCTGTTTTTTTCTTCAGCAGTTATCTTGTCCAAACAACTTCGACTTTGTCAATAGACTTTTTGGACTTCTTCTTCTTACTTTTCTTATCAGACTTCTTTGAGTCTTCATCCTTTTTGTTTTTCTTCTTTTCGTCTAACTTGTCAATTGCAGTGGCTAATAACTTGGCAGAAGATGGTTGTAACATCTATTACATCTGCAGTAGCTCGCTCCTCCCCGTCATTCTTATTTCTGCTCTTCTTGGTAGTCTGACTAGTTTCTCCCTCTGAGAAGCTCTTCTTCTTCTTCTTCTTCTTCATTTTGACTCTGATGCCAGTTTGTGGGATACAAAAAGGATGATACACAAGATTTGATTTTAGGGACTACTGAAAGAACAACTTTGTTTCTTTGCTTGCTTGATTTTGTTCCACACTACAACCATTGGCTTATATAGCTATTTTTAGAACTCAAGATACATAAAGAGTAATGAACATGACTCTTAATTTTTTTAAATACATTCATTAATGTAACAAAGAGTTTGATCCATCCTAGATTCATCCATGCATGCAACAATGAATAAATTCATCCAGTAATTTACGATTGGTTGACTGTATTATTGAATCAATGATTTTATTCAGATATAAGAACTTATATATTAATCATTAGTGAACAAATGAATGAATGAATGAATAGGTACATATATAGGGCTTATTTGCTTCAGAGGTTGACTTATATTATATCAACTTGGTAATGTTTCTGATGACCGTTAAAAATTGGCAGCAAGTTTCTGATTTCTTCGGCTCCTTTCTTCAGAGAGAAGTTTAGCGAAGCGAGTGAGGGCTTCTTCATTGGTTCCCTCCCCGTCGACTGGCTCGTAAGATCCCGTATCCAAGTTGACTCTAGAGACAGGCTTGTTGAGGATGTCCTTCCCAACTTGTACTAGATCTAGCAAGTTCTTTGCGGTCGAAACATCGACGGACGGACGACGTGCTCCCAATTAGCCCGTTGATCGAATTGGCAACAAAGTACTTACTTAAATGATCAAACTAGTCACAACATTGAATTGAATTAAATTGAGAAATATTTGTGTATGTATGCCTCTCTATATAAGTATATATATATATATATATATATATATATATATATATATATATATATACACCTGTATGCGAAGATAGTTCTTCTCACAGTGCAGAGCTTGGAAGAGAACCGACGCATGGATGTCGACCATGTCCGCGCTCGACTGGCTGAATATATCGATCAGCGGCGTGCTTCCGTTGTTGTACAGCCACCCGAGAACCCCTCCACTTGGAGGAGTCTTGCGCGGTGAACATCTCGGTTCTCTTGGCCGATCCCGTGCCAAGAGATATTACAAGGAACTTGCGATAGTCCATCGGCTTGACCGGGAAGAAATCGTCCTTCTCCATGGAAATCTCTTTTGTGATGTAGTTCATCGCTGTCAGAGTCTGCTTGTTATATTTGAGAGAAGAATGGATGCACGCTTGGTTAGAGTCAATAGGTGTGCAGAATGATCAGTGTTGGGGGCGGGGGTCCAGTACAATACCGGGTTATTTGCTGCAACACCGCCATCGAGAAGATTGAAACTTCTGGTCCTCCCTTGAGAATCTTTGGTTTCGAAGTAGTGACCGGGAAGATAGGTTGGAGCTGCGGAAGTACTGATGCAAATGTCTGATAGAAGAGCATCCTTTAGTGGTTCCGATTTTGCCTGCGTGGTGTGGAAATATATTTCAGATTTAAGTTTGTAGAACCGGTCAGTGGCGCGAATCCCGATTTTTTTAGTGAAATCAGTATCAAGCTGTGTACAGTGATGGAATGCCCGTAGCAGTAAAGAAATTTTATCTTTAGGAGGATTTATAGAAAGGTCTGCACATAGATTTTGAATATTTCTTTAGAAATCTTCACCTCGAATATTTCTAAACACGACTCATTCCGAAGGTCAGTAACGCTAACTTAATTTCTTTTCTAGTCTGTGTTTGAGGAAAAGTGAAATAAAAATTCTAACAAATTAAACCAGTATCAGTAGTACCGTACATACCTCGCACGTAGAGAAGATGGTAGGCTGAAGAAGCTTGATATCGAAAGTCGGTATCACGACGTTGGTCAGTGTCTGGTGCAACCTCGTCTCTCCCAGCAGTTGCTGCACTTTGGAGTGGAGATAGTTACCGTCATATTTAGGTCCGGTCACTGCTCGGAACATGCCCGACACGCAACTGAACAATCCAGATCTATGCGAGCACAGAAAAATTCTCCGTCAGTATGAGAAGGTCTTGAATATTTTCAGAACAAATTAAAATTAAGCTCTACTCACTTGTGTGGGAAGATTTTCGGACAGTTTTCTAGGTAGAACTGGTTTATCTCCTTGGCCGCAAACAGAGGGCGGTTGTCCTTGTCGGGAGCCGTGAGCATCGCGGTGACGAGGCCGCCGGTGCTCGTGCCTGCCACGACATCGACGTAGTCTGCAAGTCTCGCACCGCCTCCATCAAGTTCCTACAAGTTTAATACCCAAAAAAAAAAAAAACCAGAGTTAGTTGCTACAAATTCCGATAGGTCGACAAAATTGTGGATTTATGTACGTAAGGGGATTGTATATACTTGGAGTTTCGATTCGAGAAAGGCGATCGAGGATGGTTCCGGGAATGATGCCTCTCACTCCACCGCCATCGATGCTCAGAATGGTGATCAACTTGTCGGAAGAAATGACATTGTTGCTGGCCATGATCACAACTGCAAGTGCAGATATAGACGATTAGGTAGGTAACTTGCTTCAAATCAAGAGAGATCTTCGCTAGAACGAAATAGTTGGTGGGGATGGATGGATGGATGGATGGATGGGTCGAGGAGGAGTTGTCCTTTATATAGGGTTTTTAGGCGCTGGCTGAACCTGACCATGGGATTGACCAAAAGTTCATGCATAACCAGTTCTTCGTTGAACGAGGGTCTAAACTTGAACTCTTGGCCGAAAAAGTTGGACAGTTCAGTGTACATAAGGTTGGGAACGCAAGTGGTGCAATAACGCACAAGTCCAACTGGTGTATAGTTTAATAAAAGAATATAATGGATTGAAAAAATATAGTAAGAAATTGCTTGCAAACGTGCAGTTAGTAGCTATATAATAATGGTGATAATCTGCTTCCCGGACGCCTTTTGGGAAAGATTTGGGTCACATATATAAGTTTCATGCACGCCTGCTTGTCCGGAGTGCGAATATTAGAGCTGCCTAGTGGGCCTGGTCGGTACAATTCGATCCAAATTTCAATGGGCTTGGCCGGACCTCTCAGGTCAATTTGAGTCCAATCAGACACGTGATCCACGACACAGTAGATTTTGGATCGGGTCGGACCGGATCGGACTTGAGCCGGGCCACATGGTTGTATTGATGCATAATTTCGGTTGAGGAGTGTTATTTACTAAGACAAAAATGATAGGGTTGAGTTACTAACTATTGAAATTCAGTTTGAAAAAGAAAATGACAATCACAATGTCTATGTAGCACGATGACGACAATGGGAAATTTTATGATAGTTAAGGACAATATTGACTATTAGGGAAAAATTAACACAATAGCAACTGCAGGGAGACAATTTTATGATGGGTCAAATTTGTTCGTCATGGTGGCAATGTTTGTGTAGCACGAAGTTGGCAAATGTTGTGATAGCATATGTAGTAAAGAAGGATTAGGCAAGCAATCACTACAATATATAGGTTAGCACATACTTAGTGGTGTGCGAGTAGTACGTGCAACCATGTTAGGGGCATGGTAACAGGTGAAGATGGTATCCTTGAGAAAGTTAAAACCCAGTAAAGCAGCAGTCAATATCCATGTTCTTGAGTAAATTGTGTAATTGATACCAGAGAAGGAAGACAGAATTCTTTATAGTTCACTCTCATACCAATTGATGTAGAGTTGGTTGTACACATTGGTTTTAAACTGCTTACAAACTGAAAACTGAAAAGAACTGGGATGTCAACACAGTTCATAGGAGTCACATCTGCACACGCTTCTAAATAACAAAAGATTGCCAAGAAGCGGCATGGGGTGTTAACCAAGATTGTTCAGACTGGGCTCACGGTGTGTATTAGGCCTGTTCGGACCGGTCCGCGGTCCGAGTCAATCGGGTTTGATCGGATTCGATTCGGGCCGGGCCAAACTCGAGGGGAGAGATCAGAGATGGGCCAAGCCGGTTCGGTCCGGTCATAAATTATTTCCATCCAGTCCGGACCCATGACACGGTCAGGGGGGAGGGGGGGTCAAACCGGTCTGGGTCCGGGCCGGTTCACGTTCGGACTGGTCCGACCCGGTTTATTTATTATTATTTTTCTTACATTTATTTATATATATTTTATATATAATCTATATCATATAAATTATATGTTCATAAATTCAAGTTAAAATTTATTATTTTTTTGTTACTAAGTTAATTTTGTATAATTTGAAATTTATAAGTTATTTGTTATAAAAAAATTTGGTATGATTTATGTAAAAATTTATAAAAAATTAAGTAAGAAAATTTTATTTGATTTCTTAAAGATTATATGCTTAGCTTCCTTGTAAAGATTTATAAGTTGATTTCTTTATTTGAATTCAAGATGTATAATTTATATAAACATTAAGTAAGAAAATTTATTAGATTTTTTTATGTCAATATTTATATAACTTTAAGTATAAAGTAAAATCTAAATATTTATAAGTTGATTTTTTTTTAAAATTTATAACATTTTTTATAAGTATAAATCTTTATATAAATTTTTTTAGACAACATTTTAAGTTTAAATAAATATAAGTATAAATCTTTATAAAAAAATTTAAATCTTTATAAATATAAATCTTTATAATCTTTCTAAATAAATCTTTATAAGTATAAATATTTGTGTCTTAGCTTATCAGGCTCTCTTTAAAATTTATTTGTAATACTGCAAATAAAGTTCAAATTATACAAAATTAACTTAGTAACAAAAATAAATTATGCAAATAAAGTTCAAATTATACTGCAAATAAAGTTTAAATATACTTATGACTTATGTAACAATAGTAAAATATATTAAAATCGATACATTTTTTTAAGAAAATACAACATTACTAGATATCCATACACATTTTCAAATGTATGCGTAGCTTCCTTGTACAACAGTTATGGTCCTATTTGAGTCGTTTTCTATAATGCAAGCATTCAACAAGAACTCTATTTGAAGTTCTTTTTTTTGTATCGTGTTCATTATAAACTCCGCTAAAATGATGCCAAATTTTCGATTCAAACTCTAGTTGCAGTGCCGGATGAGGTTAAGGTTGCGGTGCGGGTTGAAGTTGCTGATCTTCAAGTTGCTGTTGTGGTTGCTCATTTTTCATGATAATATATAGTCTCTGTATACTAGATTGTTTCTAAATTTTGTAAGAGAGAGGGAAAAGAAATTTGTAAGAGGAAAAATTTTGTTGTGTTTATTTTTCATGAATTATCGGCTATTTATAGGATTTTTTTTGGCCAAAAAAACCCCAAATACCCTCAAAAGAGTTGTTATAATGGATATTTTGGTCATTTTTAGCAAAATAACCAAAATACCCAAAAAATGGTCAAAAAACTGTCACTAAATCAAAAAATAGCCCCTAAGGGTTATATTCGAAAAAAAATAATCCAACCGAACTGGGCCGGTCCGGGCCGACCGAATTGAACTAGGGTGGAACGTGGGTGACAACGGGCCGAGCCGTGAGGGGCTTGCGGGTCGGATCCTTCGACCAAGCCCGGACCCATGGCGGGGAGTGGGCCGGGCCGGCCAGGACCGGGTTTGACCGGGCCGGGCCCCGGCCGGGTTCCGGGCCGCTCGTCCATTTACACACCTTGAGACTAGGACAAACCGGGCTCGGGTCGGGATGGATCTGGACTTCAGGCGGACTTCTCTTATGGACCGAGTTATAAGATCCTACAAGTCCCGATATACTGGGTCGGACTATTCCAGATGTAAGAATATTTGGGTCGAACTGACACATGGACTATTTTTTTGGTCAGGCTCGTGTCGGGCTAGACCAGTTCTGCCCAATTGATAGGTCTAGCGAATATATAAACAATAATTTTCATATATATATATTTTTAATTAATTTGTATCAAAGATGACGAATGTGCTACTGGAGTTGATGTCCCCTGGGAGAGAGTGTGGGACGCCAAATCCAATGGCGTCCTATAGTGGAAAAGGAATTTAGTTGATATTATACATTATATATACAAATTGATGTAACGACCCACTCTACATCAATGCAGATAGCCGATTCAAACAGCACAAGTGCGATGATCCGACCTGCTTTGCTCAGCGAGAAGACTTGCTTGAGGCAAAGGATTTTCAGACTTGGCCCTTCAGGAGTTTAGACTTAGACTTTCAGAGCCTCGCTCGACCGAGGCAAATCATCGCTAAGGTGGGTGGCTACGATGAACTTGTCTTTGCTTAGCCAGCACACTTAAAATATAGTTGATATATGCTAGTTGCTAGACGAATCACCCCTTGCATGTTAATAAAGAATACAACACATCTAGCTGAGAAAATAATTCCATCTAATATATCTTTGTATAGAACATAGAAGTAGATCGGCTGAACGTAGCACTACCAGAAAAAGTCAAATTAGCGACGCCCAAAAACGTCGCTAAATGACAAAAAAATGTCGCTAAACACGTTTAGCGACGTTTTAACGCAGTCGGAAAAAACCAAGTCGCTGAAAGGAAAAACGTCGCTAAACGTCGCTATGCCGACGTTTTTTAGCGACTTTATTGAGTCGCTAAATGTAGCGACGTTTAGCGACGCCGCGTCACGAAATAGCGACGTTTATTAAAGTCGCTAAACGTCGCTAAGTAGCGACTTATATAGCGACGTAACAGCGATGTCTTTAATGACCTGCCAGTACTGCCATGTCAGCCATTTGCGATGTACAACGACATATTTAGCGACGTTTAGCGACGTCGTTAGCGACGGCTAATGACACGTCGCTAAGTAGCGACTTGTTTAGCGACTTATAAAAACGTCGCTAGACGTCGCTAAACGTCGCTAAATACGTCGCTAAATTTACAAAAAAGTTAAAAAAAATACCTGAATTGTTCCAAACTATTATTCCTGCAATTTATAAATTTCTAATTAAAAATAGACCCGGAGCAACCCTCCGTTGAATTCTATGGGTTCGCCGACCCCTTCGGTGGAACACTCAACACTGGATTAACAATATTTAATATGAATAAAAGTATCACAGTCATACAATTAATACACACAAATATTATAGACAGACAATAAAAGTATCACAGTCATAAAAGTATCACAGTATCACAGTCACACAAAATGGGCATAAACAGCATCACAAAATACATAATATATAAGTATCAGAGTATCACAGTAACACAAAATGCATAATATATAAGTATATGAAACATCATAGTATCAATCTCGAGGATTTCCAAAACGGGGCAGATACCAGTCCCTCAAATATTGCGCATAAACAACGTTTATGTTATCAAGCTCCGCTATGGGTGCTGGGTGACTGGAACTCCCCGTCTGAGATACAGCCACAATAGGTGTTGGGTGACTGGAACTCCCCGTCTGAGATACAGCAGGTGGTATCTCTTCCTCCTTAACAATAGGAGGCATCACTTCCTCCTTAACAGTAGGAGGTGTTGCTCTCTTGGGTGCCATCTGGTAAGATAGATGAAAACAAAAAATTAGCTATTGGACCAGAACGGAAGAATTAGATGACTCACAAAGAATTAGCTGTTTGTTGCAGTATAATAATGATACCATAATATCTTATTTATATCCTACGTGTCACAAAATAAAATGACCGATTTAATGAACTAGTTTGAAAATATGATCCAATATTAAATTATATGATTGTAATTGAAATTGAAATTCAATTATGAGATTTGGATGATAAAGATTAAAGTAAAGAGTAGTATATGAGGGCATTTTATGAACGTGAATAATGATACACAAAAGAAATTGCAAAGAATTTAGTAGGGAAAGAAAATTTGGAAATGTTATTCTCATTCCAAGTGCACTATGCTATGCCTCCCAATACTGTCGGACAAAACGAAATAAAGAATGGAATCAAGTTACTTGATGTTTGAGGTCAAATTACTTAGCTGGACTCGAGTCATTGTTCCTGAATGCTGCATGACTCCCAAAGTATCGATACTTTAATCCTCGTATGTACCATTCTTTCTTTTTCTTTTCTCTCCCTTTTTTATTCTCCCACTACTTCTTTTATATATATCAATAATGCTAAGTTTACTATCAAATGCTTACAACCTTCTTGTAACCCTTTCACCTCCACCTCTCTCCCAATAAACGATCGTCATGCATGCTTAATTTTAGAATTTTAGAGACTCCATTGGAAAAATTGGAAGGTTTGACAGACCAAAGTATTAGGTGGGACTCTTGAGAGTCTGTCTCTTACATAGATCACAACAAATGAATTTATATTGATTTGGAACATGAACTTCTAGAGGGATTGCATTCCTAGAGTTTCCAAACTCAAGAAACCATCACCTCCACTATAATACAAGAGGAGAGGACTGGTCAAAGAACAGTGTCCAGGCCTTGTAGGTAGGAAGTGATGTGGTAATATTTCTTCTTCTGATCCTCAAAAGCGAGAATAGAACTTTTATTTAGGGACCTTGTTAGTATGGATATTCCTTTAGGAGACTAGAATCAGAGAAAATCCTATTAATAATGTCATTGAAAACTTTAATGTGACACCCTAAACCTAACCCCTGCTCAAAAACCCTAAACCTAACCCTAACCCTAACCCCAGGTCAAAAAATCTAACCCTAACCCTAAACCTAACCCTAACCCTAATCTGCGTCTGTGTGTGTGTGTCTGCGTTTGTGTGTGTGTGTGTGTCGTGTGTGTGTCCGCGTCTGTGTGTGTGTCGTGTGTGTGTCTGCGTCTGTATATGTGTGTCGTGTGTGTTTGTCAGTGTCTGTGTGCGTGTGTCGTGTCTGTGTGCGTGTGTCGTGTCTGTCAAGTGTGTCTTGTGTCAGTGTCACATGAGAGAGAGAGAGAGAAAGATTACCTAGAGCTCGAGGAGGAGGAGGGGGATGCCGGAGTAGCCGCAGCCGTGGAGACCCGGTCGCCGGAGAGGGGGGGCGGGGGAAATCGAAACATTTCAAAATTTTCGACAGATGGAGAAAAGAAAACTGAGCCCTAATTAACCAAAATTTAGCGACGTTTAGCGACGTCAAATAAAAACGTCGCTAAAATAAAAAGTAGCGACGCCAAAGACGCCGCTAAATACGTTGCTAAATATTTTTGATAGATACGTCGCTAATTACGACGCTAAACGTCGCTAAATCAGATATATTAGCGATATTTAGCGACCTTAATTGAACTTATAGCGACTATTCTTTTAAAATCTTAATAAAAGTTGCTAAACGTCGCCATTTAGCGACGCCTAGCGCCGATTTTACGGAGTCGCTAATTTAGCGACGTTTTAACTAGGAATCGCTAAAATACGTCGCTAATACCGCTTATTCTAGTAGTGTAGGCTCGCTTTACAGTTCTTATAATTTTACCTCGTAGTGTTGCTTTTGTTCCTTATATGTTCTTTGAAGTACACCAGATAGTATATGTCTTAAAATGCTTATCACATAGATACGGCCTCGGTATAGAATCATAACATAGATTCTGGTTAACTTACCTGTGGCAGAAGACTATCAAAATAGTCTTTCCAAGCCCAATAATAGAAACATAGAAAGTCTTCGGGACCGCTGGGTCGCCAAGGCAACGCCCAAAATAGGAGCTGCAATAAGAAGTAAACCGTCAGCATAAATGGTGCATGGAAATAGAAATACACCAGATCATGAGATCTCTGAATGAGTGAAATGAATAATCATTGTGTCAAGTAGCTATGTACATTCAAGGTCTTAAGATGTTGCATATAATAAAAGTTTAGTGTTGATGGTCAATGGTCATGGAGAACCTGTGCACAAGCTTATGGTTCCTGCAGGCGGTACGTTGATCACGCCGGGGCCGATCCGAACCGGTCAGGAATATTTCAGATAGTCGTTTGCTTCGGACGAGAAGGCGTATAGCGAGGCTTGCTACCTGCATTGCATTCAATTCCCGTGCCGAGACTATATCTTGTCCATGGCGGCTCGTAAGGTCATAAGACCAAGTTTGTATTATTAGTATATTGCATACGTGGCGGTAACCCGCATATGGGCTCGTAGAACTTGTGGCAAGTAACGGATATACGACGCACTATGCGTGCAGATCGTTAGTTGGACCAAGTAACCTGAAGCTTGAAACACGTTTGAGTAGTCTGAGTAAAACATGTCTATACAAGTATAACATGCTGGTGTAAAATGAGTATAAGACATCTGAGTAATCTGCACAACTTGAGTCACAAAATGATATGAGTATTGTAAACTGTGTATATCGTGCACCTGATTTAGAAATACGCTCATAGAATATATGTGTTCGTTATGCGACCGTTGGGATTTTTATATATCTATATTCGTGCTTGGTTTAACTTGATTTTATACTTAGACAGGAAATGATAAATGGTAAGTTGGTAAGTATCACCGTATTTCTTGTATATCGCATGGCGCACTACCACTCGAGATAGGCTTTGTATCTTATGTATAAAATTGATCATAAGGAAAGAATAGTAAGATAACTTAATAGTTGGTGTACGAAACTAATATAACGTATTGTATTTGTCGAACGGTCGAGAAGCCTCCCCACCAGTGAATTCATGTACTGATAACCCACCAGATTGCTTGCATGGTGCAAAAATCTCGTTCGGTGCAAAAAAATTTCTCGTGAGCGCTAAGACGTAGAGTTCGCTCTGGAGCCTTGGAGTGCTGCGTCCGAAGCTGAAGCACATATACAAGATAAAATATTGGAACATCGTCTACGTATCATCCTAAGTTGTAAGCCGCTTGGCATGCCTTCATTGTTTGAGAGAGAGAAAGCTTGAGCGACTTGTAATCTCGGCCTAGCGCCGCTTGTAACCTCATTCATTATAAATAAATAGAGCTTGTTATGTATTCAAACTTGTGTTATTCTATGTTTCCGCTATATCAACTTGGTGAACTAGTTATCAACAGCCGTTCCGGTATTTGTTTTGCTCGAGCGCAACTCCAAGCTCGCGCGGCATCACGTTCCGATGGAAACGATCGTCCCGCGGGAGCGCTGGGGCGGTGATTCGTGCCTAGCAGGGATGGCCGATTCCAGCAGGAGATCGGGACGTGACATATTGGTATCAGAGCATGGCTTTACGTCCTTGGACCTCTTATCGATTCTCTCAGTTTCGAAAGCTCGTTCGTGGGATATGCTACAGATGTTCTCTCTCAAAGTTTCAATCGGATGTTCCATACAATGAGTCTAAATATTTTTGAAAGGTGCATGTGAATGATATGATTGCTTATACGAAATTGTGAAGCTATGGCCTTTGTACCAACCTGTGTCAGACTTCGTAGGAATAGACTCGTGTTAGAATCTGCAAGTTATATGTAAACCTGAATACCTATACGTGAACACCAAGTGGGTTAAGGTGCGAGAAAGAATATCGTTCGGACAATTGCCTATGCACAACAGTCTTCCGGCTAAGTTATGTTGAGTATCGTGCACCTAGATCTTTTGGTGCGAGCAAGTTGCAACCGAGAGTTTGGCATCGTTCGGATAAGAATAAATTCGGACTTAGAATGGAAATTGATAGAGACGTTATCGGAGCACCGCTAAGGCGAATAATGAAAATTGTGTTTGGATTTTTGAGATATAGTTGAACGGTTATTCGTAGCGATAAGTTATAATTCAGAACATAGTTTGTATGGACAGACTATCGATGGAGGTACATACGAGACTAAGATCGTTAAGGCAGCGAATAGGGACCGTACTAGAGTTCTAATGAACGAATTGGATATATGAGTGAACGACGTGAACGCGATTTAGGAGTTAATAAGATAACTCAATTTCTGAGTGGTGTATACGATAGTCTCAGGATCGAGTAAGCGAAGATTCATAGAGTATAGCTCGAATCCTGAGTAGTGTATTGGTCGACTTAGAAATATTTGAACGAATAGTTGATTTCGGAGTATTAAACAGGTCTAGCAGCAAGCGACGTAATTATGGGAAGCCTTAGTATAAATAATGCCTAGAAAGTAAGCATATTCGAAGGAATTATGCATGATTTAATTCGAACAAGTTAGAATGAGTTGAACATGGGATAAGGTTTACATCAAATAGGAATAAAAAGTACTTGGAATTGATATCATGGTCGGAAAAACTTAGTGAATCGTACGAGCAATTTTGAATTGAATCAAACGAATTAAAACTTGAGTTGGGATAGAATAATCGGGGATGCGATCAGAGTTAGTGTAATTGGAATATGGCACGAACGAATGATAGTGCGCGTTGAAAATTTGGATTTGAGTAGGATATCGCTCGATAGAGTTCGGTCTGAGTACGAATGCTATGGTTTTAAATTTAGGAGACTTTATATCATATTAATGGTTGAAAGATAGCAAGAATTGATGTAAGTTAGAAAATCTTGGTTCAATGATTAAGGTAGACTATAACGGATTTAATCTTGACTTGGACGAACGATTTTGAGTCGAGTTCAAAGGTAACACTCGACATCAGGTCCAGATGAGATCGATTATTCCGCGGGAGCGCTAGCGTGATAATTTTCCGTCCGACAGGGATGATCGCAGGGACATGTTCGAATATTTTATAAACGAACTCGATAAAATAGAACATATCGAAAGTGAATAGACTTGGGTTTAGGAATTGAAACTTAGTTGTTTGAGGAATTCTATAAGTAGACTATGGATTTATCAAACGGAAACGTTAAAGTTGGATAATTTTACTAGACAGATTATGATCATGGCATGAACGAACATGACTTGATGGATAAGTATATATAACTTGGATGGAGCAAAGTAAAATGATAAGGTGTCTCGATCATTTCGGTGATAACCATATTGTTCGATATCCTTATCTTGTGCGAGCATAACTTTATGCTCGTACATGTGTCACGTCCGGATTATGACGGTTATTCCGCAGGAGCGTTGGCGTGGTGATTTCATGTCCAACGGGGATGATTAAACTTGTGGGAGATCGGAGCATGATAATTAAATGATCGTCTTGACTTGTGGTTCGACACGATAAGACGAGTTTCAGGATACAAATAAATCTAAGTATTTTTGAGGAGGAGTTAGTCTAGATTGTGAAGTAAGATATGCTGGATGGTTTCATGAACGGATACGTAGATCGTGTTGGACGACTTAGAGTTTATGATATACATCGATGATTTAGTATGGGATCGTGACTTGGTGATCCAGGCTTAGAAAAGAATAGATAGGTGGATTCTATCAAACATAATAGAGGTGATAGACTATACAAATCGATGGATTTGACCTGCAACATAGATATATCGTAGATTTGATTGAACGAATGTGTCTTAGGAACGGTTTTGCTAACGAACCTGGATCCTGTGCAAATGAATGTGTTGATGTGGATATAATGATCTGTGCTTGATGTTTAGAAATCTGAGTGAAACGAGCTTGGGTAGAATATCCCGTACGAAAGAACAATGGTTTGACCTTAGGAATTTGGGGCGAGTATCGGGCAACGAATTTGTTCGATAAGAATCGTGAACTTAAAATGTATATATGACCTTGTGAGCTGACCTAGTAAATAGGCAGACGACCCTATGTCGAGTGAAAGAATTGTGTGACTGACTTTAGAGTATCGTTCAAAAAAATGATAGAACTGGGGCAACGAGACTTAGAGTTAGGACTTGGAACTGAAAGTGTATGCTAGCGATGTTAGCGTTAAAATGAACGCAATGGAATATAGGACTTGAGTGATGATTGATTTGGTTGGATAAGTTATGCGACGGTAAGAAATAAGACGGTATAGAGAATTGTCGGACGAAACTCTTAGGATTGGAATTGGTGATATTCGTGACAAGTTGACATAACAAGTTAGATCATTGCTTGGAAGAGGTGCATTGTTAGTAATACAATACTTGAGTTTGGTGAGATTGGAGTAGATGATAACTAAAACGAACCAGAGTTCGGTTATTCGAGTAGCGAAGCGATCGGCGATTCGAAAGATTTTTACCTGTAGCTTGTCCGACTTAGCTGTCACTAAGCTTGGTTGAAATACACATATTTGGGGGACGCCTTGAATATGGGTATGATCCAGACTTAGCGATATGTATAACTCGAATGTATCTGCAAATAAAAATCTTCGGATTCTCATAGACGAGTATAGCTACTGAAGTAAGACTGCCTCAACCCAATATCATCATTTGTGATGGATTATAACATACTCCGCGTTAAGCGATATATGTTCCGCGCTAATTCGCAGTATAGACCGAGTCAGAAGTTTGATTGAATGATAGAGTTATTCAATGAGGCAGACCCCACACGCACGTGACACGGAATGAGAAGCGAGTAGAAAATCGTGTTCGAACGGATCTAATGATACAGATTGATATGCTTGTGTTAGATTACATATTGTGCGATAGATCGATTTGCGCTCAGGAAGTCTCGAGGACGAGACTTGTTTTGAGTGGTATATAATGTAACGACCCGCTCCGTATCAATGCGGATAGCCGATTCAAACGGCACAAGTGCGATGACCCGACCGCTTTGCTCAGCGAGAAGACTTGCTTGAGGAAAATAATTTCCAGACTTGGCCCTTTAGGAGTTCAGACTTAGACTTTCAGAGGCTCGCTCGGAGTATCGCTCGACCGAGACGAATCATCGCTAAGGTGAGTGGCTACGATGAACTTGTCTTTACTTAGCCATCACACTTAAAATATGATTGATATATGCTAGTCGCTAGACGAATCACCACTTGCATGCTAATAAAAAATACAACACATCTGGCTAAGAAAAAAATTACATCTGATATATCTTTGTATAGAACATGCAAGTAGATCGGCTGAACGGAATGGTAGGCTCGCAATACAGTTCTTATAATTTTGCCTCGTAGTGTTGATTTTGTTCCTTATATGTTCTTTGAAGTACATTGCTCCATATGTCTTGAAATGCTTATCTCATAGATACAGCCTCGGTATAGAAGCACAACATAGATTCTGGTTAACTTACATGTGGTAGAAGACTATCAAAATAGTCGTTCTAAGCCAAATAATAGAAACATAGAAAGTCTTTGGGACCGTTGGGTCGCCAAGGCAATGCCCAAAATGGGAGCTGCAATAAAAAGTAAACCGTCAGCATAAACAGTGCATGGAAATAGAAACACACCAGATCATGAGATCTCTGAACGAGTGAAATGAATAATCATTGTGTCAAGTAGCTATGTTCATTCAAGGTCTTAAGATATTGCATATAATAAAAGTTTAGTGTTGATGGTCAATGGTCATAGAAAACCTGTGCACAGGCTTATGGTTCCTGCGGACGGTACGCTGGTCTCACCGGAGCCGATCCGAACCGGTCAGGAATATTTTAGATAGTCGTTTACTTCAGACGGGAAGGCGTGTAGCAAGGCTCGCTACCTACGTTGCATTTTATTTCCATGCTGAGACTATATCTTGTCCATGGCGGCTCGTAAGGTCATAAGACCAAGTTTGTATCGTTAGTATATTACATATGTGACGGCAACCCGCGTATGGGTTCGTAGAAACTTTTGACAACGGATATACGACGCACTATGCGTATGATTAATCATTTAATCTACAATGTTCAAATCTACTTGGACAATGTATCATGTCTTGTCTACCATGCGTTGTCTAACATGCTTCTATGGTTTCTCATTTAATTAACATTGTTTGGCATGAAGACACACAATGGATAGTTTCTACTTTCTAGTGGTCCTAGTGGATCATATCGTTTACGAATTAAATTTGAATATTGTGATTTATATGACCATCTGTGTCAATATATATTTTCATTCATGCGATGGAAGGACATAATTGTTTCTTCTTGTCACTGTAGTTTTACTAGTGTTTGCATAAATTACAGTAAGTAGTTATACATGTTTGGTTTGTTCCATGTTTGCTAACATGGAGGGTCAGTAGATTATCCATCCATGCGATGGAAGGACATAATTGTTTCTCTTTATTTTTCTTCCTTGTTTGCTAAAATTTTTTTTCACTCTTTATTTTTCTTTTCTATTTAGTTAATTTTGGCGGACCTAACAATTAATATAGAGAAGCTATGACAAGCTCCAAATTTGAAGTGTCTCTTAGCTTTCTAGCAATTTTTAAGTATTGACAAGTATCCACTGCAGCATTCAAATGCTACAAAATTTGAATAAAGTCAAAATGTAGCACTTGAAACCTCTCTCACTGTGAATGTTCTTACCGTGTATGTATTCTCAAGCAGTTAAGATTTTATTTTAAATTATTCTAACTACCTGAACATACAATAAATCATAAATATATTGAATATTCAAATTATCTTTAAACTAAGTTTATATTATCAAAATAAACACATATCCAAAATTTTAAAAATATATCTATAAAAATTCTAATTAAAATATATTCAAATTATATTTAAATATATAAATATAATATATTTTTTTTTATAAATTTTTAACAATATTATAAAAAAAGACTGTACGTGCGCATGAATGTAACTAGTTAAATTAAATTGTTCTGCAAATACGTGCCAAAGAGTACAAGACCAACTAAGTAAAATAAAATTTATATATACAAATTTATTTGATCTAAAAATAAAAGAAATAAATATTTTTATATATACAAAATTTAGATAGATATTATAGATAACAAATAAATAATTTTGTTGATAAAAAATAATTATTTTTTGTGTATAGATAATAACAAATCATCAATTAATGATATAACAAAAAATATAGTAGATATGATATCAAATTAAAAATATTTATTAAAAATTTAAATTCAATTTATTTAGATAATATTAATTTTTTTTAAAATAAATTGTGCTATCCCCAACTTTTTCACACACTACGTCTTACAGGAATATTTTGATATATAAATATTCACTCAATTCAATTCCGGATCCATTAATAAAATCCTAATCAAATTTTTTTTTTTATAAAATAATAAAATATAAATGAATTACCTATAAGATAATATATTTGGTGAAGTAAAAAATAAAGCAACCTTTCCGCCAATAGTAAAGACGTGTTTTTCAATTTTTTTTTTTCATGATACTACTAAATAACTATACGGGCAGTATGGAGACAAAACCACCATACGATTTTAATCATGATGTATAATGGACCATGCGGCCGAGAACTCGGCCCAAGACTGGTCCGGCTAGTCCCATTATTTCAGCGAGCTCAGACTGGATCCATTTTTTCGACTCGCCAGTCCGGTCCGGCCCGGCTTATTTGCGGGTGCAGTCCGGTTAAACCCGGAAAGTCCGGTCAGACCATCTTTGTAAACCCCCTGAATTTTCAAATTATTAAATCTTGGATTTTTTTCAATTTTCTGGAATTTTCTGGGAATTTTCTGTAATTAAAATCAAGATTTTTAATTAATAAATGATTTTTAATTGGCAATAAATAATATTAAAATATCATGGAAATAATATTTTTGGGTGTAAAATGGAAAACTGGACTTAGGATAATTTATCTGGATTTTTCTGGGCCTCAGACCTATTTTTAAATGCCTAAAAACTATTTTTAATTAATAAATTAATTAATTAACTATTTATTTATTTATTTAATTATTATTATTATTATTATTTTTATTTTTATTTTCGGCCCAGCCCGCACCCTGGCCCATTGGGCCGCGGCCCAGCCCAACCTCCCTATCGGATCGGGTCGGGTTGGTCAGACCCGACCCGCCAACCCGCCAACCCGCCTGCACGACCCAGCCCCCACGTCCCCCGACTCCACCGCCGCCCTCCGCGCGCAGCGCCGCCCTCCGCGCGCAGCGCCGCGTCCACCGCACCACCTCCCCCTCTTCCCCGCCTTGTCCGGCCCCCCCAACCACCGCCTCCTCCTTTATAAACCCACCTCCCCCTCTTCTTCTTCCTCCTCCAACCTCCCTCACCGTAACCCTAACCCTAGCCCGCCGCCGTCAGCCTGAGACGCCGCCGCCTCCGCCGAGTTCGCCCCGCTTCGAACCGGCCGTCCCCCAACCGTGCTCGGCCTTCCCGCCGTCGTGCCGACCACCGGCCACCGCCATCAGCAGCCAAACCCTAACCCTAGCCCTAATTCTCCTTCACGTGTCCGACACGAGTCGGACACGACTCGACCCTGATTTTCGGGTCCCCTTCAGGTGCGTGTAACTTTTTGTTCGTAGCTCCGTTTTTAATTCCGCAAATTGCGTTGTAAAGCCTGTATGACCCTCTCGGTGCCCGGACAAACCGCTCGGGGCATCGCGTCCTGTGGTGATCGCACACCGCGATCCAAAAACAGGAAAAACCAGACCCTGTTTCACCCCGGAACTGAGTGCGCCCCGCCAAACGGGACGACTTGGTCGCGTGCGGTCTTCACAGATACGTGCATGTCGTCGATACGGACGTGTGAGATTTCGCGGAAGCTGATTCGGGTGTGCGTGCACACCGGAATCAACGCGTATCCGCGGACATCGTCCCGTATCCGACTTTTCTGCAATTTGTCCTAACTTCTTGTACACTCGTCAGATCGAGACGAAACTTGCGCCACCGGACTCGTAGCGATATGCTGGTCCTGTGGGTCAAGTTTGGTTCGATTCTGAGAACGTTGTCGAAATCGCGTGTCGTGGGCCCCACAAGCCCCGCTCGACGGGCAATTTTGTGTTCGGCTCATCGGTATCCAAATCTGGAAGTTCCGTTGGGTTCGTATCAGCGTTCCTGACCTGTTGACACTAAGTTTGGTGAATTTGGAGACCTTTGACCCGGACACATTTTTTGGTGCAAAGCGGACCCACCGGCGGACCCCGTTTTGACCCGAAACTGTCATTTTTGCTCTTGTCTCCAAATTGGACCCAAGGACAGGCGTTTCTAGCTATTTGACATCTTCTGAGCGTGATGGTAATGTTTATGACGGCCGGATTAGCCTTATAAACCCCTACATGCCAACTATGTATTCTAAAAACAAACACAAGTTCACACAGATAGTTTTCTGGTCATGTTATATTTCTTGCTGACTGTTGTACTTTCACTTCCTGTTTCATTTAGTTCTGTTTTCTCATATTCCTGTTTACAGCATTAACTCTGAGATATTGATGTTCTCTTATGCAGTTCTCAACATGATATTCAATTTAACTGTCATAAATATTTAGTTTAACTTTGTTGTGCACTGTGTACTTTGCTCCTTTCCTGACTGGATCTGTTGATTTAGGCGATGATGAGGACCTTGCCCCTACTTATTATGGTCCCTATGAGGGTACAGATGATACTTATGAGGAGTCAGATCCCACCCAGGAAACCTCTGCTGCAGAGTAGCTAGCAGTAGCTATCTTTTATTTCTGTTTCTTATCTTAGTAATCGGGTTTGTCCTCGATTTTATTCTGAATTTCTGTACTAAAACATTTGAATCTGTTGTCGTATTTATTTCAGTTGCAATCTTAAGTTTCTGTTCTCATTATTATCTTGCCTATGTTAATTGTGAATGAGCTAGTTTAGTAAATCTGGAATTGACCTAGACAGCGTACTACCGCCGACTCTGCGGCGTAGGCTGGACGTACCCACGCACTCGTGCCCGAATTTCTGGGTGCGGGTTGTGACACGTTTTTATGGTGGCCCATGCAGGTCCTATCCTTAAATAGGGTAATACCCTAGGACAGGGTATGTAATAAGATTGAGAATTCTAGGAAAAGCTCATTCACAGTATAGGGTCCTTATTTCAATTCTTGATATCATTTCTGCTCAATTTTCCTATCGCCTTTGATTTCCAAGTAATCTATTCTGATTCCCTATCCCTTAATCTTTCAGAATGGTCCAGACAAGGAACACGGTAGGAGGTACATCAGAACCAGCTGAGCAGAATGTGCCCGAGACTCTTGCACTCCCGCCGCCTCCATCTGTTCCGGCAGTTACTCTGGATGGGGCACAGCTACTTGGAGTGTTCCAGGGATTGGTGGAATCCCAGAAAGAACAGACTGCACTTCTGCGGACCAGCCTCTCAGAAGCTCTTAAGTCCCAGGAGTCGTCACTCAAGAGGCCAGGGAGCGCCAAAGACTTCAAGAATCTTAGACCCCAGGAATTCTACGGAACTGAGGGCATTCTCTATGCCGATGAGTGGATAGAGAATGTCGAGAGACTCCTGAAGAATGCTCGGGTCCCTGATGACCTCAAAGTGGAGTCCGCAAGCCTGCAACTGTTCGACATTGCTCGAACCTGGTTCAGAGATGAACCCCAACTATCTGCTCCTGATCTCACCTGGGAGGACTTCAAGAGGCTATTCAAGAAGAAATTCTAACCCGAAGTGGCTCGGAAAGCTCTCGAAAGCCAATTCGAGAGACTGGAACAAGGTAACCTGTCTGTTGATGAGTATACTGCTGAATTTAGCAGGTTGAGCCACTTTTCAGAGTACATGGTTCGTACCCCGGAGGACAGAGCCCGTAGATTCAAGAAGGGGCTGTCTCCGGATATTCGCCTTGCTGTCACCACCAGCCGAGCTCGCACCTATGAGGAAATCCTGAGTGTGGCACAAGGCGTTGAGAGAGATATGGGGCATAAACTGAAACGAGAGAGAGATACCGGAAATGCGGGACCCAACAAACGTCCTTTTTAACAACAACAACAACAACAACAGCAGAGGGCCCCGCAGCAAACTCAGCGTCCTCTCCCTCGAGCTCCAGCACCCCAACACCAGGCTCAAGGACAGAACCAACAAGCTGCTGCTTGTAACTTTTGCCAAAAACCAGGTCATACTTGGCAAGTCTGCAGGAAGAGGCTAGGTGCCTGCCTCTACTGCGGCTCAGCAGCGCATCAAATGAGGGACTGTCCAGCTGCTCAAGGACGCACCGCTGCACCCAAGGCTCCCGTCCAGGCCAGGGCCCCAGCAGTACAACAGAGGGGACCCCCGCTTCCAACACAACAACAACACTTTGCTCAGCACCAACAGCAGCAACAGAGGGGTGCACCGCAGCAAGGCCGTGCTTATGCAATGACTCTGGAAGAAGCTGAAGCCACAACATATGTGATCACAGGTTCTGTGCTTATAAATTCAATACCAGCTATTACTTTGTTTGACTCTGGAGCTTCACATTCATTCATGTCAGTAGATTTCCTTATGAAGCATAGCTTAATCACTAAACCCCTTAGGAATTGTTATAAGATCATTACCGGTGGAGGAATTATTCCGGTTAGTGATGCCTGTAACAATTGTCCTATTACATTGTGTGGAAGAGAACTGTATGCTAGGCTACTTGTAATGCCAGTTCCCAGTTTTGACATTATACTGGGTATGGATTTGTTAAGTCAACATCATGCCACTATAGACTGCCACAGAGGTAGTGTGATCTTCAGGCCCCCTGACAAGCCAGAATTTGAATTTGCTAGAGGTTCTAGAGAAATGGGTAATAACAAAATTTGTGGAGCCCTAGTAACAGAAGAATTGCCACTACCTATCATCTCTGAATACCTTGATGTCTTCCCTGAGGATCTTCCAAGCTTACCCCCAGAACGAGAAGTGGAATTCTCTATTGACTTAGTGCCAGGAGCCGCACCAGTATCTCAAAATCTCTACAGAATCAACATGAAGGAGATAATAGAACTAAATGAGCAAATCAAAGAACTAGAAGACAAATGCTTCATTAGGTCTAGTGTCTCACCCTGGGGAGCTCCAGTATTATTTGTGCCCAAGAAGGACGGAACATCCCGAATGTGTATTGACTATAGGACCTTGAATGCCTTAACAATTAAGAATAAGTATCCCCTGCCCAGGATAGATGACCTATTTGATCAGTTGAGTGGAGCTCGGGTATTTTCAAAGATTGATTTGAGGTCTGGTTACCACCAAGTAAGGGTGAGAAAGGAAGACCTCCCTAAAACTGCTTTCAATACCCGGAACGGACACTACGAATTCTTAGTAATGCCGTTCGGGTTGACGAATGCTCCAGCAGTTTTTATGAACTTAATGAACAGAGTTTTCCAGCCATACCTAGACAAATTTGTAGTGGTCTTCATTGATGATATTTTGATCTACTCCAAGACCCCCGAAGAACATGAAGAACATTTGAGGTTAGCATTGGAGACTTTGAGGAAGGAAAAACTTTATGGAAAATTATCTAAATGTGCCTTCTTCCTAGACAAAGTAGAATTCTTGGGACATGTTGTGACTGGAGATGGAATAGCAGTAGATCCTAAGAAGATAGCGGCGGTAGAATCCTGGCCCACTCCAGACTCTGTAGCTGAGATTAGAAGTTTCCTGGGACTAGCTGGCTACTATCGGAAGTTTGTGAAGGACTTTGCAAGAATTGCGGAGCCCATGACAAAATTAACAAGGAAGGACGACGAGTTCACCTGGACTGATGAATGTCAGCATGCTTTTGAGGAATTGAAGAAAAGGCTGACTACTGCCCCTATTCTGACCTTACCTTCTGGAACCGGAGGTTTCGCTATTTATAGTGATGCTTCTGAAAAAGGTCTAGGTTGTGTTTTGGAGCAGAACAAGAAAGTAATAGCATATGCCTCTAGACAGCTTCGACCTCATGAAAAGAACTATCCCACTCATGATTTAGAATTGGCAGCTGTCATTTTTGCTCTTAAGCTATGGAAGCATTATCTTTATGGAGAAAGGGTGGAAATATTTACGGACCATAAAAGTCTAAAATATATCTTCACTCAGAAAGAGCTGAACATGAGGCAAAGAAGGTGGCTGAAACTAATGAAAGACTTTGATATCACCCTTCAATATCATCCTGGGAAGGCCAATGTAGTTGCTGATGCTCTTAGCAGATATCCTATGGCGATGTACTTGACTATGGACAGACACCTGCTAGAGGACTTGGAAAGTTTAGGTATTGAAGTAATTATCCCAGGAAAAGAAGGCCAAATGATGAACTTGCAGATTCAGTCTACTTTAATAGACAAGATCAAGGAAACTCAGTTTCAAGACGAAGGCCTGCGGAGCCTTCGAGGTCAAGTGCAAGCTGAATTAGTAGAAGATTTCAGAATTCATGAAGATGGATCACTGAGGCATGGCGATAGATTATGTGTACCTCAAGGAGACATAAGAGAAGAAATTATGCAAGAGGCGCACAGATCGCAATACTCTATACATCCAGGAGCCAACAAGATGTACAAGGACCTGAGGACACATGTTTGGTGGCATGGCATGAAAAGAGAAGTAGCCAGGTTCGTATCTCGTTGTTTAGTGTGCCAGCAAGTCAAGGCAGAAAGACAAAGACCTGGAGGATTGCTTCAACCACTACCCATTCCGGAGTGGAAGTGGGAACATATCACAATGGATTTTGTTTCCGGACTTCCAAGGACACCTAGTGGAAAGGATGCAATTTGGGTGATAGTAGATAGACTGACCAAGTCTGCACATTTTCTACCCTTCAAAGTGGGACTATCTACAGAGAAGCTGGCAGATTTATATATCAGACATATTGTTAGGCTGAATGGAGTTCCAGTAAGTATTGTCTCCGACCGAGATTCAAGATTCACCTCTCACTTCTGGAAGAGTTTACAATCCAGCTTGGGGACGCAACTCAAATTCAGCACAGCTTATCATCCCCAAACCGATGGACAATCGGAACGTACAATCCAGACACTTGAAGATATGCTCCGTACATGTGTTCTGGATTTTGGAGGATCCTGGGAAGACTACCTACATCTTGTGGAGTTCTCTTATAATAACAGTTACCAAGTAAGTATTGAGATGACTCCATTTGAAGCTCTGTATGGACGAAGATGTCGTACCCCGCTATCATGGGACGACGTTGGAGAAAGAGCCCTGCTGGGACCAGAGATGGTGATCGATTCAACTGAGAAGGTAAAACAAATAAGGGACAGACTTCGAGTGGCTCAAGACAGGCAACGACATTGGGCAAATAGCCACCGAAGGCCCTTAGAATTTGAGGTAATTAAATTTATGAATTCAAGTCAATTTAAACATTATGAATATGCAACTAAGACTTGATTATGACTCTATTTTAAGGTTGGAGAACTGGTATTCTTGAAGATTTTTCCGACACGTGGCACCATTAGGTTCGGAAGGAGTGAAAAGCTCAGCCCAAGATTTATTGGACCTTTTGGCATTCAGGAGAAAATCGGAGAAGTGGCATACCGTCTGGCATTGCCACCCTCTCTGGATGGAGTCCATAACGTCTTCCACGTGTCGCAGCTGAGAAAGTACGTGTCAGACTCCAGCCACATTTTGGATCACTCAGAGCTCGAAGTAGGCCCAAGTCTGACTTACCAAGAGCAACCCGTGGAGATACTGGATCGATCGGAGAAAGTTCTACGGAACCAGGTCATTTTCCTGGTTCGCGTAGCTTGGAAGCACCATTCTCCCGGCGAATCCACCTGGGAGCGAGAAGACGAGATTAGAGAACGCTACCCTTATCTTTTTGAACCCTGAGGTATATTTTAATTCTCGGCCTTTCCTTTCGTGCCTTGTTATTCTTAAATTTTGAGGACAAAATTTTTGTAAGTTGGGTAGGTTGTAAATCCCCTGAATTTTCAAATTATTAAATCTTGGATTTTTCCTAATTTTCTGGATTTTTTTGGGAATTTTTTGTAATTAAAATCAAGATTTTTAATTAATAAATGATTTTTAATTGGCAATAAATAATATTAAAATATCATGAAAATAATATTTTTGGGTGTAAAATGGAAAACTGGACTTAGGGTAATTTTTTTGGATTTTTCTGGGCCTCAGACCTATTTTTAAATGCCTAAAAACTATTTTTTTGGATTTTTCCGAGTTCGCCCCGCCTCGAGCCGGCCGTCCCCCAGCCGTGCTCGGCCTCCCCGCCGCCGTGCCGACCACCGGCCACCGCCATCAGCAGCCAAACCCTAACCCTAGCCCTAATTCTCCTTCACGTGTCCGACACGAGTCGGACACGACTCGACCCTGATTTTCGGGTCCCCTTCAGGTGCGTGTAACTTTTTGTTCGTAGTTCCGTTTTCAATTTCTTAAATTGCGTTGTAAAGCCTGTATGACCCTCTCGGTGCCAGGACAAACCGCTCGGGGCATCGCGTCCTGTGGTGATCGCACACCGCGATCCAAAAACAGGAAAAACCAGACCCTGTTTCACCCCGGAACTGAGTGCACCCCGCCAAACGGGACGACTTGGTCGCGTGCGGTCTTCACAGATACGTGCGCGTCGTCGATACGGACGTGTGAGATTTTTCGGAAGCTGATTCGGGTGTGCGTGCACACCGGAATCAACGCGTATCCGCGGATATCGCCCCGTATCCGACTTTTCTGCAATTCGCTCTAACTTCTTGTACACTCGTCAGATCGAGACGAAACTTGCGCCACCGGACTCGTAGCGATACGTTGGTCCTGTGGGTCAAGTTTGGTTCGATTCTGAGAACGTTGTCGAAATCGCGTGTCGTGGGCCCTACAAGTCCCGCTCGACGGGCGATTTTGTGTTCGGCTCATCGAAATCCAAATCTGGAAGTTTCGTTGGGTTCGTATCAGCGTTCCTGACCTGTTGACCCTAAGTTTGGTAAATTTGGAGACCTTTGACCCGGACACGTTTTTCGGTGCAAAGCGGGCCCACCGGCGGACCCCGTTTTGACCCAAAACTGTCATTTTTGTCCTTGTCTCCAAATTGGACCCAAGGACTGGCGTTTCTAGCTATTTGACATCTTCTGAGCGTGATGGTAATGTCTATTTCAGCTTTTGGACTCATCTCTGGAAATTTTCCCCAAGAACCAAATTAATCAGATCCAAACAACAAGCAAGTACCTGCACTTCAAGTTAAATCTTTATATTGTGATAATTATTTCCCTACTTTACTAGTACCCTTGATGATTACACCTAGTGTTAGAAATGCTGGATTTCCTGTCTTGAATATTGGAGTTCATGTCTTGTATTTCATGTCGGGTGGGAGAATACTAGAAGGCATGTAGTTTACCCTTTCCCCTGCCATGTTTAATAGCTGTTGGTACACGACTGTACCTCAGCCGGATCTCGATTTTCCCTGTTTAATAGCCGTTTATGACGGCCAGATTAGCCTTATAAACCCCTACATGCCAACTATGTATTCTAAAAATAAACACAAGTTCACACAGATAGTTTTCGGATCATGTTATATTTCTTGCTGGCTGTTGTAGTTTCACTTCCTGTTTCATTTAGTTCTGTTTTCTCATATTCCTGTTTACAGCATTAACTCTGAGATATTGATGTTCTCTTATGCAGTTCTCAACATGATATTCAATTTAACTGTCATAAATATTTAGTTTAACTTTGTTGTGCACTGTGTACTTTGCTCCTTTCCTGACTGGATCTGTTGATTTAGGCGATGATGAGGACCTTGCCCCTACTTATTATGGTCCCTATGAGGGTACAGATGATACTTATGAGGAGCCAGATCCCACCCAGGAAATCCCTGCTCCAGAGTAGCTAGCAGTAGCTATCTTTTATTTCTGTTTCTTATCTTAGTAATCGGGTTTGTCCCCGATTTTATTCTGAATTTCTGTACTAAAATATTTGAATCTGTTGTCGTATTTATTTCAGTTACAATCTTAAGTTTCTGTTCTCATTATTATCTTGCCTATGTTAATTGTGAATGAGCTAGTTTAGTAAATCTGGAATTGACCTAGACAGCATACTACCGCCGACTCTGCGGCGTAGGCTGGACGTACCCACGCACTCGTGCCCGAATTTCCGGGTGCGGGTCGTGACAATCTTGGCCCGGTCCGATCACCGACCCGGTCCAAGTTCGATCTGACCCAATTTTTTTGTATTCTATATAATCGTTGGGGAGTATTTTGACCAAGATATTTTCGTTTTAGTGGTTGTTATTGGGTCGTTTTAGAAATATTTTGGTCGTTTTGCTGAAAACGACCAAAATATCATTTTAACAACTATATTTTAAGGATATAAGAGGTCATTTTGTACAAAAAAATTCCTATAGATAGGCTGTAATTTATGAAAATTAAACACCATAAATTTTCTTCCATCTTTTAAAAAATTTAGAAGCAAAACAATTTATGGAGTTCAAACTGTAGTGTTCTTGAGGCTTTAACTTGTGCAAAAAAATTTTGGAGGCTTCAGTTTGACGTTTCAAGTAATTTTAATATTACAGATTAGTTTTCGTTTTCTCTTTTCTGATTCGGAATTTTTTTTTTCTCTCTCCCTCTTGGTAGAAAAATAAAATTTTCTCTTATTTCTTTCAAAAAAATTAATTTTTAAAATATGGATGCTACTGGTTCTAACAATCCTTATGGAGGTGATTCGGAACAAAATTTTGCTTATTATGCTAATTTGTTTGAAAATGATCATATTCCTAATTATGTACCACCGACACAAATGTCACCTCATGAAGTTAAACCGACACAAATATTACCTCCTAAAGTTAGAAGTATGGCTACAAATGTTACAAATAGAAAAAAAAATTTAATTTTAAGGAATTATTATGATAAATTATATGTCACTGATAATGAGGGCGCACCGATTTTAGATCCAAAAGATCAAAATTCAATAACTAAAGGTGCAAAATGCAATAAATGTAAACCTACAAATATAAAAAAATGATGGCAAAAGTACTTTAAGAAGACACTATGAAAGTTGTTATGACAAGGACACACTGCAAGCTATACAAACACAACTAAGTAGCGGTCCTCAAAGATAATTTCTATTTAAATTTATATAGCAAAAATTTAACATTTTTTTAAATAAAGTAATATATTTATATATAATTGTAAGAAAGGGGAGGAGTTTGATAAAACTATAGGGAAGGGGAGAACTCACCAACTGAGTTGGCGAGTTGTTGGGGCCCGCCAACTTAGTTGGCGGGTGGGAGTTGGGATTGGCCGTGGGAGTTGGATATATATATATATATATATATATATATATATATATATATATATATATATATATATATATATATATATATATATATATATATAATTTCTTTCTAAATCAATTAAATTTTGTAAATAGATAATAACAAATTATCTATTGTAATATTACAAAAAATTTACATTGATAATACCAAAACAAAAATATTTATTAAAAATTTTAAATCTAAAAATTTATATAATAACAAAAAATATCAAATAAATAGTATTATGGGATATTTTAACAAATGTCCCTACAAAAAATGTCAAAAATAGTATATACCCTAGTAAAAAAAAACTAACAAATCCTCAAAAAATAAAAAAAATTCGGTTAAAAGAGTGCAGACATATCTTAAAATTTTATCTATATATATTTGTATAGATAAAATTTCAATTTATATATATATATATATATATATATATATATATATATATATATATATATATATATATATATATATATATATATATATATATACACACACAATTATCTATATATATTTAGAATTTCACTAATTATGTAGATATATATAGATAGATAATTGTATATAGATATTTGTATATATTTAAAATCTATATTATATGTATACAATTATCTAATATTATCTGTTAAACAAAAAAATAAAATTATCTGTTATCTAATATATATTATCTATATATATTAGTAAAAATTATCTAATATATATTATCTATATTATCTGTTAAACAAAAAAATCTAACAATTATCTAACATATTTTTTGTTAGATAATTATGTAGATATATACAAATATCTAACAAAAAAATATGTTAACAAATATATATATATATATATATATATATATATATATATATATATATATATATATATATATATATAGAATAAGGGAGGTGAGATGGCACCTCACTCTAAAAACAAGGGTGGCGGTGACGTGGCACAATCCCAACCACACATTTCATAATTGGCAATTTGCACTTAACCCCCTCCCCTCGTTTGTGTGGTTGGGATTGTGCCACGTCACCGCCACCCTTGTTTTTAGAGTGAGGTGCCACCTCACCTCCCTTATTCTCTCTCTCTCTATATATATATATATATAAGTGAAATTCTTTAGAAAGAAATAATATATACTATTTTTTTGGAGGATTTGCTAGTTTTTTTTTTTACTAGGGTATATACTACTTTTGACATTTGCTAAAATATCCCATAATACTATTTATTTGATATTTTTTGTATTATTTAAATTTTTAGATTTAAATTTTTTAATAAATATTTTTGTTTTGGTATTATCAATATAAATTTTTTGTAATATTATAATAGATAATTTGTTATTATCCATTTACAAAATTTAATTAATTTAGAAAGAAATTATATATATATATATATATATATATATATATATATATATATATATAACTCCCACCGCCAACTGAGTTGGCGGTCCCAACTCCCACCCGCAAACTGAGTTGGCGGACCCCAACAACTCGCCAACTCAGTTGACGAGTTCTCCCCTTCCCTATAATTTCACCAAACTCCTCCCCTTTCCTGCAATTATATATAAATATATTATTTTATTTAAAAAAAACCGAAAATTTAATTTACTTATATAACAAAAAATTATAAAATTTACAAATTTTAACTTCTATATAATTTTTCTATTTTTATTTACTAATAAATAGCTTATATATAAAAAAAATTAACAAAAAAAAATATATAACATATAAAAATCTTAACAAATTTCTTATATATTAACATATATATAATATGAATATTTATATATTTTCTATTTAAATTTATTAACTTAATATATATTTAATTTATATATACAATGCTTTAAAAAAAATTGTGGGCCGGCCCGGCCTGGCCTAACCATGTACCGGCCTGGACTCAGATCGATTCGGTCCGGTCTAATTCTAACCGGATCATGGGACCGGACTGGGTCCAAATTTTTTTTTTTCTTCTGGACCGGACCGCCTGGTCCGCCTCATCTCCCGAGTTAAGTTCGGCCTGATCTGAATCCGGTAAAATTCGATCAGTACAAACTGCAGGCCAGTCCGGGCCAATAAACACTTGGAGGTCTCAACACATCCCCATTGTTTATGGTGTAAACACCTACTTTTGCTCTTATTTGTTATGTTGTGTCATGGCCATTGTTTATACATCAACGCTATGTCTACAACCAACCAAATGCTTACACCATTTTTATGACTGTCATTTTATAACTGTCACGTGACGGCTGTCCATTGGATAAGAAAAATATATGGGATCCGATATCTGCCACTTGATCGCCATGTGGAGAAAATGTTGGGTTAGATATGACCCACATAGCATGAGGATGAGAGGATTGTAAGTAGGTTATAAGCATTCGATAGTAAACTTAGCATTTTCCTTGTTTATATGCATGGAGCACTTTGCTCATGCATAAACAATGTAGTGTCTCATGGCCATGGTTCATATGCAATAAACTGTAGCTTGTTTAATTATGTGCATGCAACACTACCAACTTTTGCTCATACTATTTGTGTTATGCATGAAATTTTGCTCATGCATCAGAGCAAACGAGCAATACTATTTACCAAGTTTTGAAGCAGACAAGAGAGGAACGCCACTATTAATGAATGCAGGTTTTTATTATAAAAAAGAAAAAGAAAAAAGCAAAACGCCATTGTTAATTGCGTGATAGTGGCATGCACTCACCCAAGACGTCAATACTATTGACCGTCAAAAAAAAAAAAAAAATCAACAGCTAATACTGACGTTTCGGTACACACTCATATTGTCAATACTATTGACTGCTCGTTATTTTTTTTTTTTTAAAATTTCTAACTTATTATACACGTATGTTGTTTTTTCGATGACACAGGATGATCACAACTCTAGGCCTGTATGCAATGCCCATGACCCACTTGGCATATGGCAGACAATTGAAGGGATTAGAAGGACGGAAGCATCGAGCAAAGTATAATGTGCTATGTAACAGGACAGGAGTTCCTATTCCAATTCCAGCAGGCATGCAATTATAAGAGAAGAGGGTGCTTATAAGTTACGAACTTACGACTGAGAAGAGGGAGCTTATATAACAGGAGTAAATATTGTGACTTTTGAAAAAAAGTTGTTTCCCATAGGATGATAGGAATGACAAAATTTTATTTAAAGTTCTTATCCAAATGCAATTGTTACTTAAATTATGAAGCTTACAGTTACGTCACAAAAGTTATAAAAAATATCTTCGACTTCATGTCTTCAATTATTGAATAAATATTTTTTTTTTAAATATAAGATTTTAATACTTTTCATCGAAGAGGACTTTTCATGAATATAAGACCTAATCTTTCTTAATTCAATGTTTAAGTTTTTAAAATAATGGGTTAGGTTACCGTTACCATTGAAAGCGAGAGAGACTTCTAATCAATTAATAAGATTTGCAAAGACCTTCTTTAAAATATTTAATAATCGGTGACAACTATTCAAAGCAAGGGGGAGCTAGAGGCTTTTTTTTTTTTTTTCCTGAAAAGCAACTGCAACCCGGAACACCAAAATAATAAAAACCAAGAAATTAATTGCAAGTATCAAACACCAAATTCACAAATTTCCCAAACCTTCTACCTCTAATATCCGATTCTTCCTTCCCTATACAAATTCACAACAACAACAACAAAAGCTAAAAGGATAATAAACTAGAAAAAAAAAGAAAATATATAATTTTGGTTGGGTCCTCCATCACAATTTCAACGTGCCAATTACACGTTACAAATTTTCCTGCAACCTTCCAGTGTTCTTCGGCCCCGGAAAAGAATCACACCATCTCATCCGCATTGCTCGAGAAGACCTTACCCCGACAATTCGGGCACGTAGACTCGAGACTCAGCCAGCCGCCGACGCAGACGGAGTGGAACCGGTGACCGCACCGCCGAAGAAGCCGACACCGGTCGCCCTTCCTGAGATCCTCGAGGCATATGGTGCACGTCTGGGCATAGTCGTGATAGGGGGGGCTGGGCTTGTACTTGAACTCCGAGGTGTGCTTGTTGAGGACTCGGCGGAATAATAGCCACTCCTCTACTCTTTCTTTGATGTACATAGCAAGCTCTACCATGAGAAAGAAGAGACAAACGAACCACAAGTACACAAATAGGGCGTGCATGGAGGTGTCTAACAAGTTCATCGTCGACTTCTTCCGTCAGAATATTTTGGTGGTTGTTGCATGATATAGCTAGCTACGTACTAGCTAGAGAGAATTTATAATGTTTACGTATGTGCTTGTCTACAAGGTTTTGGAGTCCTCATCCTAACCGGATTACTATACCAAGAAAGTTTAGGACTGTTATTTATATATGATACAACAGCTGAGCAATAAAATTCGAGCAACAGATATATAGTTATCTAATAGATATTACTTAAATTTATTTTCAGAAACAAAAAAAAATTTTAATTTGAGTAAATGTGTAATTTATTTATTTTTATATTTTTAAATAAATATTATTGCTATAAAACTTTAAATGACAAGGTGGCACAGTATTGTTGGTTTTGCTTTTATTCAAAAACTCAAATTCCTCTTCCTTTTTTTAGTCCCACATCGGATGCACCAAAGCCCTCTTGTGTACATATATTACTTTCTCTTCTTTGCTCTATTAAGTTGTTGTGTGGGGAACCCCTTGGGCCACACGCGCGCGCCGCCGCCGCCGCTCGGCCCGGCTCGGTTCGGCGCGCGTAACGGGTGCGGGTACACGCCCACGTCTGCGGGCGCCGAATGCCGATCCGATTTCCTCTTCGGGCTGGGACCCTAAAAATCTTTTTGCTACAAAGTGTTTCTGAACCGTTATTGTGTCCAGGTTCATTCTTTTATTTTGTGTAACGGCTGAATTAATAGGGAAATTAATTCTGACCGTTACACATCACATCAGTATTATATATATCAGACTGATTTCTTTGTAAAACCAATCAGAAACATTTCGTACTCCAAACCTCTGTCAACATTCTGTTTCAATTTTCATTGTCTCCGAGCTCTGGGCAGAGCTAAGTTCTGGTCGTTCTCTCCAAGTCGTGTGTGGCAACGAGATACCGGTAGTGCGGGAGTTTTACCACTAGGAGCTTCGGGAACGTCTGCACACAGATCCCGAATAAACTCTTAGGGCAGTGCTTCGTGCACGACTTCCCCAGAGGCCGGTAACATCTTAATTTTATTTTTGTATTCTGAAATTTAGTATAAAGAAAACAACAAATTCTAACAATCTAAGAGTTTATTTTGTTGTTGTTAGAATTGAAATAGTTACTGATAAATACTTACTGTTGATTTATGTACAAAATAGCTACTGTTGAATTTGACTGTAACATTTTATTCACAACTTGTTACTTTTATTCACGACACTGTTACTGTCACTTTTGTTCACAACTAACAGTAAGTGTATACAGTGTTTTATTCTCAAATATTTGTTCAAGCAATTTGTTAGAATCCCGAAACTTCTAATTTGTTACACTTTTGTTCACAATACTGATAAAATATTTTGTTCACAACACTGATAAAACATTTTGTTCACAACAAAATAGCACTTAGTATTTTTGAAATATCTAACCAATAGTTACTGTTACCGCTACTTCTAGCAATCTGTTAGAATCCCGGAAAATTGTTACAATTGCTTAAACATACTATTGTAATTTATTTGTTACAATTGATTTCTAGAAATTTGTTAGAATTGATTTTCACTATTAGCTTATCACTATTTGTTACAATTGCTTAAACATACTTTCTGCCATTGATGGGTCCACACCCATCACAAATGATTCTGATGAAACTGAGTCTGACATAGGAGTATCCACCTCATCAAAACCAAAAACCCCAAAAGAGATAGACTTCCATTATTTTCATAGAATTCTAAGCGCATTATCTGAATCCTTGTATGATATATTTTTTGAATACAAGAGCGCTAAAGAACTGTGGAAAGCCTTGGAAGATGAATACGGCTGTGATGATGCCGGAATAGAAAGGTTTAATTCTTCAACCTTTAATAGGTATTTTATGGTAGATAACAAACCAATGAATGACCAGCTCCATGAATTCCAAGAATACCTTAGACATATACAGGCCAAAGGGACATCTTTCTCCAATGAACATAAAATAGCATGCCTAATAGACAAGCTACCTCCCTCTTGGTCTGATATGGCTAAGGATCTTATCCATACACAAGGAGACCTTACCTACAATCAAGTCCTAAAGAAAATTAGAACCGAAGAACAAATTAGATTGAGGTCTAAGCCTAAGACTGAATCTAAAGTTAAGGTAAACCTTGTAGAAGGCCAAGAAAAACCCAAGTCTAATTTTCCTTATAAATCCAAAAAGAATTTCTTCAAGAAGAAGAAAAACTTTCAGCCTAACCACCAAAACCATCATCACCAAAACCAAAAACCTAGATGTCACGCCCCAGTCCCAAAAATGACGAGGGACTGAGCACGTGAGCAATGGCCAGCAGCACGCACCGATGGACAACCCAATTTAATGGATCCATCAGGGCATGCTTAAGCTGTAGTCTAGCAGTACTAAGTACAAGTCTCAGGTATTACTAATCTCATCCACAGAACAAACACAGATTAATTGCCAGAATTAATGCAATGGAAATAAATAAGCAATATTAAATAAGGTTATCTCGGGAAACAATCCGAGAATTATTCTGTTACATTTAAGGAAACATAGACTGGAAATAAAATACTGAAAAGGAAATACTGTGTAGCTGAAGCCGGTGCTCAGGTGAAGTCTTCGGCCACTATCTCGTCCTCGGTTCCGGGTTCTGCTCCAAGGAGTTCTCCTGTACCGTACACCTCGGGGTAGTTCTCCTCGGCTATACCTGGGGACATAGTCCATTCCAGGTCCTCAGGGGACATAACAAGGTACAGAAAATACAAGCCAAAACATATGCAGTGCAGCAATAATGAAACAGCAGGATAAATATGTAAACCAGCTAGTGATATGCAAGTGAGAGTTTTAGTCATACTCAGGCTGACTACTACAGGATCAGTGTCGAAGAAACCATAGCAGTATTTTCTCGAGGAGCCAGTAAGGAACCAAAGCTCTGTATCAGAGTCTAAGGCACCGCCAGATATAAGTATTTATATTATATTATATTCAGCCTTGATATGACAATACTCTCCCTACCCCATGTAATCTCACGTCACAGTTCCAGAATGTCACAGGTACAAGTCACGCAAGATTAAACTAAAGCAATGAGTCATGATAGAATCTAAGCATGTAAACTGTAATGACATGAAAATGTAACCTATACGGAATCACCAGGTATTTCTCCGGCAATTCCGTCACATGAATAGTGTCAGGTGTCCTGGGTTAAGCAGTTAAACAAGTTTACTTAGGCATCTACAAGAAATCAAGTAAATACTATAACCAGAAATATCTGAGAAGTGGCAAGCTTTGCTTGCCCACTGATGTATAAACAAGTCCAGAAAATAACTAGCAAGCTGCAGGGTTTTGCAAGGTACACTTGCCTGAGGTTCCTGTTCGGTTTGCAGTTCTGACTTCGGCGGAAATTGTAGGCGGTACTCCGGTTGCTGAAACAAACATCACCAACAGATCCAGAAAATATCAATCAGCTAGAAACGCCTGTCCTTGGGTCCAATTTGGAGACAAGGGCAAAAACGACAGTTTCGGGCCAAAACGGGGTCCACCGGTGGGCCCGCTTTGCACCGAAAAATGCGTCAGGGTCAACGGCCTCCAAATTCACCAAACTTAGTGTTAACAGGTCAGAAACGCTGATACGAACCCAACGGAACTTTCAGAATTGAATTTCGATGAGTCGAACACAAAATCGCCCGTCGAGCGGGGCCTGTGGGGCCCACGACACGCGATTTCGTCAACGTTCTCAGAATCGAACCAAACTTGACCCACAGGACCAGCGTATCGCTACGAGTCTGATGGCATAAGTTTTGTCTCGATCCGACGTGTGTACACAAAGTTAGGATACGTTCCAGAAAGTATGGATACGGGACGATGTCCGCGGATACGCGTTGATCCCGGTGTGCACGCACACCCGAATCGACTTCTGTGAACTCCCACACGTCCGTATCGACGAGGTGCACGTATCTGTGAAGACCGCGTGCGACCAAGTCGTCCCGTTTGGCGGGGCGTACTCAGTTCCGGGGTAAAACAGGGTCTGGTTTTTCCTGTTTTTGGATCGCGGTGTGCGATCACCACAGGACGCGATGCCCCAAACAGTTTGTCCGGACACCGAGAGGGTCATACAGGCTTCTCAACGCAATTTACGGAATCAAAAACGGAGCTACGAGCAAAAAGTTACACGCACCTGAAGGGGACCCGAAAATCAGGGTCGAACCGTGTCCGACACGTGTCCGACTCATGTCGGACACAGGGCTGAATTAGGGTTAGGGTTAGGGTCTGGCTTGGGAATTCCGGCGAGGGCGGCGGAGACGGCGGCGTGGGGGGGCTGGCTGCGGCAGTGCCGGCGCAGCTAGGCGGAGGCGGCGCAGGGCCGGAAGCGGCCGGAGCAGCGACGGGGGCTGCGGGCTGCTGAAGAGGAGGAAGGAGGAGAGGGAGGCGGCACTGCTGGCCGGAGGAGGCGGGGCGAGGGCGGCGAGGCGGTGCAGGGGTGGCGCCGGAGGCTGGCGGTGGCGCGGCGACGTTCGGCGAGGCGGTGGTCGGGGTGGAGCGGGTGACCGGAGAGGGGGAATTAGGGTTTATATAGGGTGCCGGCGGGGAGAGCGGAGGCCGAGGGTGGCGGGCGTCGTGGCGACGTGGCGGAGCTCGCGGGGCTCGCGGGGGTGCGTGGCCGAGCGGATCGGGCGGCCGCGGCCGGGCGGGGCGGCGCGGGAAATGGGCAGCGAGGGGTCGTGAGTGAACGGGTCTGCCGGGTCGGGTTCGGGTCGGGTTCGGTCGGGCGGACCCGACCCGACCCGATAGGGGAGCGGGTTGGGCCGACCCAAAGGGCTGGGCTGGGCTCAGGGTTAATGGGCCGGGCTTTAAATATTTAAAAAAAACAAATATAATAATAACTAAATAAATAAATCAGTAAATAACTAAATAATTAAATAAATAATTATTTTTAGGTGTTAAAAAATAGGTCCGGGGCCCAATAAATTCCAGAAAAATTGTCCTAAGTCCAGTTTTTCATTTTGTACCCAAAAATATTATTTCCATAATATTTTAATATTGTTTAATATCAATTAAAAATTAAAACCCTGTTTTTAAATTACAGAAAAATCCCAGAAAATTCCAGAAAATTGTGAAAAATCCAGTTTTTTAAAATTTTGAAAATTCAGGGGGTTTACAATCTACCCCCCTTAAGAGGATTGCGTCCTCGCAATCAAAGAATAACCGCTCAACAGAGATGACGCGGTCGCAAACATCGTTTGAAAACACATCACAAGATACTTAGGGAAGTACCGTTTCCCTAAAAATTGAAAGTTTACACTTTCCAGGAAAATCTAGTTAAAACTATAACTTTTATGAAAACCAGGTTGTTATTAATAAGTTGCAATTTACTAGGTTGGGGCTGAGGTCACGAACCAACGGGCACGAACTACGACAAGACTGGAAACAGAAAACTATAAATCACTTACTCGCATCGGCTTCCTGCACAGTCATCGCGTAAGCTTGCTCTCGTCCTTGAGGTAGATTCCTCTGCTGTTGCTGAGCTTGCTGGTAGGGTGCTGCTCGAGGTGCTGGTGGAGTTTGCTGGTTCGCCCTTGGTGCTCCTTCTCTACGCTCAGGGCAGTCTCTCACTGCATGCTGTCTGGATCCGCAGCCTAAGCATAGCCCGAGTTTACGTCTACATTCCTTCTCGACATGGCCTATCTTGCCGCAGTGGTAACAGGTAGGAAGGTAGAAGGCTTTTGGTGCTGCTGCTGGTGGCGAGCTTATTTGTTGACGTTTTGCAGACTCCTCTTGTGCTGCTTTGGTCGGTGCGGATGGGGAAGGCCGCTTCAGTCTGGTCTCTCTCTTGGTGACGCGCTCTATGCGTCGAGCCGCAGCAAGAACGTCCGAGTATGATGTTGGTGCGACGGACCCAATTAGTTTCTGCAGCTCAATGTTCAGTCCGTCGAAAAATTTCTCGGCCTTCTCTTCCTCAGTCGGGATCAGGGTAGGGGCAAAGCGGCTCAGACGAATGAATTCTGCGTTGTACTCTTCCACCGTCATGGAGTCCTGAGTGAGGCGATTGAATTTGTCCCGCAGTTCTGATCGAGCGATGGAAGGAATGTACATCTCCTGGAAGAGTCTGGAGAACTCCTCCCAGGTGACTCGGTCTGGTCCGAGTCGCGTCTCCTCGGATAGCCACCAGTGATGAGCGTTGTCCGTCAATTGCATTCTGACGGCTGTCATCCAGCGTTCCCGTGGAAGTTCAGCTGCTTCAAGTTGATGCCGAATGTTGGTGAGCCACTCATGAACTTCTGTGGGCTCCTCTTTTCCAGAAAAAGTGCGGGACTTCAGTTGGCGAAAGTCAGTGATTGAGCCTGTAGTTGGCCGTCGAGCTGGTAGGTTGGCCTGCTCTAGTGCAGTTACAATGCTGTCCCTCAAGAAATTAGCTTCGCGACGCTGAGCCTCGTGTTGAACTTATTGCTGAGCTTGCATCATCGCGTAGATCATCTGAAATATTTGTTGCCCATCGATTGGCTGTCCTGGTGGGAACACGGGCATTGGTGGGATGAACTGCGGCGGAGGTGGGATGTCATCGCGCCGGAATCGGGAGGTAGGTTGACCTGCCGGCTGGCTCTGTTGAGTTGTGGGGATTCCTCCGACTGGTGTCACTTCGTCATCGTAGGTGACACCTGTAGCTTGTGGCGTTCTGGCGGGAGTCTCGTTGCATTCTTGTGGGTCCATTTTTCTGTATCCAAAAATACCCAATAAGAGGCGCACAGGAAACAAGGCAAGATGCAAGTTCAAGTTAGTTCGAATACGATACAGATATCAAAACGATTCAAGCAAGTGGATGAGATCCTAAAAACTTATCCTATCTTATTGCAGGCCTGTTCGGTCCCTAAGTTGAAACCGAACAATTTAGTCGTGGACCTGCATGGGCCACCACAAAAACTATGTCACGCCCCAGTCCCAAAAATGACGAGGGACTGAGCACGTGAGCAATGGCCAGCAGCACGCACCGATGGACAACCCAATTTAATGGATCCATCAGGGCATGCTTAAGCTGTAGTCTAGCAGTACTAAGTACAAGTCTCAGGTATTACTAATCTCATCCACAGAACAAACACAGATTAATTGCCAGAATTAATGCAATAGAAATAAATAAGCAATATTAAATAAGGTTATCTCGGGAAATAATCCGAGAATTATTCTGTTACATTTAAGGAAACATAGACTGGAAATAAAATACTGAAAAGGAAATACTGTGTAGCTGAAGCCGGTGCTCAGGTGAAGTCTTCGGCCACTATCTCGTCCTCGGTTTCGGGTTCTGCTCCAAGGAGTGCTCCTGTACCGTACACCTCGGGGTAGTTCTCCTCGGCTATACCTGGGGACATAGTCCATTCCAGGTCCTCAGGGGACATAACAAGGTACAGAAAATACAAGCCAAAATATATGCAGTGCAGCAATAATGAAACAGCAGGGTAAATATGTAAACCAGCTAGTGATATGCAAGTGAGAGTTTTAGTCATACTCAGGCTGACTACTACAGGATCAGTGTCGAAGAAACCATAGCAGTATTTTCTCGAGGAGCCAGTAAGGAACCAAAGCTCTGTATCAGAGTCTAAGGCACCGCTAGATATAAGTATTTATATTATATTATATTCAGCCTTGATATGACAATACTCTCCCTACCCCATGTAATCTCACGTCACAGTTCCAGAATGTCACAGGTACAAGTCACGCAAGATTAAACTAAAGCAATGAGTCAGGATAGAATCTAAGCATGTAAACTGTAATGACATGAAAATATAACCTATACGGAATCACCAGGTATTTCTCCGGCAATTCCGTCACATGAATAGTGTCAGGTATCCTGGGTTAAGCAGTTAAACAAGTTTACTTAGGCATCTACAAGAAATCAAGTAAATACTATAACCAGAAATATCTGAGAAGTGGCAAGCTTTTCTTGCCCACTGATGTATAAACAAGTCCAGAAAATAACTAGCAAGCTGCAGGGTTTGGCAAGGTACACTTGCCTGAGGTTCCTGTTCGGTTTGCAGTTCTGACTTCGGCAGAAATTGCAGGCGGTACTCCGGTTGCTGAAACAAACATTACCATCAGATCCAAAAAATATCAATCAGCTAAAAATGCCTGTCCTTGGGTCCAATTTGGAGACAAGGGCAAAAACGGCAGTTTCGGGCCAAAACGGGGTCCACCGGTGGGCCCGCTTTGCACCAAAAAATTTGTCAGGGTCAACGGTCTCCAAATTTACCAAACTTAGTGTCAACAGGTCAGAAACACTGATACGAACCCAACGGAACTTTCAGAATTGAATTCCGATGAGCCGAACACAAAATCGCCCGTCGAGCGGGGCCTGTGGGGCCCATGACACGCGATTTCGTCAACGTTATCAGAATCGAACCAAACTTGACCCACAGGACCAGCGTATCGCTACAAATCCGATGGCACAAGTTTTGTCTCGATCCGACATGTGTACACAAAGTTAGGGCACGTTCCAGAAAGTACGGATACGGGGCGATGTCCGCGGATACGCGTTGATCCCGGTGTGCATGCACACCCGAATCGACTTCTGCAAACTCCCACACGTCCGTATCGACGAGGCGCACGTATCTGTGAAGACCACGCGCGACCAAGTCATCCCGTTTGGCGGAGCGTACTCAGTTCCGGGGTAAAATAAGGTATAATTTTTTCTGTTTTTGGATCGCGGTGTGCGATCACCACAGGACGCGATGCCCCGAACAGTTTGTCCGGACACCGAGAGGGTCATACAGGCTTCGTAACGCAATTTGCGGAATTGAAAATGGAGCTACGAGCAAAAAGTTACACGCACCTGAAGGGGACCCGAAAATCAGGGTCGAACCGTGTCCGACACGTGTCCGACTCGTGTCGGACACAGGGCTGAATTAGGGTTAGGGTTAGGGTCTGGCTTGGTGATTCCGGCGAGGGCGGCGGAGATAGTGGCGTGGGGGGGTTGGCTGCGGCGGTGCCGGCGCAGCTAGGCGGAGGCGGCGCAGGGCCGGAAGCGGCCGGAGCAGCGGCGGGGGCTGCGGGCTGCTGAAGAGGAGGAAGGAGGAGAGGGAGGCGGCGCTGCTGGCCGGAGGAGGCGGGGCGAGGGCGGCGAGGCGGTGCAGGGGTGGCGCCGGAGGCTGGCGGCGGCGCGACGATGTTCGGCGAGGCGGTGGTCGGGGTGGAGCGGGTGACCGGAGAGGGGGAATTAGGGTTTATATAGGGTGCCAGCAGGGAGAGCGGAGGCCGAGGGTGGCGGGCGTCGTGGCGACGTGGCGGAGCTCGCGGGGCTCGCGGGGGTGCGTGGCCGAGCGGATTAGACGGCCGCGGCCGGGCAGGGCAGCGCGGGAAGCGGGCAGCGAGGGGTCGTGGGTGAACGGGTCTGCCGGGTCGGGTTCGGGTCGGGTTCGGTCGGGCGTACCCGACCCGGCCCGATATGGGAGCGGGTTGGGCCGACCCAACGGGCTGGGCTGGGCTCAGGGTTAATGGGCCGGGCTTTAAATATTTAAAAAAAACAAATATAATAATAACTAAATAAATAAATCAGTAAATAACTAAATAATTAAATAAATAATTATTTTTAGGTGTTTAAAAATAGGTCCGGGGCCCAATAAATTCCAGAAAAATTGCCCTAAGTCCAGTTTTTCATTTTACACCCAAAAATATTATTTCCATAATATTTTAATATTGTTTAATATCAATTAAAAATCATTTAAAAATTAAAACCCTGTTTTTAAATTACAGAAAAATCCCAGAAAATTCCAGAAAATTGTGAAAAATCCAGTTTTTTAAAATTTTGAAAATTCAGGGGGTTTACACTAGAAACTTCAGTCAGACTCAGGATCAGAAGAGGTTTTGTTTTGTGTGTGGTAAAATAAACCATATGGCCACCAACTGCTACCATAGGAAGAAGGAAGCTGTCCAGACCTCCTACAAAGGAAAGGGCTCAGTTAGACCAGAAGCGAACATGCTTCACAAAGGTTCTTCGAGTTCCTTCAGGTCTGTAAGCTTTCAACCCCTTATTAACCTCTCTTACCATTCTGATGATTGGTGGTTGGATTCTGGAGCTAATGTTCACGTTTCGTTTGATCGCTCCTGTTTTTCAAACTATTAGGAATCAAGTGGAGGAGGTGTGACCCTAGGAGATGGCTCAACGGCACAAATCACTGGAAGAGGAAAAGTTAACCTGAAGATGACATCAGGAAAAATCTTAACTCTTCATGATGTTCTTCATGTGCCGTCTGTCAGGAGGAACCTAGTTAGTGGATCCCTTCTTGTAGCCTCAAGATACAAAATTGTAATGGAGGCTAATAAAGTAGTTTTTTCTAAGCATGACTGTCACGTCCCAGTCCCAAAATGTCGAGGGACTGAGCACGTGATAATGGCCAGCAGTACGCACCGATGGACAAACCCAATTTAATAGATCCATCGGGCATACTTAAGCTGTATTACATCAGTCAGGGTTTTACTATTCTCATCCACAAATATAAGTTAGCAATAACAGCAAAAGAAATATTAAACAACAACAGTCAAAGTAAATAAAATCGGAGAACAATCCGATATTAAGTCTGTTTACACAAGTTCTCAAAGACAGGAAATAAAGAGTTCAATTAACAGAAAATAAAGTCTATTTTGCCATTTAAGACTGAGCAAGGCGAAGCAATTGTTCAGGAGAAGTCCTCAGCGATCACCTCGTCCTCAGGTTCAGGTACTGCTCCGAGTAGTGCCCCTGTTCCGTACACCTCAGGTCCTCAGAGGGACGTAACAAGGTACAGAAGAATACGAGCCAAAATACAGTGAATGAGCATGCAAGTCAACCAAAATGTTAAACACAAGAGAAGCACAAGAAATTAATAAGTCTAAGACAGTGACATGCCGATGTTGCTATCAAACAAATCTGGGTAAATAATTAAACTAGCTAAGTGATAATGCAAGTGAGAGTTATTATTCATACTCAGGCTGAGACTACTACAGGATCAGTGACAAGAAACCATAGCAGTGTTTTTCTCGAAGGGCCAGTACAGGTGCCAAAGCTCTGTGTCAGAGACTAGGATACTTCCAGATAACCAGATATATATAATATAATCAACCTTGATATGGTAATACTCTCCCCACCCAATGAAATCTCACGTCACAGTTCTCAATGTTCATGTTTACGCAAGATTAAACTAATGCAATCAGTCCTTTATTAAGATCTAAGAAATAAAGCTCAAGTTATAAAATCTATATCCTATACAGATCCTTCTTGAGTAATCAGGAAGATTATGTATCATGCTTTGTGTCAGGTGTCCTGGGTTTAATTTACTTGATAGGGCAAGTTCAACAGTCATAGAAATTAAAACAAAGAATTAAACTGAATCAATAACTGTATTTTATGGCAAGGTACACTTGCCTAGGTTTCCTATTTCAATTGTAGCTCGAGCTTCAGCTGGATTTCCAGGCAGTACTCCGGTTGCTGAAACAAACATCACCATCAGATTCAGAAAATATCAACCAGCTAGAATCGCCTGTCCTTGAGTCCAATTTGAAGACAAGGGCAAAAATGTTATTTTCGGGTCAAGGCGGGGTCCAGATGTGGGCCGCTTTGCACCGAAAAATACGTCAGGGTCAAAGGTCTCAAAAACAGTCCAACTTAGTGTCAACAGGTCAGGAACGATGATACGAACCCAACGGAACTTCCAGAATTGGATTCCGATGAGCCGTTCTCAAAATCGCCCGTCGGGTGGAGCCTGTGGGGCCCACGACACACGATTTTGTCAACGTTCTCAGAATCGAACCAAACTTGTCTCACAGGACCAGCGTATTGCTACGAGTCCAATGGCACAAGTTTCGTCTCGATCTGACTTGTGTACACTAAGTTACAGCGAGAAACAGGATGGTCGGATACGAGGCGATGTCCGCGGATACGCACTGATTCCGATGTGCACGCACATCCGAATCAGCTTCTGCGAAAGCCCGCACGTCCGTATCAACGACGCACACGTATCGGTGAAGACCGCACGCGACCAAGTCGTCCCGTTTGGCGGGGCGCACCCGGTTCCGGGGTAAAACAGGGTCTGGTTTTTCCTGTTTTTGGATCACGGTGTGCGATCACCACAGGACGCGATGCCCCGAGCGGTTTATCCGGGCACCGAGAGGGTCAAACAGGCTACGCAATACAATTTACGGAATCGAATTCCGAGCTACGAGCACAAAGTTATGAATACCTGAAGTGAGTTGAAAAACCGAGTTCAAATCGTGTCCTCGTGTCCTGTGTCCAACCGAGTCGAATCCTTGCTGTGTCCGAGTCCAAGCCCTGTCCACTGTTAGGTTTAGGGCTCCGGTGTCTGACTTCGCCGGAGCGGGCCGGAGGAGGGCGGAGCGGCGCTTCGCCGATGCTGGCCGTAGGCGGCTGGGGGATTGAGGCGAGGCGGTCGGCTGCTACGGTCCTCCGGCGAGGCGCTGGAACGAAGTCGAGGCGGGGAGGATGGGTCTCGGAAGGTGGCGGTGCTGGCTGGGCGGAGGAAGGCAGGAGGAGAGAGGGCGGAGGGAGGCCGGGCTTCGTCCGGGACGGCGAGGTCGGGGAAGGCGGATCAGCCGGCGGAGGGAAGGCTGGAGGTTTATATAGGGGAGATGGGGAGAGAAAACGGCGGCGGTTGCGGCCGGCGGAGGTGAGGGGTCGGGGTCCGGTGAGGGAGAGGAAGCGGAGGAGCTGCGCTGGGCGGTGAACGGGCGGCAGCCGTTCTGGCGGCGGGGAGTTGAACCGAGGGGTCGGGGCTGTGCGGGTTGGGGAGATGAGATTCGGGTCGGGTTCGGGTTTAAGCGGATCCGACCCGATCCACTAGGATAGGGCACGGGTCGGGTAGGTTTAGGCGGGTCGGGTCTGAAATGAACCCGAATCCGACCCAATAGGAAATTAGGTTTAATTAATAAATCTGGTTTAATTAGTTTAATTAATTAATTAGTACTTAGGGCTTTAAAAATCCATCCGGGGTCCAATAAATTCCCGGAAAATTACCCTATGTCTGGTTTTCTATTTTACACCATAAAATATTATTTTCATAATATTTTAATATTATTTATTAACATTTAAAAATTCTTTAATAATTAAAGAACCTGAATTTAATTTCAGAAAAAATCCAAGAAAATTCCAGAAAATGCAGAAAAATCCAACTTAAAATTCTTTGAAAAATCAGGGGGATTACAATGACTCTTTTATAGGAAAAGGCTTTGTAAAAGACGGTCTTTTTATTTTAAGTACAATGAATAAAATTTTTGATTGTTCTCTCATTGTCTCTAATATAGAATCTTCAAATATTTGGCATGGCAGACTAGGTCATGTGAACCTAGGTTCTATTAAAAGAATGATGACTTTAGATCTTATTCCCAAGACTCCAATAGATGACAAACACAAATGTGAGATTTGTGTTCAAGCCAAACACACTAGATTACCATTCAAATATGTAGAAATAAATTCTGACCCTCTAGAACTTATTCATAGTGATGTATGTTACTCAAATAGGATTTTAACTAGAGGCGGTAGAAAATACTTTGTTACGTTTATAGATGATTATTCAAAGTATTGTTACATCTACCTTCTAAAAACCAAAGATGAAGTTCTAGATAGGTTTAAGGTTTTCAAATCTGAAGCTGAGAATCAATTAGAAAGGAAGATTAAGATCCTTAGATCTGATCGTGGTGGAGAATATACCTCAAACGAAATAACTAACTTCTGTGAAGAACATGGAATAATTCATGAGGTAACTGCTCCATATTCACCTCAGTCTAACGGAGTTGCTGAACGCAAGAACCGCACTCTATTAGATATGGTGAATGCCATGCTTCTCAGCTCTGGTGCTCCTGATAACTTGTGGGGAGAAGCTCTTTTAACTGCCTGTTACATTCTTAATAGGATTCCTAGTAAGACAAAAGATAAGACTCCCTATGAGCTGTGGAAAGGTAGAGCACCTAGGATTAATTACCTTAGAGTTTGGGGATGCCTTGCTAAAGTCGGAATTCTCGAACCTAAAAAGAGAAAGATTGGTCCCAAAACTGTAGACGCTGTTTTCATAGGATATGCCTTAGACAGCTATGCCAATAGATTTCTAGTGACTCACTCAGAAGTAAATGAAATCTCTAAGAATACCATTATAGAAGCAAGAGATGCAGTTTACTTTGAAAACATATTTCCCTTTAAGGATAGAAGTTCAATCTCTTCCTCCATATCCTCTACTAGTTCTCAAGTCCAAATACCTAGCTCTCATCTGAATAAGACTTAGAACCAAGACGGAGTAAAAGGAATAGGATTGAGAAAAATTTAGGAGAAGAATTCTTCACCTTTTTGATAGAGGGTGATCCCTCAACTTATGTAATCACCCTAAAATTTTCAGTTTGATAAAATCAATTTTTGGGATTTTTCTGCATTTTTCAAGAATTAACATAAGTGCTTTGGTGATTATATAATTTTTAATTGCTAATAACTAATATTAAAATGTAATAAAAATATAATTTTATGGTGTAAAATAGAAAACCGGACTTAGGATAATTTTTCTGGAATTTATTGGGCCCCAAACCTAATTTAAATTACCTAAAAACTATTTAAACTAATTAATTTATTATTATTATTATTATTATTATTATTATTATTATTATTATTATTATTATTATTATTGTTATTTGTTTTCCAGCCCAGCCCAGCCCAGCCCTAGCTTAGCGGGTCGGGCGGGTCCGCCCAACCCGGAACCCGCCGCCCGACCCGACCCGGACTCCCTATCTCCCTCCCCACGCCTGTGCCCGAGAAACCCGCCGCGTTCTCCGGCCACGTCGCCGGAGAACCGCCCGCGCCCTGCTCCACGACCCCACATCCCCCTCAGCACCGCCTACTCCGCCACGACCCTCCCCCGAGCCTCCCTATAAAACCCTCCTTCAACTTCTCCTCCTTCCTCAACTTTCCCCCTTCCAGAACCCTAACGCCGGCCTCCCCTAGCTCCGCCTATCCCCGCCGTGCAGCCACCACCTCGACCCCCCCTCGCAGCCAGCCCCAGCGCCTAGCTGCGCCCTAGAGCCGCCCCTCGCCTCCTCCTTCCCGCCGCTTCCAGAACCCGACGACTTCGCCTCGAGCTCCTCCGCCGGGTCACCCCTCTCCACCTACTCCTCCTCCACTCTCCCCGCCTCCGCCGGTGATCCGACGACCCGCCGCCGGTCAACTCAGTCCCTGGCCGCCTCCGCCGGGTCCGCCAGAAGCACCCTAGGCCGGACACAACTCGCTGCCGGACACGGGCACAGTGGACATGGCGTGGACACGTCCAGGACACAGAGGCACGTGTCGGACACTAAAACCCAGTCTGGAGGAGCCCCGTTCAGGTACTCGTATCTCACACCTCGTAGCTCCGATTTCGATTCTGTAAATTACAACGCGTAGCCTGTATGACCCTCTCGGTGCCCGGACAAACCGCTCGGGGCATCGCGTCCTGTGGTGATCGCACACCGCGATCCGAAAAAAGAAAAATAATGCCCTGTTTTACCCCGGAACCGAGTACGCCCCACCAAACGGGACGACTTTGTCGCGTGCGGTCTTCACAGATACGTGCGCGTCGTAGATACGGACGTGCAGGATTTCGCAAAAGCTGATTCGGATGTGCGTGCACACCGGAATCAACGCGTATCCGCGACATCGCCCCGTATCCGACTTTTCTGTATTTCACCCTAACTTTGTGTACACACGTCGGATTGAAACGAAACTTGCACCATCGGACGCGTAGCGATACACTGGTCCTGTGACCCAAGTTTGGTTCGATTCTGAGAACGTTGACGAAATCGCGTGTCGTGGGCCCCACAGACCCCACTCGACGGGCGATTTTGTGATCGGCTCATCGGAATTCAATTCTGAAAGTTCTGTTGGGTTCGTATCAGCGTTCCTGACCTGTTGACACTAAGTTTGGTGAATTTGGAGACCGTTGACCCTGACACATTTTTCGGTGCAAAGCGGGCCCACTTGTGGACCCCGTTTTGACCCGAAATTATCGTTTTTGCCCTTGTCTCCAAATTGGACTCAAGGACAGACGTTTCTAGCTATTTGATACCTTCTGAGCATGATGGTAATATTTATTTTAGTATTCGGAGACAATTCTGGAAATTTCCCGAGAACAGGATCGTAATTGGAATCCAAACATCAGGCAAGTGTACCTCGCCAAAACTTGCAGTCTTTGCTAAATATTCCTTGGCTTAGTTATACATCAGAGGGCAAGTATACCTTGCCAACTTTACAGTCTTGTTGCATATTTCCTTGTTTTATTTATAACTGTTGTACATGCTTAACCTAGGACCGTGTGACGTACTTAGCGTCCGATTATCAGTTGGGTGCCAACCCCGTACGCGGTGTTGGGTACGTCACCTAGAGATGGACATTTCGGACCCTTTACTTTCTCGTACTTGTCTTATCAAGTACATCATAACCCAGGACACTTGACACTATTCATGAGACAGGATCTTCCCGAGATATTCGTGGTGATTCTGTATAGGATACAGGACTTGACAGAGATATTTTATTTATAGACAATATGACTTGTTGCATTAGCTATAATCCCGCTGACATGGACATGAGACGTTATGGTCATGATATGCGTGATTACATTGGGTGGGGAGAGACACACAGGCTACAGGCTGTTTCATATATATATCCACTACTATTGTGAGGTTATAGACTCTCCAGCAGAGCTAGACCCTTTACCTGTTATTACTGCTACCGGCTCCCCGACACAGAGCTTGTAGCGGTCTCAGCCTAAGTTCTAGTGCTGCTCTCATATTACATATCACTTAGCTGGTTACATAGTTTACCCAATTATTTACTTATTGCTGCACTGCTTATTTATTTGGCTTGTATTTTCTGTACCTTGCTATGTCCCCTGAGGACCTGGAATGGATTATGTCCCCAGGTTTAGCTGAGGAGCAGTACCCCGAGATATACGGGACAGGAGCTGAAGCTATTTCTGGACTTGATACTGGAGCAGAACTGAACCCTGAAGACGAGGTGACTGCCGAAGACTTCTCCTGAGTACCTGATCCCGTACTCAGTATTTACTTTATGTTTATCTCTTTTGTTCCTGGCCTATTGAGCCAGTGTATTCAGACATATGTCAGATTGTTTCTCCGACCGACTTGTTGAGATTTGTTGCTACTTATTTCCATTTCCTTATGCAGTTTATTTATTTATCTTTTATGGATAAGATTAGTGTGACTTATTGTAGTAGACCTTCTTTACAACTTAAGTGTACCCTGATGGTTCCATTAAATTGGGTTGGCCATCGGTGCGTGCTGCTGGCCATTGCCACGTGTCCAGTCCCTCGATATTTTGGGACTGGGGCGTGACATGGTTTTTGTGGTGGCCCATGCAGGTCTCGACTAAATTGTTCGGTTTCAACTTAGGGACCGGACAGGCCTGCAATAAGATAGGATAAGTTATAGGATCTCATTCATTGATTGAATAATTTTTGGACTCTATGTCAAATTCAATTTAATTGCTTGAATTGTATCCTGTTTTGATTCCTCTGTGCGTTCTCATTGTTTCCTTTTGATGCAGAGTAATGGATCCCAGAAGTGGTGACGAGAACCCCTTGGGTACACCGCCTGAAGCTGTGGTTACCTGTAAAGCTAGAACGACGCCAGATACCAGAGGACAATCCTCTCATAGCAATCAATCTGGCCAGCCCAGTTCCAGGTTCAGGCGTGATGACATCCCGCCTCCTCCCCAGTTCCCTCCTACGATGCCTGTCTTTCCCTCAGGGCAGGCAATGGACGGACAGCAAATGTTCCAGATGTTCTACGCCATGATGCAGGCACAACAACAGATCCAACAGGAGGCCCAACGTCATGAGGCCGAGAACCTAAGGAACAGCCTAGTCGCAGCATTGGAACATGCAAATCCACGAAATAGGCGACCAGCGACGGGATCTATCACAGATTTTCGTCAACTCAAACCCCGTACCTTCTCGGGCAAGGAAGGACCAACTGAAGTTCATGAATGGCTTACGAACACGCAGCATCAGTTGGAGGCCGCTGAACTTCCAAGGGACAAGTGGATGATTGCCGTCAGGATGCTACTGACGGACAACGCGCACCATTGGTGGCTATCCGAAGAAAGAAGGCTCGGACATGATCAAGTCACCTGGGAGGAGTTCTCCAGACTCTTCCAGGAAATGTACATCCCTGCTGTTGCTCGGTCAGAACTCCGAGACAAATTCAACCGCCTGATCCAGAGAAATATGACGGTGGAGGAATACAACGCTGAATTCATTCGCCTGAGCCGCTTTGCCCCTTCTCTAATTCCTACCGAAGAAGAGAAGGCGGAGAAGTTCTTTGATGGACTCAGGTTCGAGCTCCAGAAGTTAATCGGATCTATCGCGCCCACATCTTACACCGACGTCCTTGCTGCAGCACGTCGTATGGAGCGCGTTACTCGGAGGGAGTCAAGCCTGAAACGTCCATTCTCCTCAGCACCGTCCAAGTCATCACAGGGGGATTCTGCCAAACGGCCCCAGAAGAGCCTGCCTCCGAGAACAGCGACAAAGAACCTACCTACTTTTCATTACTACGGCAAAGTAGGACATATTAAAAGAGAATGTAGACGCAAGCTGGGACTCTGCCTGGTTTGCGGATCCGGACAACACTTCTCAAAGGACTGCTCGAAGCGTCGAGAGGGAGTTCCAAATCGACCAGCTCCACCTGTACCTAGGCCAGCTCTTCCAGCTGTGGGAGCAACACAAACAGGAGTTGGAGGAGCCAGGCCACCACTACCACCTCAGGCAGCATTATTCCAGCAGGCTCGTCAGCAAAGGGGTCCAGCTCAGGGACGAGGACAGGCATATGCACTAGCAGTCACAGAGGAAGCTACTGCAGGCGAAGTTATAGCAGGTACCATATTAGTAGCTTCATTACCTGCTGTAGCTTTATTTGATTCTGGAGCCTCGTATTCATTCATTGCTGCTAGCTTCGTAGCTACACATAGAGTAGCTACCGCACCTCTCTCAAAGATGAAGAGAATTCTTACGGGAGGTAAAATTATCCCGGTTAGTGATATCTGTAGATCATGTTCGGTAGTAGTCTGTGGCCGAGAGATGCGAGCACAATTTCTGATCTTTTCTATGCCTGATTATGATGTTGTACTTGGTATGGACTGGTTAAGTCAGTACCATGCGACACTGGATTGCCGGCTTGGAAAGGTGATATTTAGACCCCCTAGCCATCCTGAGTTTGAATTTCTTCGGGGAGCTGTAGAGCAAGGTGTCCAACCAACTCTTAGGGTATTATCTGTAGAAGAGGAGTCAGGTTACCCAAGAGTCATATCGGAATTTATGGATGTATTTCTCGACGACCTTCCAGGTTTACCACCTGATCGGGAGATAGAATTCACAATAGACCTAACTCCAGGAGCCGAACCTATCACTTCATCGGTATATCGGCTAGCACCTAAGGAGTTAGTGGAGTTGAAAGCGCAAGTGGACGATCTTCTGGAGAAAGGATTTATCCGGCCCAGTATTTCACCATGGGGAGCGCCCATACTTTTTGTACCAAAGAAGGATGGAACTGTACGCTTGTGCATTGATTACAGAGCTCTTAATGCTGTAACTATTAAGAACCGGTATCCCTTACCACGCATTGATGACTTATTTGACCAATTGAGTGGTGCTAGGGTATTCTCAAAGATTGACCTTAGATCGGGTTATCACCAGATTAGGGTGAAGAAGGAAGATATACCGAAGACGGCCTTCAGGACTAAGTACGGACACTATGAATTCCTAGTAATGTCGTTTGGTTTAACCAACGCGCCCGCCGTATTTATGAGTTTGATGAACGGAGTCTTCCATCAGTACTTGGATAAGTTCGTGGTGGTATTCATTGATGATATTCTAGTCTACTCCAAAGACCACGAAGAGCACGAGGAACACCTCAGAATTGTGCTAGAGACATTGAGACGGGAGAAGCTATATGCCAAACTCAGCAAATGTGAGTTCTGTATGGACAAGGTGCCATTCTTGGGATATATCATCTCGGGAGAAGGACTGTCTGTGGATCCAGAGAAGGTCACTACAATAGAAACTTGGCCTACACCTACCTCTGTTGCAGAAGTGAGAAGTTTTCCTTGTTGGGTATTACCGGCGGTTCGTAAAATTTTTTTCAAGGATCGCAGAGCCGATGACGAAGCTGACACGGAAGGATCAGGTGCTCATATGGACGGAGGGATGCCAGAATGCCTTTGAAGAATTGAAGAGGCGTCTAACAACAGCACCAGTCTTGACTCTTCCCTCAGGGTCAGGAGGTTTTGTTGTTTATAGTGATGCGTCCGGTAGTGGACTAGGTTGTGTCTTGATGCAACATGGCAAGGTTATCGCTTATGCATCGAGGCAGTTGAAGGTCCACGAGAAGAACTACCCAACGCACGACCTGGAGCTAGCTGCAGTAATTTTTGCCCTGAAGATCTGGAGGCACTATCTGTATGGAGAGAAGGTCGAAATATTCACTGATCATAAGAGCTTGAAATATGTATATACTCAGAAGGAGCTCAACATGAGGCAAAGGCGTTGGCTTGAGTTGATGGTGGACTTTGACATAGATCTGCAGTACCACCCGGGGAAAGCAAATGTTGTAGCCGACGCCCTCAGCAGGAAACCCTCGGCTTATTTCTTAACGGAGCAGCCTCAGCTTTTACAAGACCTACAAGATCTCCAGATAGAGGTTATTTTACCTGGACAAAATGGCTTGCTGGCTAACCTCGAAGTTAAGTCATCACTTGTGGAGAGGATCAAAGAAGCTTTGCCTACTGATGCTAGATTCCGAAGGCTGAGAGAGAGAACAGAAGCAGGCATGCAGACGGGACTTCGTATCCACGAGGACGGGACATTACGGTGCGGAAATCGCCTATATGTTCCAAATGGAGAATTAAGGCAGGAGTTGATGACGGAAGCACATAGCTCCATATACTCTGTTCATCCAGGAGGAACCAAGATGTACCAGAACTTAAGACAGTATTATTGGTGGCATGGAATGAAAAAGGGAGATTGCTCGATTTGTGGCAAAATGTTTAGTCTGCCAGCAGGTAAAGGCCGAGCACCAAAGGACTGCAGGTATGTTGCAGCCTCTTCCCATACCTGAATGTAAGTGGGAGCATATTACCATGGATTTCGTCACCGAATTTCCAAGAAGCCCTAGTGGAAAGGATGCGGTATGGGTTATCGTGGATCGGCTCACTAAGTCGGCACACTTCTTGCCATTTAGAGTCGGACAATCCACGGAGGTACTAGCCGACATGTATATGCGACAAATCGTAAGATTACATGGAGTGCCGGTTAGTATTGTATCAGATCGAGACTCAAGATTTATGTCTCACTTCTGGTGAAGCATGCAAGAGAGTCTCGGCACCAGACTCAAATTCAGTACTGCCTATCATCCCCAGACAGTTGGCCAATCGGAGCGCACAATTCAGATCTTGGAAGATATGCTGCGATCATGTATACTGAACTTTGGAGGATCTTGGGAAGATCATCTGCACTTAGTGGAGTTCTCCTACAACAACAGCTATCAGGCAATCATTCAGATGGCACCTTTCGAGGCGTTGTACGGAAGAAAGTGCAGATCGTCAATATGCTGGAGCGACGTTGGCGAACGTCAATTACTGGGTCCAGAGTTGGTAACGGAGACAGTGGAGAAAGTAAAGCAGATTCAGAATCATCTCCGTGCAGCCCAGGATAGACAGAAGCATTGGGCCGATACGCACTGACGTCCCCTGGAGTTTAAGGAAGGAGAGCACATATTCTTGAGGATCTCGCCCACTCGAGGTACTATCAGATTTGGAAGCAGAGGCAAGTTAAGCCCAAGGTATATTGGGCCATTTGATATCTTGGAGCGCATTGGTGAGGTGGCTTATCGTCTTGCATTACCTCCATCCTTAGAGGGAGTGCATGATGTATTCCACGTCTCGCAGCTGAGACGATACGTGACGGACCCAAGTCACATAGTTGATCATTCTGAGATTTCGGTGGGCCCTAGCCTGAGATATGAGGAGCAACCAGTGGGTATACTCGACACCAGTGAGAAGACACTGCGAGGGCAGACAATCAGACTGGTTCGAGTAGCTTGGAAATAACACTCTCCTGGCGAATCGACCTGGGAACGAGAGGATATCATGCGCCAACGTTATCCACACTTATTTGCAGATGCAGGTAAAACATAAGCAATTCTTTTATTTCCGTAGTTCGTAACTTTGTAGTTTACCCTTCGATTGCGAGGACGCAATCCTCTTAAGGGGGGTAGATTGTAATCACCCTAAAATTTTCAGTTTGATAAAATTAATTTTTGGGATTTTTCTGCATTTTTCAAGAATTAACATAAGTGCTTTGGTGATTATATAATTTTTAATTGCTAATAACTAATATTAAAATGTAATAAAAATATGATTTTATGGTGTAAAATAGAAAACCGGACTTAGGATAATTTTTTAGAATTTATTGGGCCCCAGACCTAATTTAAATTACCTAAAAACTATTTAAACTAATTAATTTATTATTATTATTATTATTATTATTATTATTATTATTGTTATTATTATTGTTATTATTATTGTTATTTGTTTTCCAGCCCAGCCCAGCCCAGCCCTAGCTTAGCGGGTCGGACGGGTCCGCCTAACCCGGAACCCGCCGCCCGACCCGACCCGGACTCCCCATCTCCCTCCCCACGCCTGTGCCCGAGAAACCCGCCGCGTTCTCCGGCCACGTCGCCGGAGAACCGCCCGCGCCCTGCTCCACGACCCCACGTCCCCCTCAGCACCGCCTACTCCGCCACGACCCTCCCCCTAGCCTCCCTATAAAACCCTCCTTCAAATTCTCCTCCTCCCTCAACTTTTCCCCTTCCAGAACCCTAACGCCGGCCTCCCCTAGCTCCGCCTATCCCCGCCGTGCAGCCACCACCTCGACCCCCCCCTCGCAGCCAGCCCCAGCGCCTAGCTCCGCCCTAGAGCCGCCCCTCGCCTTCTCCTTCTCGCCGCTTCCAGAACCCGACGACCTCGCCTCGAGCTCCTCCGCCGGGTCACCCCTCTCCACCTACTCCTCCTCCACTCTCCCCGCCTCCGCCGGTGATCCGACGACCCGCCGCCGGCTAACTCAGTCCCTGGCCGCCTCCGCCGGGTCCGCCAGAAGCACCCTAGGCCGGACACAACTCGCTGCCGAACACGGGCACAGTGGACACGGCGTGGACACGTCCAGGACACAGAGGCACGTGTCGGACACGAAAACCCAGTCTGGAGGAGCCCCGTTCAGGTACTCGTATCTCACACCTCGTAGCTCCGATTTCGATTCCGTAAATTGTAACGCGTAGCCTGTATGACCCTCTCGGTGTCCGGACAAACCGCTCGGGGCATCGCGTCCTGTGGTGATCGCACACCGCGATCCAAAAAAAGAAAAACAATGCCCTGTTTCACCCCGGAACCGAGTACGCCCCGCCAAACGGGACGACTTGGTCACGTGCGGTCTTCACAGATACGTGCACGTCGTCGATACGGACGTGCGGGATTTCGCAGAAGCTGATTCGGATGTGCGTGCACACCGGAATCAACTCGTATCCGCGGATATCGCCCCGTATCCGACTTTTCTGTATTTCACCCTAACTTTGTGTACACACGTCGGATTGAAACGAAACTTGCGCCATCGGACGTGTAGCCATACGCTGGTCCTGTGACCCAAGTTTGGTTCGATTCTGATAACGTTGACGAAATCGCGTGTCGTGGGCCCCACAGGCCCCACTCGACGGGCGATTTTGTGATCGGCTCATCGGAATTCAATTCTGAAAGTTCCGTTGGGTTCGTATCAGCGTTCCTGACCTGTTGACACTAAGTTTGGCTAATTTGGATACCGTTGACCCTGACACATTTTTCGGTGCAAAGCAGGCCCACCTGTGGACCCCGTTTTGACCCGAAATTGTCGTTTTTGCCCTTGTCTCCAAATTGGACTCAAGGACAGGCGTTTCTAGCTATTTGACACCTTCTGAGCATGATGGTAATATTTATTTCAGTATTCGGAGACAATTCTGGAAATTTCCCGATAACAGGACCGTAATTGGAATCCAAACATCAGGCAAGTGTACCTCGCCAAAACTTGCAGTCTTTGCTAAATATTCCTTGGCTTAGTTATACATCAGATGGCAAGTATACCTTGCCAACTTTACAGTCTTGTTGTATATTTTTTTGTTTTATTTATAACTGTTGTACATGCTTAACCTAGGACCGTGTGACGTACTTAGCGTCCGATTATCAGATGGGTGATGTAACGCCCCGCTCCAAACGGTTACTTAAGAAACACTATGCTGCTTCAACTCGGTTGAGAATCGAGTCTCGGAGAAACCTTACCGCCAGATCAACACGGACGAAGTGCAATGAACCGTTCGAATTGATCGAACGACTTCTATTGAAATAAGTCCAAGAGTTTTCGTTGGTTGTTTTGCTTCTTGGTTTTGTGTTGCTTTGGTTTTGAGTTGCTTTCGATGACTTGGTTTTCATGATTTCGCTTTCTCGCTTGCGCTTTCATTTCGAATCGTAAGGGAAAGAGATTGAAGTATGCTAACCAGGTATTGTTGCATTTTCAGGACGCATAACCAAAGAGTGAACGTCGCTTAAGGCTTTCCCATCCTCCCGTTCGATTGATTTGGTGAGTGGCTTAGGCCCTTCGATGAATCTTTCAGTTCACATGCCTAATGAAAAGAATCTCTAGTTCACTAAATGTTGCCTCACTAAAAAGATAAGCTAAAAAATGAACTGCATGCTATAAATAGAGTTCTGCTTTACTTCAGTCTAATGTTGCCCCTTACTTACTTGTTGCATCACTATATCGTGCATTGAACATTCATGATTAGTGTTTGTGTCAAGTGTAAAAGAAGAAGAGAAGATGGGTCTAGTAGTTCGCCCTAACGTCCGGTCCTACGGGATCTTGGGGGGTGTGGCTATTAGATTGTTATATGCTTGCTAAAGATGTGCATCCTAAGAGTCGATTTATAAATGTTTGCTTGCCATGCATGGGTCTCGGACAACTTGTTCACAAGGTATAATAGTCTCTCGATCGGTTCCTGGGGCACTGGGAATCGGTCGGTCCAGAAGGGATTTGTGGGGACACCCTGACGTCCGGTCCTACGGGATCTTGGAGGGTGTTGTTGTCCAATAATGGAGAAACTCATGGACCGTCATATAGATAGGGCACATGCTAGGTTTACCTTCTTGCATACCTATCATTTGTGACACCAGAAGATTGATACATAAGTTTATGCATATATACATATTGTGCCTAACTTGTGTGTCTGCTGCAGGGATAACCGATCGACCGTGGGTAAGAAATATCATATGCATATGCCATATATCGTCTATGTTTCCTTACATGAATTATTAAAATGAAACTAGACAACCAGAAAGATCACCTAATAATGCTAGCTTCATATGCTTACTTAGTGTGGATTTCTAAGGTGAGTTCGGCCTCGGTCGCTCACCAGTACATGTGGTAGTACTGACCCACGTTTGTGGGCATATATTCAGGTGTTGGAAGCGAGAGTTTGGCAAGCTTACTCAATCTGAATCAGAGTGTGCGTACCCTTCCTTAGGACTGTGTTCGTGCTGCTTCCTCCGCTGCTTACCTTTCCAGTGGGCTACTTCTTCTTCTGCTAGATGTTTTGCTATTTTGGTCCTACTACAAGGACATAATGTAATGGGCGTTGTGGCTAGATTTTGGGAATGTGAAAAGAGTTGTAAGCCTTCTAAGGCATATTTTGTAACTCAGCCAAGCAAGCTCTTGTAATCAAATCTTCAAGTATTCAATGAAAGAAAGTATTTTGTGTGCTATCAAATGTGTTCAACTTTGGTTCTCTGCATTTACTCTGTGGCTATATATATATATTTTCGTCTCTCTTGTGTCTTGTGCAGGTACGTTGCCTGGTGCAAGCGCAACTTAGGCTTGCACGGCATCGCGCCCAAGCGAGGACGAGCGGTTCCGTAGGGACCAAGCGAGGACGATTCGGCCCCTACGGGATCGAGACGCGACAGGTGGTATCAGAGCATGGCTTTACGTCCTTGGCCTCTTCAAATATTATTTTCGAAAATGATATAAGTTTTCAAACGGTTTCAAAAGTCCCGAATTTCGAAAATAGATTTCAAATCTATAAGAAGTAAATCGAGAGTATGAAAGGTCCCTAAGAGTATGAAAACCCAACGTCCCATGCAATGAGTCCATAATACGTTATGAGACTAACGAAAGCTACTCTCTTTTGCAGCAAAGATGACAAAAACAGGTGCTGGTAACCCTGAGACATCGCGCGCAACGAGCGTGAGCGATGATCAAATCGATAGGCTGATTGCAATGTTTCAGAATCAGAATGATCGTCATGCTGCTCAACAAAAACGAGTTGAGGCTCAGCAGCAACGAGCAGATGCTAGAGCCTTAGCGCAACAGCAGCAGATTGAGTCCCTGGCTCAGATTGTGACATCACTTGTAGCACAGAGTGGTGCATCGGGAACCGCTGCAACACCAATGACTGCCCCGACCATACCCCCTGTTGCAGGAGTAGCAGAGACTAACGAGCCTCCTCGTGCGGCCGGAAAGTCTACCTTTAAAGGTGTTGAGTTTCTGAAGCTGAACCCTCCAGAGTTCGAAGGAAGGACCACGCCGGATAGGGTGATGGACTGGATCGCAAAGATGGAGAGCTTGTTTAGCTTTGCTTCTGTACCTGCGAACAAGAGGGTGGCGTGTGCAGATATGCAGCTGCGGTTACGTGCACACGACTGGTGGGAAGTGAAGAAAGCAGATCTAGCCACCAAGCATCATGATGGTAGGATCACCTGGGGAATATTCAAGGAAGCATTCCTTGCACATTATCTCCCGCCAGCTGTCAGGCAGAGAAAGGAAGACGAGTTTACCGAACTCAAGCAAGGGAACATGTCCGTCGAAGACTATAAGTCAGAATTTTTCAAACTTGCTAAGTTTGCTAGCTCGATGATTCCTGATGAGGGAGCCCGCACACATCGGTTCATAAAAGGCTTAAACGATAATCTAGAAAAGATGTTATGAATCGGGAGTGCAAGACCTACATACAAGCCTTTGAGGCAGCAATACAGAATGAGCACTTCACTCCACAAAGTGCTCCGGAGAAGGCACCCGCTCCTCGAAACCCTCCTGCTAAACGATACCATAATGGTGAGAAAAAGTCTGATACGGAGAAACAGGTCGATGCGGGTGAGAACCACGGGAAAGTGTACAGCTACTGTTGCCGTTCTGGTCACATAAAAGAGACTTGTTATGCTTTCAATAGGCTGTGTTTTAAGTGTGGACAAGCTGGCCACGAATCTCGAAATTGCCCGAAGAGGAGAGCCTCCGAGAACCCAGGGGATGGCACATCGGGTCCTGCTCTTGAACCAACTGATCAGATAAGGAGGCCGAGAGTCTATCAGTTGAATATAGAGCGTGATGAGGGTGGACACGATGTTGGTGAGTCTGATTCCTTTGATCTCTTGATGCATCACATATCGCCTCTTTGACTTCTTAAGTTTCGGGACAAAACTTTTTCTCAGTGGGGTAGTATGTAACGCCCCGCTCCAAACGGTTACTTAAGAAACACTACGCTGCTTCGACTCGGTTGAGAATCGAGTCTCGGGGAAACCTTACCGCCAGATCAACACGGACGAAGTGCAATGAACCGTTCGAATTGATCGAACGACTTCTATTGAAATAAGTCCAAGAGTTTTCGTTGGTTGCTTTGCTTCTTGGTTTTGTGTTGCTTTGGGTTTTGAGTTGCTTTTGATGACTTGGTTTTCATAATTTCGCTTTCTCGCTTGTGCTTTCATTTCGAATCGTAAGGGAAAGAGATTGAAGTATGCTAACCAGGTATTGTTGCATTTTCAGGACGCATAACCAAAGAGTGAACGTCGCTTAAGGCTTTTCCATCCTCTCGTTCGATTGATTTGGTGAGTGGCTTAGGCCCTTCGATGAATCTTTCAGTTCACGTGCCTAATGAAAAGAATCTCTAGTTCACTAAATGTTGCCTCACTAAAAAGATAAGCTAAGAAATGAACTGCATGCTATAAATAGAGTTCTGCTTTACTTCAGTTAAATGTTGTCCCTTACTTACTTGTTGCATCACTATATCGTGCATTGAACATTCATGATTAGTGTTTGTGTCAAGTGTAAAAGAAGAAGAGAAGATGGGTCTAGTAGTTCGCCCTAACGTCCGGTCCTACGGGATCTTGGGGGGTGTGGCTATTAGATTGTTATATGCTTGCTAAAGATGTGCATCCTAAGAGTCGATTTATAAATGTTTGCTTGCCATGCATGGGTCTCGGACAACTTGTGCACAAGGTATAATAGTCTCTCGATCGGTTCCTGGGGCACTGAAAATCGGTCGATCCGGAAGGGATTTGTGGGGACACCCTGACGTCCGGTCCTACGGGATCTTGGAGGGTGTTGTTGTCCAATAATGGAGAAACTCATGGACCGTCCTATAGATAGGGCGCATGCTAGGTTTACCTTCTTGCATACCTATCATTTGTGGAAGATTGATACATAAGTTTATGCATATATACATATTGTGCCTAACTTGTGTGTCTGCTGCAGGGATAACCGATCGACCGTGGGTAAGAAATATCATATGCATATGCCATATATCGTCTATGTTTCCTTACATGAATTGTTAAAATGAAACTAGACAACCAGAAAGATCACCTAATAATGCTAGCTTCATATGCTTACTTAGTGTGGATTTCTAAGGTGAGTTCGGCCTTGATCGATCACCAGCACATGTGGTAGTACTGACCCACGTTTGTGGGCATATATTCAGGTGCTGGAAGCGAGAGTTTGGCAAGCTTACTCAATCTGAATCAGAGTGTGCGTACCCTTCCTTAGGATTGTGTTCGTGCTGCTTCCTCCGCTGCTTACCTTTCCAGTGGGCTACTTCTTCTTCTGCTAGATGTTTTGCTATTTTGGTCCTACTACAAGGACATAATGTAATGGGCGTTGTGGCTAGATTTTGGGAATGTGCAAAAAGTTGTAAGCCTTCTAAGGCATATTTTGTAACTCAGCCAAGCAAGCTCTTGTAATCAAATCTTCAAGTATTCAATGAAAGAAAGTATTTTGTGTGCTATCAAATGTGTTCAACTTTGGTTCTCTGCATTTACTCTGTGGCTATATATATTTTTTTTTGTCTCTCTTGTGTCTTGTGCAGGTACGTTGCCTGGTGCAAGCGCAACTTAGGCTTGCACGGCATCGCTCCCAAGCGAGGACGAGCGGTTCCATAGGGACCAAGCGAGGACGATTCGGCCCCTACGGGATCGGGGCGCGACAGGTGCCAACCCCGTACGCGGTGTTGGGTACGTCACCTAGAGATGGACATTTTGGACCCTTTACTTTCTCGTACTTGTCTTATCAAGTACATCATAACCCAGGACACTTGACACTATTCATGAGACAGGATCTTCTCGAGATATTCGTGGTGATTCTGTATAGGATACAGGACTTGACAGAGATATTTTATTTATAGACAATATGACTTGTTGCATTAGCTATAATCCCGCTGACATGGACATGAGACGTTATGGTCATGATATGCGTGATTACATTGGGTGGGGAGAGACACACAGGCTACAGGCTGTTTCATATATATATCCACTACTATTGTGAGGTTGTAGACTCTCCAGCAGAGCTAGACCCTTTACCTGTTATTACTGCTACCGGCTCCCCGACACAGAGCTTGTAGCGGTCTCAGCCTGAGCTCTAGTGCTGCTCTCATATTGCATATCACTTAGCTGGTTACATAGTTTACTCAATTATTTACTTATTGCTGCACTGCTTATTTATTTGGCTTGTATTTTCTGTACCTTGCTATGTCCCCTGAGGACCTGGAATGGATTATGTCCCCAGGTTTAGCTGAGGAGCAGTACCCCGAGATATACGGGACAGGAGCTGAAGCTATTACTGGACTTGATACTGGAGCAGAACTAAACCCTGAAGACGAGGTGACTGCCGAAGACTTCTCCTGAGTACCTGATCCCGTACTCAGTATTTACTTTATGTTTATCTCTTTTGTTCTTGGCCTATTGAGCCAGTGTATTCAGACATATGTCGGATTGTTTCTCCGACCGACTTGTTGAGATTTGTTGCTACTTATTTCCATTTCCTTATGCAGTTTATTTATTTATCTTTTATGGATAAGATTAGTGTGACTTGTTGTAGTAGACCTTCTTTACAGCTTAAGTGCGCCCTGATGGTTCCATTAAATTGGGTTGACCATCGGTGCGTGCTGCTTGCCATTGCCACGTGTCCAGTCCCTCGATATTTTGGGACTGGGGCGTGACAACTTATGAAAAAGCAATATCGTCTCCTGATGCTCCCTTCTGGAAAGAAGCCATTAACAGTTAATACAACTCCATCATGGAGAATAACACTTGGTTTCTAACAGATCTACCTTTAGGGAATAAACCAATAGGTTGTAAGTGGATTTTCAAGAAGAAACTCAGAGCCGATGGTACTATAGAGAAATACAAAGCCAGATTAGTTGCTAAGGGTTTTACCCAGAAGAAAGGGTTAGATTATTTTGATACCTACTCTCCTGTAGCTAGGATCACATCCATTAGAACTCTCTTGGCCTTAGCATCCATTCATGATATGCTAATCCATCAAATGGATGTAAAGACAGCATTTTTGAATGGAGACCTAGAGGAAGAACTTTATATGGACCAACCTGAAGGTTTCATTGCTAAAGGTCAAGAAAAGAAAGTCTGCAGACTAGTAAAATCCCTCTATGGCCTGAAACAAGCTCCCAAACAATGGCACAATAAATTTGACAAAGTAATTTGTGAATATGGTTTCTTGTCAAATGAGTATGACAAATACATATACTCTAAAGGTACATGTAAAAGTTGTGTCATTTTATGCTTGTATGTAGATGACATCCTTATCCTAGGTTCATCACTGGAATTGATAAATATTACAAAGAACTATTTATCTAGCCAGTTTGATATGAAAGACCTAGGAGAAGCCAACCTAATTTTAGGAATGCAAGTGACCAAAGGCAAAGAGGGTTATACTCTATCTTTAGCACATTCAATTGAAAAAATGCTAAAAAGATTTAAGTTATTTGATAAGAAACCTGTCCTTACTCCTTATGACAACAGTATTGTACTGAAAAAGAATGAAGGATCACCTTTGGAACAACATAAATATTCACAGATGATAGGCTCCCTTATGTATGTAACAAACAGGACAAGACCTGATATTGCATTTGCTATTGGGAGACTAAGCAGATATACCAGTAACCCAAATCAGTCACATTGGACTGCCTTGGATAGGGTATTTAGATATCTCATGGGCACCCTAGATTACAAACTTCATTTTACTAGGCACCCTGATATCATAGAAGGTTATTCAGATGCAAACTGGGTAACCGACTCACATGATATAAAGTCTACTACTGGATATGTTTTTACTCTAGGAGGAGCTGCAATCTCCTGGGGCTCTTGCAAGCAAACTATCATAGCTAGGAGTACAATGGACTCCGAAATAATAGCTTTAGATACAACTTGCACAGAAGCTGAATGGCTTAAAAATATTATTATGCATATACCTGTTTCTCTTAGTCCTGTTCCTGCAATTTCTATAAATTGTGATAATAAATCTGTTATTGAACTACTAAAGCATGATTCTGTGAATGCTAAGATGAACAGGCACCTACAGCTGCGCTTCAAGTCAATCAAAAGCCTACTAGGCAAATATGTGGTTCTTGACTATATAAAGTCAGAAAAGAACCTTGCAGATCACTTGACGAAGGGTCTGTCTAGGACTTTGATCCTAGAATCATCGAGGGGGATGGGGTTAAGCCCATAAGTTAGTCACCAACAGTGGCAACCCAACCGAGTCTGACTGGAGATCCCAAGAAGCCGGTTCAATGGGTAAAAACAAGCTGAACTTAGGTGACTTTATGAAACACTGACTCGAGATTAAAGTCTCATTAAAATAAAGCCCAAGTGGCTGTACATGTGTACAATGACTCCCCATCCCTATGGTGACAGTGTTCCTATGTGATATGGTTAGGATGAGTTGAAACTCTTAATAAGTCCAAGCTGTAATGCTGGGTTGATACATATCACCAACCATTAAGGACTTACCTATATGAGAGGTCGTGAAGGCCGCGACTATGGGACAGGGCGATCCCAGACAACTCTCATTAATGTGAAAAAATGCTCATGGCCTTCTTAAAAGCGCCACCCGATAGACCAAGGACCTCTAGCGTACTATGTGTGCTATTTTTCTAAATCTGGTTCAAGAAGTCTGATTCAAGGCATAGTCCATCAAGCACTTCTTCAGATTAAGGCAATAGTCACTACGTGAGATTCAAGGCTGTAGTCCATCTCATCTATGCATAGTATTTTACTGCCCAGATGCTCTCTCTCTATTTACTTCACTCTTATCTCTGTTTCGAAACTTGACTTTTTTGGGGGGGGATTGTTGGTTTTGCTTTTATTCAAAAACTCAAATTCCTCTTCCTTTCTTTAGTCCCACATCGGATGCACCAAAGCCCTCTTGTGTACATATATTACTTTCTCTTCTTTGCTCTATTAAGTTGTTGTGTGGGGAACCCCTTGGGCCACACGCGCGCACCGCCGCCGCCGCCCGGCCCGGCTCGGCTCGGTTCGGTTCGGCGTGCGTAACGGGTGCGGGTACGCGCCCACATATGCGGGCGCCGAATGCCGATCCGATTTCCTCTTCGGGTTCGGGCTGGGACCCTAAAAATCTTTTTGCTATTTAATTTTCTGAACGTTAGAAAATTAATTTTTGAACATTACAAAGTGTTTCTGAACCGTTATTGTGTCCAGGTTCATTCTTTTATTTTGTGTAACGGCTGAATTAATAGGAGAATTAATTCTGACCGTTACACATCAGTATTATATATATCAGACTGATTTCTTTATAAAACCAATCAGAAATATTTCATACTCCAAACCTCTGTCAACATTCTGTTTCAATTTTTATTGTCTCCGAGCTCTGGGCAGAGCTAAGTTCTGGTCGTTCTCTCCAAGTCGTGTGCGGCAACGAGATACCGGTAGTGCGGGGATTTTACCACTAGGAGCTTCGGAAACGTCTGCACACAGATCCCGAATAAACTCTTAGGATAGTGCTTCGTGCACGACTTCCCCAAAGGTCGGTAACATCTTAATTTTATTTTTGTATTCTGAAATTTTGTATAAAGAAAACAACAAATTCTAACAAGTATGACGCAAAAAAAAGCCTTCGGAATTGCTCTAGATTAAAGAATAATCGCCAAAATAATCCTACAAACTTTTATAAAAATATACTATTTAAAAACAATTGTGGAAAAATATAACTTTGGTTAAATTCAAATTTTGAACTCTAGTTTAAGTTGAAAATTTTAAATTTTAAATCATAACTTATATAAATTTTGAGTCATATAAAATTCTTGCTCAGTTATAAATAAGCTTAGAAGCCTTTGTTATAACAAGGTAAACTTTAAAATTAAATTTAAATTTAAATTTTGGATATGATTAATTTGTGCAATAAATGCAATAAATAAATAAATAAATAGTATTATTTTGTATAATGTGTTATCGTTAAGTAGTCTATAAATCTTTTATGATCCAATCTTAGATGAGGTTAACTTAAATGCCATATAAAGATGCACGAGGTGGCATGATGGTGGCAGAGGAAGGCCTCCCCAATTTTTTTTTCTTAATTCACGAAAAATATCCAAAAAAAAAGTATGTGACTTGTTTCTGTACTTGACCAAAGGCCGGAAAGATTATAGACTTGCATGGTCATAGACAGCTTCGTGCACAAGGGAGATCTTCGAATCTCATTCCGCGGACGGTCTCCGGAGCACCGGGGCTGATCCGACGGTTGAAACCTCCTGACTGTAGTCGCCTACGTCGGACGAGATGTGTGCAATGCCCCACACACCTTATGCACACCATTCCTTCCTGAGACTACACCGTCCTCTATGGCGTATTGCCAGTGACCTCATGTTCATATAGATAAGTCATCCTCGCTTAGCGGCAATCCGCGTGCGAGTTATTGTATCACATCCAGTAATCGGAAACACCTGAACGGATACGAGTATAACACACTTGTACATATTTAAACCTTTGAACATCTTCTGCAACACTTCTGGATAATCCGTATAACTCATGCTCCTGAAACAGAACCTCGCTCACGACACTTGTGTTTGCTTATGCTATTGTCCCTGGATTTTATTATATATGCTCGTGCTTTGTTTAACTTGGTTTGAATTGGACAGGGAAGGATAAATGGTAAGTTGGTAAGTCTCGCCGTGTTACTCATATATCGTACGGCACACTGCCACGCGAGTTAGGCTTTTCATTTATGTCATAAAACTGATCCTAAGGCAAGAATATAAAGATTTAATAGATGGTGCACGGAACCTTTATAACGTGTTTGGATTTGTCGAGCGGGCGAGAAGCCTCTCCACCAGTGCATTCATCTACTGATAACCCACCAGATTGCTTGCAGGGTGCGAAAGAATCTCTTTCGGTGCGAAAACCCCCTTTGCGCGAGCTAAGACGTGGAGTTCACTCTGGAGCCTTGGAACGTTGCGTCCGGAACTGAAGCACATATACAAGACATAATATTGGAATATCGCCTATGTATCATTCCACAAATGTAGCCACTTGACACGCTTTTACTGTTTCGAGAGGACTTGAGCGACTTGTAATATCGGACTAGCACCGCTTGTAATACTTGTTCAATATCAATAAAGAGCTTGGTTTACTTCTATACTTGTGTTATACAATGCTTCCGCTATTGACGACTCTGTGAACTTGTTACCAATCACCTGTTCGTTTCTTATTCTGCTGCACTTGGACTATCTGTCCGACGATATGGTTTAGACATCTTACCGCATGTTCGGATCATGGTCTTGCACGGACGCAGTTTACGCTCGTGCGGCATCACGTCCAGATGGGAAAGATCGTTCCGCTGGAGCGCTGACGCGGTGATTCGCGCCTAGCGGGGACAACTGATTATCTGCGGAAGATCGGGACGTGACACTCTGCACCACCATTGCGACCTTCACAATCTGCAACACAACAGTCCAACTTTCTCCTCTTCCAATACAACTCATTTTATGAGCCCCATGACCGATTGCGCAGTCCTCATTCTCCTCGGCGCAACATAAACGAGAACTCCACTAGGGCTTCCTTACACGAGTCCCTCTTCGGTGGCGGGGAGGGGGGAGCGACGGCGGCAGCTTGTCCGCAGGGGGGTGGGGGTAAGAAGAAAGATGAAGAAGACAATGAGAGGGACATTTTGGTCAATTTCTTTGGTCAAAGCAGTTGACCGTCAATTACAGACTGATTCCATCAAAAGTGGAAGGTATTATACATTTTGAAAAAACTGTAGGGTGCACCCTTAAATATGGTAAATAAAGTGGGAGTAAGTCAAATTTTCTCTTTTTGTACTGATATTGTTTAAAAATAGTTTAAATATATTTAAATTAAAATTTGTTATATACATGCTTATATTTTAATCAAAATTTATTATAGATATATTTATATTTTAATTAGAATTTATTATACATACTAGTCACACACACAAAAAACAATAATATTATTAAAAATAAGATACAAATTTAATTATATTAGGATATTTTATATATGGTTTGAATATATTTTAATTATGATTTGTTATAAAAAAAATCTAATTGTGGATATGCGTTTAATTAGATAATACCATGTAGTTAGTTAAATATAATTTAGGATTTGAATATATTTTAGAATTTGTTATATGTTTAGGTGGTTTTTAATTTTTTCTCTAACTATCCGAGAAGAAAGCTAGCATATGAGGTAGTTAACTTTTTATATTAATAATTAATAATATAGATACAACTTAGAGAACTCATTTTTGAGCTATTTCTAAGCTGTATTTAATAGTAAAGATATGTATAGGTAGGTAGATAATATAAAATAGTTAAACTATTAGTTAGAAATTTTCTCTCTCTTAATTTTTAATTGTAACGGCTCATTTAGACTAATTTTTAGTTACGATTCAAAGTTAGTTTTAAAATTATTTTTTAACTGTTTTGAAACCGTTTTATAATAGTATAGAGGGTTGTTATACAACACATAATAAAAAAAAATTGAATTCGAAGTTCTAGGAATTCTATCGACTCGGATCAGGTTGAAATAGTGTAAAGGGGTTGTTTGGATGAAGATTTTGTATTCCTAGGAATTTATTTTTCATTCATTTATCATGAAAAAAGAATTCAACATTGCCATATCCATATTTAGTTAGATTTGGTTGAGAATATGTAAAATGAATCTTAATTTATTTAGTTTTCCATAAATACCTTTTATGCTTATATTACTTAAATTTGCATGTTTGGGATAGAAGTTAAAATTCTGAAAGTAAAATGAGGATGTTATTGTCCAAACAAAATATTCAAACAACATCTCTAGGAAAGCAAAACTATTTTCGAGTGGGATATTGGGAATTACTTTTCCACAACAATGAGAATATGAAACCCCTCATATTCCTCCATAATTTTCAATCCTACACATACCAAACAATGGTAATTAGACATCTAAAATTATTTTCAAGTCTCCAAAACTTGAACCAAAAGTCCTATAAGTGTTTTGAGTGAGACCATAGGATCCTATTATATAGATATTGTAGGATCGATATCAGAATATTTTGGGCTAACAAAATAAATAAATAAATAATATAATTTATGGACTCTCTCTTTCTAATGCATTGCGTATTACATAACTCGAGTGACTCTTGTGGTTATTGAAGAGAGGTATAAGATCCTGACTAAGTGGCAGAAGGTCAGTGGATCGAGTCACGGAGACGTATTATTCCTTCTATTTATAAATGGTGTAAGTTGAGAGATAGTGGGTCCAAAGACATGTAATACAGTGTACACAAAAAGTTTGAACATTACATCGGAGTTTCGCACGTTATGTCGAAAAAAAAAAAAAAAAAAAAATTGCATTGCGCATTAGTATGAAAAAAAAAAAAAAAAAAAAATTGCATTGCGCATTAGTATGAGATCCACCCTCCAAAGGATCTTTTTCTAATTGACTTTGGACAAAACTAGGTCGTGTCCTATTCCACATAAAGATCCTCTGGTCTATACCATTCGTACTAGCATACACAATTAGTTCCATATCATTAGAACCCTAGCTTCTAGCATTCACGTCTAAATTCTATTTAAACATGTATACCGAATTAGCCATAGCACACACATACACCATACAAATTACAATCTACAAAAACTTAACACTAGCATACTAACAATATGACAATATTAAGGCATATGAATTTTAGTGAGTATACATGGAATTAAAGTTCAAAAATGGAATCTAATTACCAAATTGAAAGTAAGAATGAAATTATTATGTTGGTGAAGGAAAATCCCTCGACCTTCTTTCTTTCTTTCGGTTCGGGGGTGGATTGACACATGTTAGGTTAAGTTGGCATGGAAAAATATAAAAGAAAAAAAAAATGAGAGGGGTTTTGCAGAAGAAGGTTATTAAAATAATAAAATAGTTAGGACGAAGTAGTTAGGGAGGAGATTAGGTGAAGGGAGTTGGTGGATTTGATTAAGTATAGGATTAGGGATTTGAAATTGGAATTAGGGGATGGAAATTGGAACTAGAGAATACATATAGAATAATAAAACTATGATAAATTAAAATTTTTAATTGTCACAAGTTTTGAGATAAATATTAAAGTCTAAATTCTTGGCTGATTAAGTGTAGGATTAGGGATTTGAAATTGATATTAGGGGGTGGAAATTGGAACTAGAGAATAATTAAAGAATAATAAAATTATGATAAATTAAAAAAATTAATTATCACAAATTTTGAGATAAATATTAAAGTATAAATTCTTGGCTGTTACATCATTCTTTCATTTGATGTTTGTCGAGATCATGTCGCTGCTGATCCCTTGTAAAGAGAACTTTTTCCTCCGTCTGCCACCATCGTCAATTGTTCATCCTCAGAAACTGAATTTTTCGACAATTGATTTGATAAAAGTGATGGGGGTGATTTTCTCTAGCTCAATTGTATCATTACTGTCACGACCCAATTCCGTAGAATCAAATGAGGCGTCCCCCGAATCGTGACCGCCGTGTGGGCCTGGAGTTGCGTCCGCACAAGGCTTTAATGATTTGCATAGCAAGCACATATTCAGAGTACGCAGATAAATTGAAAACACAGATTTGAAATGGAAAAGTTCTCTTTATTGATAATGAACATCTATTACAAACTCCTGAACGAGTCAGCTAATATGCCGAACGGCTTACAAAAGAGATGACTCAAAATGAGATAGCAGTCCTGTACATTACATCCCTTTATAAATTCCAAAAGATATAGACCTCCTGGCTGGAGGATAGCTTTGCCATGGAGCTGCATTTGTGTATGAAGAGTTGCAAGCTCCGATCCTCAAAATGCTTCAAGGGCGCGGTGAAGGTGCACTAACAGCTGGACTGGATCGGGAAGACGACTTCGGCTCCTCGCTCGGTTCGCCTTAGTGCGGAGAACCTGTTTCAACGAGGGTCAGCATATCGAAACATGCTGGTGAAGGCGAGCTAGCCGAACTATACCAATCAACACGTTGTTTTAATGAAACATGCATATTTGTGGGTTTCTATCTTGCCTTAGTTCATTTACAAGTAAGCAGCATAATAAATTTACTGAAAATGAACGTGCCACCGTTCGGTGGATTTTACCTGACCGTATGAATCACCTGCACAATACTTACCATGCCTTCCCTGCCACGAAGACACAAGTTAGTATGCAACAGGTTTAAATATACACGTTGAGATCACTGGCCAGAAGCCGTTATGGACAATAGTCATTGACGAGTATGTTTGCAACGAAAGCACGTGGTGCGCTGCAAGCATCCCGTCAATCACGTGAGACTAAACGTTAAGTTCCGTCCGGACCGGATCGGTGCCAGTGCCCCAGCGACCGTCCGCGAAACCATTTACCTTGTGCACAAGTTGTCCGTGATCGATCGTTCATAACACGTTAAACATTTATGCAGTTAAGATAACACGCTGTACAAGACAGGTAACATTTCATGATTCGTTTTGCATAGCCTCCTTGAATAATTTATGCTTGACTCAATTATAGAAGAAGATGAATTCTAACTAAAATTGAAGCATATATAAGACATTCCAAGCGAACAAGCATGCAAGTAAGTAACCATTCACGAGTTTGATTGACAAGCAGTATTAACCAAGTCTATTCTCTTTTATCTTGGTTTCTTTTATTATTACTTGGTATCGTTTGATCGGGGCGAAGGAGTGAAGCTTGGAAGCAGGGCTAGCTAATCGGGTTGGTAGCCACTCACTTAGATTTTTGGAAAGAAGAAGGAAAGAGACGCTTCACGACTCCGCTCGCAAGCCGCCTACTGCTCGTTCACCTGCACACGAACAGCTCGATTAATACTTCTTCCTCTCTTTCCAATCTCGGAATAGAAGTGCAAGTCAATGAACGAAAACAATGAAACCATCGAAACCGTTCAAAGAAAACAAGCAAATTTCAAAACCAACTCAAAGCACGAAAGCAACAAGCGACATCGAAAACCGAGGCAATAAAAGATAGCAGCGGAGAGGTCCCTCCTGACTCTGCCGCTACGATTCCGAAGAAACAAATCCATAACGAGTTCTTAATTCAATCTATCCCGATCGAACGATACCGCCTTGTGTTTCTTAGCCGCGATCTCCGCACCGGGAGAACGGGGCGCTACAATTACCATGCAGAAACAATGTCACAATGTGTTCGTACGAAGAGGGGAACGATATAAAAAGCAACATGACATTGTCTTCTTCCTCTATTTTTGCATCGATAGTGTAAAATTGGTTCAAAAGTCCATTGAACACGTTCAAAATTTCTGCTATATTTTTGTCTTCCTTCATCCTCAAGCCATATAACTACTGTTTCAGGTATAGCCTTATCGTGATAAAGTTCGTCATGTACATCCTTTGCATCTTCTCTCAAAGCTAGAAAACTTTTTCTTTCTTATTATTGGCCAAGCACAACATAATGTTGGATTTCTCAATCCATCTCATCCTACTCATTATTCTTCATTGCATTTGACTTCTTGACTTTCTCTAAAAAAAACTATGAACGGACCTTGATATACCAGAAGTTCTTTGGCCCTTCTTTGCCACAGTCTGTACTTCCTTTGGATTCGAACTTCTCCAACTCGAACCATCAGAGCATTGTCATGGTCTTGTCGATTTTCGAAATATTTACCCGAAGCGTTGATACTACTTTGTTGAAAATAACAATAAAATCTATTATCAGAAATATGTGCCATAACAAAAGGACAATTAATGATGAAATCGGTGGTCGATTCTTTCATAAAATAAATATCACAAAAAACAAGCACAAAACACAGTAATTATAAAAAAAAATCATAACCAATAAAAACCCAAAAGCACGATAAATTAATATAAATATTAAAATTTATAAGGCTTTACAAGATTATACTTAAACTTCTAGCAAAAGAATAAACTAATAAACTAAACAAATTAAAAGAAAAAACTTACCAAGATTGTTCTGTATCGATTATAGGCTACGAATTCCAAAATATAAAAAGAACGAGTATATATATATATATATATATATATATATAATTTTTTTTTTCTCCTCTTCTTTTTCTCTCTCCCCTTTCTTTATTTCTCTCTTTTATCTAACCTTAAATATATATAATATATAACAGACATCCTATGCATACAGAGTAGTCGAAACTTTTCTTTTGCCTGCTTCTTGCCTAGTAGCACAGTAGCAAAACCATAATGCATAATGATTTGGACTATTAGATTAAGCCCATATTATAATAGGATTGATGACTAATTAAGTCCTAATCCTAGTTAAAACTTTGACCCAATCCCAACATGAATTGTTCACTGTTGGCTTATCACTCACCTTCTGCCTCCTCGTAGCTAGGTTTTTTCTAGGGGGTTATATTATATACTTGCTCAAGTTAATGGTTTTTGATTGATGAGTTGGTCTTTGGGCTTCAAGTTGGGGTACTAATGAGCCAATCTTTGAGCAAGCACTCCAATATTTTAAAGAAAAAAATAGAACTCAGAACTTTAAAGCGAGCCTAAAATTAAGTTCAAATTCGATTGTCTAAAATATTTGCAAGCACGAGTTAAAGCTCGTAAGACGACGCTCGTTTAAATTCGATAGTTTGATGAGTTTCAATTATAGAGAAGGTTAAGTTTAAATTAAACTTTGTTTATGAGCTTAGTAGCTTTGTCGTGAACCAAAAACATTGACCAGTAAGAATACTATCATACTGAATTCGAATGTGTTTAAATAAACTTCATACCAGATCGAAAAATATTGGGAAAATCTCATTTTATTTTATATAAATTTATTAAAAAAACGGTTGGACTCTTTATCTAACGTTTTTATTCTTAGATTTATAACTTTTGCTCTCAAGCTCAAAAGACTCGGTTCACAAACTTTTCAGGGATGGGGGTTGATTTGGGTCTTTTACTGTATGACATAGTGAGCTTGACAAGTTGGGCCTCCATTGTCATTCAATGTGCTTATTCTGTTTATTATTATTCCTAAATAAATTTACATGTTTTGCACGTAAAATAAATATTTTATGACATTATTAAAAATTATTTCAAATAATTAAATATATTTGAATTAAGATTTTTTAAACAATTTAATATTTTTGTTAATTTTTCTCCTTTAAATTAATTTTATAATTTAGTTTTTAAATAATTTTAAATTTAGTTTTAAAATATATAATTGTGCGGAAGAAAAAAAAATTAATTTTTTTTGTATATGACCTCTAGTTCAAGTGGCTAGTGTAGAGATATAAGACTCAAGTGGATAGTGTTCGAAATAATCATGGATCGGCTCCCATAAGTTTGTTTTGGGCCTCCATAACTTAAGGCCCGGCCCTGAATTATCCTTGATACATCAAAATTATTTTGTTCCATCAAACAAAAATGCGTGCAACCAATGTTGGATGGATTGTTCATCTTGAAGTAGTTTTATAATAGTCTAGTCCTACTTAATTCTGTTAAGTAATCCATGTATACAACCCTACATGAGTTTAAAAGTGACCCAAAGGTTGGGCTTGAGTTTGTACTCACCAACCCTAATCTGATCCGACCCGACCCAACCCGACCCGACCAGACAGGTCAAACCAGACCGGACCGGATTGTACCCCTTAGCATAACAAATCATACCATTTGCTACTCACATTGCACATTAGACTCTCCCGACACTCAATTCTAAAAGATTGTAACTATACAGGTTTTAGTGATGTTTCTCAAGCCCATTAACTTTAGGTAGCTGGCAAACATATATCACTCCTTCAATGAACTCACAATAACTCTCCTCCAATGTCCTGTTGGAATCTGAATTTGGTAAGACTAAAATTTGAAGTCCAAATATGATCAAATATTTCATTAAATATTTGATTTAATATAATTTAAAAATCTACATTAAATATAAGATTTAATTATATTTTAAATTTGTATCAAATATTTAATCTGACCATATTTGAACGTTCATAATTGATATTTCTAGGTTTTTCTATTTAGGAATTTATATGACCTAAAATTATGGTTTCTTATCCTATTTATATAGGTGAGGTGGAGGCACAAAAAGATAGCACAAAGGTGGAGATTCGGAGTACTCATCCACAGAAAATCTGGGAGAAAATTCGTACTTTAATTTTAGGTTTCTTCGTCATCCAAGACAGAAGGAAGAAGAGATCTAATCGAGTAGTCGTCAACTTCAGTTAGAAAAATTGTTACGGGTTGGTGAATGATTTTATTGTAATCTCTGTCATATCTTCTTGAGTGTGGTGAGGGAGTTGAACCTATTAGGACAAAGGATTTAACGTTGATTTTGTCAATCTTTTAATTTCACCTGAGTTATAAAGGTTATAATTTGTCCAGGTGACATAGTCACCACCATATACGCTATCTTTATCTGTCCTTTGTGTTTGTTAGACAGGGGATGGTTATCTCAGGTGGGTTGACCTAAGTTTTCGCTACGGTCAGTCTCAGACACGGTATCAGAGCGCTTGCAGGACGTGTCCGATCCCAACATGTCCATGTCCAATTAATTCATCCTTAGCCCTCTATGTGATGTGACTAGATCCAACCTTTGTGCTGACTTTACTCCCACAAGCTAAATCTATTATACTATATAATAAAAAAAAATAGATTTCACCGAAAAAAATTTCTTTCCAAAAATATCCTTCAATATATTTACTAATTAAAAGAATAACTACAATAGATTTCACTAATAACCATTTAAGAGATGCATTAATGTATTACGAAAATCGAAACATTTATGCCAATTGCTAAGCAGGGACGGAACTAGAATTTTGAAGTAGGGTGGGCTAGTTAATAGTTACTATAAGGTTCTAAAAATTTATGCGAAAAATTCGACATAATTTTTTTTGTAAATTCGACGATTCAAAACCTGTCAAAGACAATAAACTTAAGAAAAAAAATATACATTCATCGTAAATATAGATAACAAGTACTCAACTCATCATTTCCAACAACTGCGTTTATGTTAAGCGGGTAGGGATTACCATTTTCAAACCTCCAAAGAGTAGAAGTAGAAGAGTAAAGAACTATTGTAGCTCTCATACTGAAGCCACCGATACCAAACTTGACTGTAATTACCAACGTTTTCGTGAGTCGTGCTCGTCCTCGTCGTCTTCACGAGTCTCAACAGTCTTCGTATTCTCTAATGATTCCCTTTCACTACTACAGCCATTGTTCATATATAACATGTGTTTTCCTTTTAGTCTGTTATGATAAAACCTTTAAGCTATTCTTATCAATATGTAGGAATGCAAGAGTCTGTATATGTGTTCCTAGTTCCGTGTATGGATGTTAAGTAAACTAGTTGTTGTCCTTGCTAATACTCTATTATCTTAAATCCATATATACAATGGTAAACAATTTCCAAATATAATCCCGGACTACAGTCTCGGGAGGACTTCACCTAGTTCCGCCACTGCTACTAAGTCTTCTAAAGTATTCTCACAGAATTGAAAGAATTGAACTCTTAATCTATTTAATTAAAAATAACAAAATTAAACTAACTTATCAACATCATCTACTCTCTGTATACGTAAAAAGCTAGCATATATACTAGTGATCATAAAATGGCAGAAAAGAATGTTAGTATCACTATCATGAGCTACTTCATGATGGATTGCAATGCAACTCCAATTTGAACTCAGATTGAAATGGGCACGCCAACCATGTGAGGATTTATCCCGATGGAAGAGACATCCCGTGACAACTATGACAAGGACGCCACCTTGTACTTGAGCTACCATCTCGTACTTTGGTTTGTTATATTTCACATCTCATTTAGTGCGAGTGGCACGTTTATTTGCACGTCTAGTTTCGTATCGACGTGCACATTGTACTCAAATATTATTATTATTATTATTATTATTATTATGTTTACGTAGAAGTCTCTGTCACTACATTGAAATTTTAAAATTAGAATAAGATCTATCTATAAAAGCTTGAGTTTGTTTTTGTTTTTTGTTTGTTTTTTTTCCGAAGAGAACGAATTATAACGATAGGAAACTTGAATAATACTTCTCTATAGAACAAGTTACCATTTATAGCAAGATAACTTCGGTCGCTCACACATAACTTGATAACTCCAAGGCTCGAGTGGTTGAAACACGTCAGGTAGGAGCATAATTCTTGCAGCACAAATCAAAATGCCTATCGGCAAGCGCATAGATAAGACATACTTGATCGGATGTAGATGATCGATGTTGAGAAAAGTCCGAAAAAAAGTGCTGGATATAACATATGAGAGTGATCATATGTGTGTTGATCTTCTACATAGATATGGTTGTACCGTTTTCCTCTCGAAATGAGACCTCTGATACCACTGTATTAAGAAAGATACAAAAAATGTGTGTGATACAACATCCGCCCATCGAAAATAGCGAACCAAAAACACTACACAAGATCTAAGCAAGAAACACACAATATATATAGTAACTTCGTCATCTGAATAAATCACAATTTATATTCACACTAATAAACATTGATTACAATTATGTTTGCCCCAACATTCAACCCTCACAGAGCTCAAGTACAAGAACAGAAATATACAATGAGATCACCACGATGGAAATCTCCCTGCATGAAATAAACGTTTCTTTCCGAACAAATCTTTCTTCCCAACTTATCTTTTAGTGCGAGGCTGTGAGCAAAGCACAAACCTACTCGTAGTTTTGGTGGATTGTCTCATTGAATCTCCTCAAACAGAACATCCTAAATAGCAATATCGTTAGTCCTTAAATAGGTCTAAAAAACCCTAGATTAAGCCATAAGCTAGCCAGCAACCAATGATCATGGTTGTTCAGATTTGATCCAACGGTCAATACTGTTACTGAAATTCTGCACTACAAAAAAATATACTTGGACAGTACGTATACTACGTAGTATACCCCTCCTGCATATTAATTTATAAGGTCCTTGAAAGAAATTGACAAAACGAGTATACTATCAGTATACTTCCAGTATACTACTGCTATTATTTTGGCTCAGAATGAGCCTCGGTTCAGCCTTAACCAATCTGTCGTCTTTGTCGCAACTTTCTTCAATGCTCCACGACACCCCAAACTATCCCCATGCCTCGGTTCGAGGGTGGAGTCCCGACAAATGCTCATCTTGTTATTCTCCATTGGTAGATCGAAAGTATCCGTGGCGCCTATCGACAGTGTCCATAGGTGGAAACTTGCAAAGGATACGACCTTGATCCTCCGCCATCAAATTGCATTGCAGCCACCCAATGATAGCTAACACAAACATGTGTCAAATACCAAACTGTTAGATCTTTTTAAGGTGTGCTTGTGATCCATGCGTAATGATAGATGAATTGATTACTACTGCTTTTTAGCCCACAATCATCATAACCCACAATCTATCAGTCTCGAGCTTCTGATAAGAATGTTATCTCGATCACACGCCAAGAAGTTTTCTCGGCCGAAGTCAGAATGTTGGCTATGCACATCGGAACAATTGTCTCGAAAATCCTGTCCGCGTCGAAGATGTGGAAAACGTGCACAAATCCGAGTACTTTCGATCTATCCACTCCCGAAGAAGAGGGGACAACAATCCTTCTCAAGCAAAAGGTTGCAAGAAGCCTTCCTTTGAATTGGTTTCCTAATTTTTCATTGATAGCTACCATCCCTCCTCCTCAAAGTGACAGCAACCCTTACTTGACCTTCCACTACACTCTGTTTGGAGATTTGATAGTATCATATGAGAGAATGCCAATAACTTTGCATATGGTTCTTGGGGGCACTTTTCAAAGTGATTGCTGACATGGGTAGGCCTAAGAAAAAGGTTCATCTAAGCCTAAATGTTGTACTTGTATATGGCCCATCATGGTTAGGTTCCGAAAAGCTAGCTTGCCGCCTTAACTTAATCTAGGCATTGCTTCCTTTGCAATGAAGGCGAAGGCGAAGGAGAAGGAGAAAATCTTTGTTATTTTCCTAATATTAGGCATTGCCACAGGTCTGAGATACTTTGTATACTAATACATTCTTAAGGTTAGTGAAGAAGCTGTTGTTGTTCGGTACACAAATTGGAGAATATACGAAAACTACTCAAAAAGAGTAGAGGAAATTTCATTAAGGGGGGATGAAATTAGCTATATTTGCACCATACTCCATTAGAGTTGGCGTCCCTATATGTTTCATCCCTCTAATTGCAATTATTCCAAACTTTTCCTCTTTGGTACAGATACAGCTAATCTCATCCCCCTGAATCAAATTTTCTGAAAAGAGTATGATCTTGTGATCGCTCATGTATTAAGCAATATAGCTCTTTTTTGTTTATCATGTGTTTATCAGAATGCTAGACAATGCATATACTTCTAATCATACTCCAACTCCCAACATAGGTATTGTTTATCATGTGGTTTAGTGAAGAAGAATATCTTCAAGGTGTTATATTCTCAGGAACTTGCATACTAGTACATTTTAAGGGAAGACTAATTTATAAAAGCTCAAAGAACACAGTTAAGAACTTTATGGACAGGTAAGATATAGAAATCGAGAACACAAATTGGATAATATTCGAAAGAAGTCGTCGCGACATGCCTCGCTTGAAAAGAACTCAGAGAGTAGACAACTAGATCTAAAATGATTAGGGAAGTTAAATAGCCAACAACAGTATCTTTGCGATCAGTCATGTAATAAGCACAAATATTGTTTAACAATGGCAAATATATATAGTTACTAATCATATTGTTTACTCACATGCAA